>JAIFZK010000071.1:4407500-4797500 GCA_027481765.1 Tenualosa thibaudeaui
TCTCTCGACCACATACTACAAACACACACAAACACACACTCGACAACATATCCACGCACGCACACACACACACATATACACACACACACACACATAGACACACAGAAACACACACATAGACGCACGTATACACACACACACACATACGTACGCGCACACACACACACACAATCCCCTTTTGGTTTCATCTGTTTGCTCCTCTCATCTCCCTCACTCATCTATCCTGGTTGTCTCTTCAATCCATTTCTATCTCTCTGTGCCACAAAGCCACACACACACACACACACACACATATTCATACACACACAGACATGGGCTTGTCATTTCTGGCCTGCACTGTGTGTTCTGATCTGGTCATTGAACAAACTGGATTTCACTCTGAAAAACGTTCCATCACTTCTCTCTCTCTCTCTTTCTTTCTTTTTGAAGGTGGACCGAGTCCTCTCTGCGCTTGTTCATTGATGCTAATCAGCTACAGATCAGTGCACCGCAACCCTTTTTTTGTCTCTCTCTCTCTCCCTCTCTCTTCTTCTTTTCTTCTCTGTGCTTTTCTTTTGACCACTACAAACGACAAGAGGGCCTGTGATGAAGATAGCCTAAACATACGATCAGTGATCCAGAAGCGCTTGATCAATTTCATCAATAGTGGGCCACACAACTCTCTCTCTGTCCCGAGACCTCTGTCAGGGCCTCCCTTTAATAGGCTCTTTTCACAAAGGACCACTGCAGTCTTAGCTGGTGCAGATGAGCCTTATTATCAAATCACAGGGGAGCACTGCAAGGAGCTCCGGGCCTTGAAAACAGGGGCCATGTTTTGGAGCATCGGGGGTTTAATGTTTTGGTGTTTTCGGTTTGGTGATTCCAGAAGCAATGTGGGGTTACAGATCTTGGGTGCTGTTTGGTAATTATTTTTGGGAGTATTCCAGGAACGCCAGTAGGACTATGTATCTGCTTCATTGACAGGTTTCTCTCTCCATACACCCCTCAGGAGTTTTTGAAAAAAAAAAAAATCATATTATTTTGTGTTATTTTGTAACACTTGTTCGCTCACTTCCCGGTGTCGAGTGGTGTGTGTGTGTTTTGCAGAATATCATGAAACGGGGAGGTGGGGGGGGGTTCTTCCATAATATTGACAAACGCTAATGAGCCCATCTGATGGAAGGTTGGATCATTTGCTTTGCAACAGAGAGTGAGAGCATCCAAACAAGCACACATATACACACACACACACACAGAGAAAGAGAGAGAGGAGCCAAACAACAGGATGATTTGTAATTATCCCTGCCAAGTGTTTAGCGTGCTGGAACATGGGCACAGTGGTGGCAGGGGAATCAGTCACTCACGGTGCTACCCGCCCAGCCAAATTCGGGAGACAGATTGCACCGGTAACCGGTGGAGACAGACTCGGCAAGCACCTGTATGTGCCATTTGATGTGCTTTTTAATGCAAGTGTGTGTGTTTGAAAGAGAGAGAGAGAGGTCTCTAGCAAGAAGGGATGTGTGTGTGTGTGTGTGTGTGTGTGTGTGTGTGTGTGTGTGTGTGTGTGTGTATTTTACGAGATCAAATTAATGCAGCAGTGTTAGGGCATGCGTGATTAAGGAGAGGTGTTTGCATGGTTGGTTGGGGAAAACAACCATCATCAGTGGCAGCGACGGCGAGGGATTAATGAACTGTTTGCTAATGGGGTTCTCTGCTTCTGCCTCTCAACAGGTGCCCGTTAGGGGGTTAATGATGCCATGATAGCACCACAGCCCCTTTCTGGCTGGCTGCCTCCTGGAGTACATGCCCAGGAGGAAAAAAGCCCAGAGCCAGAGACCTCCGACTTTGCTTCTGTGGAAAAGCTGACAGACCAACCGCTGGTGGCTACCGTTGCAGGCCAAGGCCTTGGGTTAATGCAGAGACCGCCCCACTAAGACTTGATGAAGACTAGTGTGTAATTACAATCAGTTCCTTGATGTGACATGAGCCACGTTCAGTGGTATACAGCCCTTTGAGCAAACAGGAACTAATTCAGGTGGGCCACCATTTGTGGTCTGATTGAACATCTAAACTAACTAACCAAACTAAACTAAGTTTTTGCTTTAAACAACTAATGCCTTGTTACTGGTCCTGGCAGATAAGACCTGGTCAGAATGTAATTCCCAGTAACATACAGGGAATATGACAGACTGGGATTAAGGCAAGTAATCTGTCTGACGTATATCCTGAGATGGCAGGAACGGTCCGGATGGAAAGGAAATGTGATTTGATTTGATGTGATTTTAGACTACAGAGCTACAGCATTGCATTGCTTTTGATGAATTGAATGGGAAAATGGATTAGTAGTTCTCTGCTGTGATATTATTTCAAAGAAGCTTCAGTACGGACAGCGTTCATTTGTAGATGTTGTAAATGGATGTATAGTATCTGACTGAAAATTGGCATCGCTCTCACACTCTGAAGTGACTCTTTTTGATTTATGAATCCAGCCGAGTCCGTGCGTGAATAGATAATACGATGTCCACATTGTCAATTCAGACGATGCTTTGCACTGGTTACATAGCAGAACTGGTTTGAATCACCAGTATTCCTCAAGGTTCTCTATATGGAGTGACAGACACTACAATGTGAAAATGCAGGTGTGTCACAACCTAAATTGTAATTTACACTTTACACACGCTGACACTTGAAACTGTCATAATCATCGTATAGACCCAGAGATGGCAGGAAAGAGTATTACTGTGGGCCTACTGTGTGTATGATTATGTGTGTGTGTGCGTGTGTGTGTGTGTGTGTAGGAAACAGATATACAGTGCATAATGACAGTCTGCAGTCACAATAATGTGACAGAAATATACACTGTGGTAAATATACACTATACATACAGTAGGCTATATAGTACCTAGGCTGGAGTTTGTAAGGCTCACAGTGACATGCATGTACACACACACACACACACACACACACACACAAGTATATGAGCAGGCTGTGAGCAAGTGCAGCCCACTAACTCAAGCACAGCACCTCAGTGGACTGACGGGCTGTCAAAGACACGTGGCAACAAGCTGTGCCTGGGAGCCTGGGGCAGTGTTGGCTAGGGTTGGCATGGAGCTCCTATAAGCTTGTGGAGAATCTGGATGGTCATTAGCCACTGAGTTCCACTGAAACGCAGTGGTTGGTAGGACCCCTCATTAGTTTTATCAATAGCTTGGCCTAATATACTCTAAGAATAGTAATGTGCCTGAAAATCATTAGCAAATTGGATTTTTTTCCTTCTGGTAAGGGCAAATGCATATTCAATAGGCTACATATAGAATTCTTTGTCATCCAAATATTACATTTTTTGTACTTAAGTTTACCATGAGCTGTAATAATAACTGAATGCATTAGGCTACATAATATGTGATGAAATCAATAGCAGGCCTATAAATAAATAGTTTTTAAAACCCCTATGATACCTAATCTTCCGGCAATAAGATTTAGACACTGTTCCTGTGCTCCGGCTGTGTGGCCGAGGGCGGCAGTCAGCCACCGTTCGCTCCTGAGCCCGGTCCTGTCTCTGCAAGTCCGTTTCCAAGGAGGAGAAGCGCCGGCAGCCAAGGCTCCGCCCCTCCTATCCTGAATGCAACGCAGCTGCTTTCAAACCCAACCGCTCGATTCCATTCATCCTCGAGAGGGAACAAAAAAGTGGCTATTTATTAGAATACTTGTTTTGTATTGTTCCGTGCCACACAAAAGGCGCTTCATTATGTGAGAAGGAACCCTTTCGCCGGGAGAAACAATAACTTGAAATTGTCTTTAGAGTCTATAATAAATTTCATTTTCTTGTCTCTCTCCTCAGTGTCTGTTGAGTTGTGGGATTGGGAGCTGGGCACCGCCGGCCTTGGCACTTTGAGCAGGTAGATTTTAGAAAGGATGGCGGTACGAGGGTAGGACACAGGCAATAGGAGCTTGAGGAAGAATACTTTTCCTACGCTACTTTCTCCACATGAGGGACAATGGAACTCGCGTAAGTTTGTATTAGATATCCTGCAATGGCAAGTCTCTTCTCCGCAATATCATAATTTATTTTTTTTATTTCATTTTTTTCCGGTAGACATAGGCTGTGTGTAACTAAAAGATACAATCACTATAACGATTTGTTGACTACATTTAGTTAGTTTCAACGATTCTGTAAATTCGTAGAGTGTAGCCTATGCAACTGGATAAAAATAGCCGCGATATATGCGTTGGTGCTTGCTGTATGTCAGCAATGGAAACCGGAGGCGCGTGTCTTTAAATCAGATGTTTATTGGTTGTGCATTTCTTAGGTCCTCTGACTTAAGAAAAGTACAACAGGAGTAGTGACATTGTTGGCGGATGCATTTTGTAGGGCTAGAACGGTCCTTTAGATTAAAGAGTTTTTTTCTGTCGCCTCCTCCACTATGCTCGCTGCCTAGTCGCTACTAGTAGCTTAATTCTGGCATTGGGAAGGCAATCTCAGCTGGGTACGCGCCATTTATATTTACGTTTAACAAAGTGATTCTGGTTTCATTCCACTGGAATGGAATTTGAATAAAATTACATGAGTATTTTCATTAAATGTGACGTGCCTCCTGAAATCGTGATTGTGTACGCGCAAAGGATTGCTTTATATTTTCTGATATCCATTTTCAATTTTATTGTGACTTAAAACACCGGCTACATATATCACTGCGCAAGATAATTTGATTCTATCACTCTAAGTGTAGATCTTTTCCTGCTATTAAACATTCTATCCGTCGTTTGTTCTGCCAGCAAAATGTTTCTTTCCAGACCTTCATGCGAGAGTACCCTTTTACTCACTCACGCGCTCGTAGAAAGAAACATTGACTCCTCAAGCTCTAATTTTACAAAAGTGACAAAAAATCCCCGTGACATCTTTAAGCACCCAGTGAACATATTTTCAGTTGGCTTAAGGTCGGGGAGCGAAAGAAAAATTGATTAACAGACAAAGTTTAGTGGATGTCCTCATGAAACAGGTGTTTTAGCCAGATAACAGCATCCGGCAATTAAGCCATCAAAACCCGACTTTTACCACCGAACCTAATCGCATCTGTTTCACTTTACAAATACAAACAAACGGCTGAAACTTGTCATATGCACAATGTCGTTGTGTTCAGAGAGAAGGAGTCGCGCTTGGTATTATTTTAGCCCGTGCTGAAACCTGGAAACAATTAAAACATTAAGCAATTAAATCGAAATGGCCAATGTTTAGGTGACGGGCGCTTCATGAAGAATTAACAGGAAGAAATTATGAATACAACGGCTCATAAAGTTATCTCCCATTTAATCCCAACATGGAAGCAAAAAATGGTTAATTATAATAGTCGCGTTCAATTATAATAGTCTATTCATTTCTAACATGTCCATTTATGGCGAAATTTTGACAATGTATGTACAAATATACTTCCCTCTTGTACTAACAGATGCAGATAATACTTTTAAAATTAATTACAAAAACAAAGCCTTCTTTTAAAAGAGTTGTAGAATGGCATTGGATTTTAAGTAGTGGACCTCGCAATATATTCACGTTAATATAAAAGCATCAATTAGTTTTAAACACAGTTTATCAAGCCTGCATACATGCTCACACCAGGCAGACACTACAGTGATGTGAAATGTAGAAAGTTTGAAGGTTAGTCAAATAAAATGATTTAAACAGCAACATTCCCGGCCCCTGCCGAAGGGGTGGAGTACCCGCCGTGACCCCTGCACTCACACGTGCGTCAACAGTGTGTGCACAGTATTCCGCAGAGTGCGCACAAAGAAAAACGGAAATTTCTAAAGCGCGCGGCGAGTGACACAGAATGACACAGTAACCGTGAATGTGTCCCACGAGAACCGCTGATTCTCGTGAGTGTGTGGTAGAGGAAGTTTACACAGTGGGGGATGAGAACACAATTTTGCATGAGGGATTAAAATAATAATAATAATAAAACTTTCACTAGGGTATGCAGACGTAGTTGTAATTTTTGTTATATTGTATACAGTGTTTTATATAGAAAGTTGCTGTAAGAAAGATTGTAGCCTAGTTCGTATTATGATTAATAGATTAGCTTAATCGATTTTGGTAATTTCTTCTCTGCTTCTCTGTCTCTGCTGATATGATTTCATTACATGCTTTTATTTGCCTCATTATTCTTAGTCTGTAATAGGATACAGCATAGTCATAATATGCTCCTGTAATCATTCATTCGCTCATAGAGTAGGCCTATGGCATTTACTATCCCAACAGTTACACCTTTTCCTCGTCAACAACAATAGGATAAGTTGTATTATAATACAAAAAAATAAATATAATATAATATTATTAATATTATAATACTATTATAATAATAATATAATATAATATATTTCTGACACCTGGCATTGAAGAAAATGTAGCTTGGTGTATTTCACAAAACATTAGCCTGCATTCAAATAAAGCACTAGGCTACACATCAGTTGAGGCTATAAACATCGTAGACTGCACTACATTTTAACACAGGAGGGATTACATAAATTGTCATAATTAAGGAAATAGTAATGGGAAACCGACACACAAGTCCTCAATGTTGTTATTGTCAAACCGGTTGCCTTAGGGCCTACTTGAAAATACTGCATGGTTATATAATATATGTTTTCTTGTGTGGCATAGACTAATTATCACTGTTGATGTTGGCCTATTCATGTTTTACACGAATAAGCAGTCATGCATATAGATATCCACAGTCTAATGTTTTTTGTTCTTGTTGACAAGATTCAGAAGCACTCCGTAGGCAATCTCTCTGCGGACTAGCGGGTACAATAACCATCTGCAAAGCCGTTAACCTAATTATGCAATTCAGTCGGTTTGGAGATCCACGCATCTCTCTCCCATACATGTATTGATATTAGCAAAATTAAAAGCCATGAAATTTGGTACAATGATAGAATCGTTAGCTGCGCAGCGGGGCAGGGATATTTTGTTTTGCCTCCAATTAGCGGCTGATTGATGTTTTCTGAGCAGGTCAACTGTGAAATTTGAATTATATGTGTGAGTGTGGCGCACAGGGTGATATCCGCGCGGATCCTGTGTCTTAAAAACCCTAAATGCCGTCATTATTTTAAACAATGCCCGCCTGTTAATTAAGCTGCTCTAGTCAAGGCTAAAACCCGCAGTCTGTTCAAACTTGTTGCTGGAGACCTATAGTGAGAAACGTGAGGACCCGATGAAGGCAAGTCCAAAAAGGCAAGAACTAAGCAAAAAATGCCATGACACGCATTAGTCCTTTATTTCGTCTTAACACTCGTTAAACGTGGTCCCTCCAAAAAAGGCACATCGCTAAAATAATAGGACTTGGCAATACTCACACTGCACTACTTAATGGTAAATAAGATCCTATAGGTCGCTGTCTTTCAGCACCATGCAGTCTCACAGTTTTCTCTGCCAGCAGACGGCGGTAATACACTTCCGTGAAGTAAGTCTTCCATATCCCCTAAAGCACTTGGGTGTACAGCGCTTATACAAGCTGTTGTTTATAAAATGCAATATACCTCTATTAAGAAGTTTTTCTTTAGATGTAATGGCACATATGACTAAGGTATGGAAGACATCCGGTTGTATGCGTGTGTGTGTGTGTGTGTGTGTGTGTTTGCTTGCTTGAATCAGTGAATGTGTGTGAATGTGAAGCCTACCTGTTATGAGGATTTGTGAGTATTTGTTTTATTTCAGCATTTTAGTTAATGTTTCTTAAATGAAGAAATGGTCCGTTGGTTTTAAAATATTTTGTGTAGGCTATTATCTCGTTCCAAACTAGTACTATATTTGTTGCTTCCATGCATAGTCTATTTTTGTACAGGATAGGCTGTTTTCATTAAATTAACCCAATAAGTTAGCAATATTCAGAGAAAATATCTCATCGCAGTTTTAAAATCCCTTAGATATTTCACTTAGCGCATATTCTCTTTCCCAAACTAGTTCTACAATATTTACTCTGAGAGGGAGAGGTGGAGTTGACCCTCACCCCACCCCGCCTACTAGCTCTTTCTACGTTCTCTACGTCACCTGACCGACTGCCATGCAAATTGCTCCCTTTCTAGAACGCCATTGGCCGCCTGCTCATTCTAATCGCTGTCAAAGCGCATCATATGGCTGCCGCTTAAACTAACTTCTCAACTACACTAGGGAAAGTAGCTCAACTGCGCATTCTATTACGCTGGATGTGAAACGGCAAGCGGAGTCGAGGCAACATACAGGGTAAAACAAACCTGCGAAAACACCTTCCTGGATTATATTACAGGTTATTTCACTCGCTTTATCTGGAGCCCAGTCCGCTTGTTTGCGCTTGTTCCACTGGACTTGAGCGCCTTCACTGAATGTTTTTTTCTTGTGTTGGTTGAAAAGTTAATTAGCCGGGTGAATGTATAGCATGATGATGGAAACGGACCTCCACTCCCCCGGCCCTCAAACGAACACGAATTCGGGGCAAACAGGGACAAATGCCGGGAGCAAAAATAACCAAGAGCGTGTTAAAAGACCAATGAACGCGTTCATGGTTTGGTCCCGGGGCCAGCGACGCAAGATGGCCCAGGAAAATCCTAAAATGCACAACTCAGAGATCAGTAAAAGACTCGGAGCCGAATGGAAGGTGATGTCAGAGGCTGAGAAACGGCCCTTCATCGACGAAGCGAAGCGGTTACGAGCAATGCACATGAAAGAGCATCCGGATTATAAGTACAGACCCAGGCGAAAGACCAAAACGCTGCTCAAAAAGGACAAGTACTCTCTGGCTGGTGGTCTACTTGGTGGGGCGAGTAGCGGCGGAGGCGTGGGTCTCGGCGTCGGGATGAATTCGGGAGGGGTTGGACAGAGGTTGGAAAGCCCGGGGGGACACGGCGGCAGTGCCAGTGCCGGTTATGCCCACATGAACGGCTGGGCAAATGGTGCGTACTCGGGACAGGTGGCAGCCGCTGCTGCGGCTGCAGCGATGATGCAGGAGGCGCAGCTCGCTTACAGCCAACACCCAGGCACCGGAGCCCACCATCACCATGCCCACCACCACCATCCGCACAACCCGCAGCCCATGCACCGCTACGACATGACGACCCTCCAGTACAGCCCCATCTCGAACTCCCAGAGTTACATGAGCGCCTCTCCCTCTGGCTACGGGGGGATCTCATACTCTCAGCACCAGAACTCTAGTGTCGCCTCCCCTGCTTCTATCGGTACACTTGGATCACTGGTGAAGTCGGAGCCGAACGTAAGCCCCCCTGTCAGCACACACTCCAGAGGCCCCTGTCCGGGAGACTTGAGAGAAATGATTAGCATGTATTTACCAACCGGGGAATCTGGGGACCCGTCCGTACAGAGCAGACTCCATGCTTTGCCGCAGCATTACCAGAGCACAGCTGCCGGAGTTAATGGAACCGTCCCCCTGACACATATTTAAAAGTATTTCACACACGAGACAACTGCAGAACGCATCCAGAATCGCGTAACCAAATATTTACCTCTTTCTTTTCTAGATGGTCACTGACCTATCCCTTTTGTACAGAATGTTTATGTTATTGTAAATTAAAGGTAGACTTAATATTGTGCGATTTACTTTGAGAGAAAAAGGTGAAAAAATTAAACAATGATATGACATTTCTTTTGTGGAATATTGTTTGAAAATGCTGTCCACACTCAAGAATTCGAACTAACGTTGCTTATGGCAATGTAAAGCCATAGGGGAAATTCGCCCTATGTTCAGTTCAGTGTTACTTTTCAAAATTTTTCTTTTTGTGCGAAAAAACATTCTAACCAGAAAATAAAAATAGTGTAGGCCATCCTTTATGAATAATAATGAGAAGTGTTTTTAAAAGTTTATATAAACTGCTTATTTACCAAAACGTTTGTAAACGTGAATTAATGTTCTTGCGTTCCCTTTCTGCTGTAATATTTCCTGTAAATTGTGAATAACTTTTAATATTTTAAAAAGCTGGCACACAACTGCAGCTGTACATAATTTATGAAATGCATTTTGCCAGTTCAAATCTTGACTTTGCGTTGGAACATGGTTTAAATAAAATTGACAGATATGTTGCCCTGGTTCATAAACAGTGTTTTGTTATGTGTTGTCAAAATATTAGCAAAGGAATTTTTAATTTTCAGGCATCCTAATAATAGACTATATAACTACTTTTCTCGGTACTAAAGGAAGTTGTAGAGTATGGTCACATTTTGCTTTTTTCATTTCGTGTCACTACAGTCCAAAATATGCATTTGTCTTGATGCAATTACAAAAGATGTATTTGTTTTGCCAAGTAGGCTACTTCACAAATATCACTTTTGTTCTAACGGGTATTAATTAGTAATGCTTAGTGTAGACTCCTGTTTAAATTTCCTAGAGGTTGGCTATACTGGTTAAGGCCCAAATCCAGACACGCTGCTGTGGCAAAGACGGAGGACTGCAGTAATAATCTCAGAGTAGCCCACAATAACAAAGACCATGTCAAATGAATACTAGCTTTGCCTAAATGTTTTTATTCTAACTTCAAAATGTGTTTACCCAAACCGAGAAATGATAGCAATCTTAAAATATCTACAAACCAAGAGGAGTGGTCGGTATATTGCAAATTCCGAAATCAGGGGGTGTCAATCGAGATTATAACCAAACCGTTTCTATCATAAATTGCTACAAAGGACTAGGCTCCATGGTTTGTTTTACTTGTGCTGTTATTTGGCCCATGTCGAGCCTAATGTGAAGCAGACAAAAACAGAAAAGTCCTAAGCCTATATTTTAAAATATGCGGTTATCTCGTTTATTTGTTGATGTTGTATTTATCTAGGTTATCAAGCAGTAACCAACAACAGTTAATCATTTCAATTTTGGGCCTCTGCGTCATTCTATTGAGGTAGCGACGCCTACTACAGGTTCCATGCATGTTTGTTGTTGCTGCTAAGCTTTAAAAGTTTGTTGTGTTTGTCCAGTTAAATGTTCAAATTGTACAAATTGTGATAATATGATCAAAATTTAGTTGTAGTTAATTGCTGACTTGAAAGCAGCATTGTCCTATTTTCTGGTGCTCAGTAGTCTATGGCATAGACGGTTCACAGGATGATGTGACCACTTATGTGTTGTAGATGACCAGCTACTATTTCAAACGATACTGACTTTCAAAAAAGTTTTTGATTGTTTATGCGGCGGCTCTTCCTTAAGACGAGGCGTAGTTATTAAAACATTGTCCAAGATGTTCAATAACCTAGATATTAGGCCACTAATACGGGCTTGGTTCATATTCTAAAGATTTAATTGGCATTCTTTCACATTGTAAATATGGCCTAGTAGGCTTATTAATTTAGTACGACTATATACATACAAATATGTAACTTTTAAATTTTTAAGAAGAAATTGTAGTCACATATTTTATGCGCATAAAATACGTATACATTTCATGCGCATAACAAAATATGCTATTTGTGCATAATATTTGTGATTATTGACATAAAATAGCCTACTAAATAGTGGTCGTCAGACTTTTGAATAAGCTGGCAGTTGCTTTTGAGGAAGACATAATCCTTGTAATAGGAGAGAGTTTTAAAATGGCTTTTTTTAAGGGAGAAAGTTTTCATTCAGCTTGTTTTTGACGCAGGGGGGTCAAAGTTCGAGCCCTCTGCCTTGATCGCTCTACAAAGGCTTCCACACTGAATGGCGAGAACACAAAAAAATCTCATTATTCACTGGATGCTGCACTTTGTGCTGTTTTTGCCCCTGTGCGGTCATGCAAGAAGCACTATGATTTTTTGGAACTTAGCAGTTTGGAATGTTAAACACTTCTTAAGATTGCAATGTATTCATCTGAGCATCTCCCACGTGCTAACGCAGTTATTTAAGTCGGCTACCTCAGTAGTAGTTCCTGTTTGTTTGCGATTTTATTTATGTAGGTAGGCTAAAAAAAGTTGAAAACGCTGCATCGTTTGTGAGGCAGTCAGCGAGTTTTTCCTTGGGGATTAGTGTATTTGAGAGAGTGCTAGAGCAGCGTATGTTTGGTGTGTGGCATGGAGAAACGGATTAGATCGAGACACCGACCCCGGGGTCAACGGCGAGTCAGAGTCGCGAACAATTACACACCGGAACCATGACGTCATCGCCAAGAGCTCTCCAAGCAACAAGTGGCATGGGCAGTGAGGGGACACCGGGAGCCCACAGCAGTCTGTGCCCCCTACATCGCACACTCACACGAGCGCGCATGGGTTCTGAAGCGTTGGGGGTTAATTGAAACCTAATAGTCGCGCAGCGACCATCACTCCTCATAGACAATTAGTAGGCCCACATTTCAATACTAGAGAAGCTATTACATCCCCAGCACTACGGATGCTATTACATCTCATTCAGTATCTGAAATGAAAAACAAGGAAATCATAATCTTTTTTTTTAATCAGACCCCTCTTTTATGTTATTATTGTTTAGGCTAAATGATGCTGCATCACATATTAACTTGACAAGGTTTTGCTGCTTAGGTTTTCACTGCGTATTTTTCACAGAGATACACCTTGTGGTTTTCAACTGACAGAATACCCCAAACCCATTTTTAATTAAACATAAGGTTTAGCCCTAGCACTCAGAACGATAATATAGATGCGACTACATCAATAGTTTCTATGGGCAATTAAATGGGCAATTAAAAGTGTTTGTTTAAAAATAAAACGTTTTGCCATTTTAGCAGCGATTGCCATGATACCATGGCAAAGGTATGATCAATATTTTACAGATAATAAAACCTATTTTTTATTTTCAAATGATGTCTAGAAATACATGATCAACAAACCAAATTAGTCTAAGCGCATAGTGCAACCTTACGCAGACAAAGCTAAAGCACTGATGACCAGATGTCCAGAATTTAGAGCAATTAAACGCCCACTCTGCGCGTGGAAGGGAGCGGAGCGGTTGCCCATCCGGCTGCTATTTTTATTTTATCTCCAGATGAAAAGCTACATGGATTAACTCAGAAAACCCGAAAGGCGGAGTAGCACGTCACGGCAGATTGCCAGGTTAAAGAGAACCGTTCTGGTAAATCTATTTCAAATAATTTACTACTCTGCAAGAGTGCAGGGCTGTTGATGGAGAGAGGGGCGCGCAGGCGGGCGGGCGAGAGTGCGAGTTGGGGAGAAGCGGGTGGGCGGCGAAAGCTACTGACCAATAAATCGCCTCACTGCGCGATAGCCTTATCTTGTAGCCACCGATATATTCAGTGCTAGGAAGCCATCACCACCGTTGGCTCGCCGTTGCCGCTCGTACACAACCCCCCGATCTCTTGCACTAGCTGTCCTAAATGAGGATAATTAGCATCAGTTTATCACGCCTCTGCATATTTTCTCCCCTCTCCCAAAAAAATCCTGTTCGCCACTATTGGTCGCCGCTCTGTCACAGAAGATTACGGAGACAGATTGCACGGAACGAATGTGCTGAACGAGATTAGGGAGGAATAGAAATAGCAACTGGGCCAATAAATTCCTCGCGAGGGCCTTATCGTGCAATTACACGTTGACATGTTTAACAATCTTGCAGCCTCTTAATCCCGCGCCCTTCCAAGAGCTGAGATGCTGCGCGAGCCGCAATATCTGCTGCGACATTGGAGCAGTCATTTAAGCAGCGCAAGCGTGGCTGTGCATTGCAAATGCAACCACAAAAAAAGAAAAAAAAAAGAACAGAAAAAAATCGACCAACTTTTAAAAACTTTTATATTCCAAATCTTTCTTTTGCCTCACATTGCTTACACAACATGTTAACAGAATGTTGTGCAGTCCTTCAGTAATTCATGAATTAAACTACATGTGTTCAGTAAAAGTCACTTAAGGCCTACTTCATTTATTCCTGGCCATGTAAGTTTATTACAAGTGTCTACATAGATCTGTTGTTGTTTAGTAGTTTACATGATTACACTGCCTTTGTTACTTATTTGGATGATTCAAGATAGATGCTCTAGAGGCCTGCATATAAAAGCAGCCCTTGTAGCAGTATGCTAGCAGTACAGTTTATCATCAGCCCTGGTAACTGAATGTTGTGGATTCCGACAATATGATTGATTAACCTTAAATTAAGGATAAGCTATTGGTTATTGCATTTGTTGGAATTTGCTTTGACTCCCCCCTCTCTCTACCCCCCCCCACCCCCACCCCCACCCTCTCTCTTATACACACACACACACACACTCTCTCTCTCTCTCTCACACACACACACACACACACACACACACACACACACTTACTCTCTCACACACACACACACACTCTCTCTCTCTCACACACACACACACACACACACACTTACTCTCACACACTCACTCACTCTGTCTGTTTCTCATTCTGTATCCCTCTCCTTTTTTCCTCTTCTCCCCCTCACCTCCCTCCCCTACGCACCCGCGGACAGCAGCAGCGAAGCCTGTGTGGGGGTGATTGTGAGAGACTCCGCTGGAATTTGGCAGACCCAACGCTTGGAGAGCAGCCCCACGCTGATTCCCATTCAGCGGTCCAGCGCGCTGTGAGGTTGGGAAGTTTCACTGAGCCGTGCACTCAATGGCTCCACAAAGCTGATTACAAGCCTCAGCGAATTCCTGAAGGGAGCGGGCAGCGACGCAGGTGCGAGGGGAACCCGTCAGAGAAGTGACAGAACAGGACAAGGCCGGGACCACACAACAAAAAAAATCCTATAAGCTTTCCCGTTAAGCGGCCGGAGATTTTGGTGGGAAAAGCGAAAGAATTAGAGAAGAAAAACACCTTGGAAGTCCTAAGGGATGTCTCCTGCAGAGATCGAGAAAAAGATATAGTTTCTTTGAGGGATATGTAAAGAGTTGTTGGTTTGAACACAAGGCATTGTGTATAATAATACTAATAAATAACCGAATAATTTAGTCTGCTTAAGCCATTGAGTCAAGCATTTCTTTGATATTTAATATTACATTCACGACACGAATAGGGAACAAATAACACAAAAATAAATCCACCCACTCCCTCAGATATTCTCATAAAACAAGAAGGCTTCCTCAAGTCATGCTGTCACCGAATTTATAAAAAATCCTGCCACTTCTCCAGTACCGCCTTGCTGCCCGACGAAGTCTCTATCAATGAGCCAGACAGCGTATTTAATTAGAGCAGGGTCTAACTATCAATTACTTGGGAAAAACAGAAGATCCCCAAGGACCAGTAATCAGCGCCAACAGTCGCCGGCGTTCTCATTACCAAGCGCGGCAGATGAGAATAATAATCAGGCGAGAATGCATCTGTTCGGGATTTCGCTATGTTCTGGTTCGCCTAACTGTTGCCAGTCATTTCAGCCTCTCTGGATAAGTCGCGGTCGCCAATGCTGTTTATTCACGATTAAAGTGACAGTTTCACACCGACGATGTGCTACTGTTCTGTGCAAAAAGCTTGGTCTGCAAGTCTGCATAACTTACCGAATCTCGAAATCAATGACCGCACAGGTCGTACTGATCCCACAAAACCACAGTAAATTATTTAAACTGACCAAAATCTGAGCCTTTAGGCTACTTCTGATCTTTAGGGAATTACTAGGCTAATTTAAGGATGCTTTGCATGTCGTCGAGTGATTGACAGGACCTTGTGTGGTATGATTTGCTTGAATAAAACGTGATTCAATCTATTCTAATCTGATATCGCTCATCCCAAAAGCAATGAAAGGTAAGTGAGAGCGGCGGGAGAATACACGTTGGGTCACAAAAGCTGATCCTACAGGGCAAAGGTCATGGATGTTAGGGTTTAATTGACCTTGTCCTGGTGGCTTAAATATATCTTGGTGAGGAGTCCAAATGCTTACACATAAACAGACTTTTATGTATTAATCATGTACTCGAAGTACAGTGCGTGCGCGAGTGTGTGTGTGCGCGCGCGCTCCTCTCCAAGTTCCCATTCCCGCCTTGGTGATATGCACCTAATCCATCTCCTCTTTGGCCTCACCTGAGTCCTGTCACACACCCGCCATCCGCTTGTGAGTGAGGAACAAAAGCAGTTCACTCGGCCCTGCTATGGTCGTCAATCAACCACAACGGACTATGCAAATGTAGAGGAAAGGCGAGAAGATGACGAACAGTGATCCCGATTGTTCGCCGAATTTCACAGCTCAGCGCAGCTGCGAACGCCTCGGCTCTCTTCACTCAACTCCCCAACCAGAACTCCGGCAGGCAGCCGTGGCTTAACAGCAGATTGATGGCGGCAATTAAATAGTTTTAGAATTATGGTTCCGGTTCTGATGGACTTGATACTTGTATGTAATTTTATAAACACACACCACATTAATGTCCAAGTTAGTCAAGGAAGATAGAAGAAAACGGAGGTTTTAGATAACCTGTTTATTTGATTTTCTTGGGGAGCTGTCCAGGTTCTGAAATGAATGAAAAGTCCAGGCTTTCCAGGTACATGAAAAGGATGAGAAGAGGTTGTGGACCGAGGCGACTCTTATCGAATTTAGATGAAAAGTGTTTAACAAGCTTATGTTATTTTTTAAAATACTCTCAATAAGAGTTAGAAATTAATAAGAGTGCTTTCTTTTTAAAAGGTGTGCTAAATCATGTCGTTTTAGAAGAGGTGAAGTGTTGCAAAGACGGTATACACAGTCCAAGTTGTTTAGTGTCCTATCGCCAATCTCTGAGCTACTCTCTGTAGACACAAAACCCACACATTTCTATACAAGGCCAAAGCTTCGTGACCAACGTTGGGGGGAGCTCTATCGACGGCTTTGGCTTTATCTTCATAGAAAAGTTACCGCAAAGTTAAGCGTCATTAGAAACTTTGAAAATGCCCCTCGGCGCGCCGTCCATAAAAGCTCTTTTATTTTGCTTCACTCTCACTGACTCCCTCCACAAACGCCTCTGATGTTACAGTAAAAGCAAAACATTGTCTTGTGTCTTGACGCTGGCTTGACCCGTGCCTTCCAGCAGAGTTCGGTAGATAAGCGGGGTCATTATATTTATGATTTTTGCTCCCGCTAGTAGCCCCACGGTATACTGAACGAAGGGCTAAACTTTGCGTTTGATTGTATCTCTGCTCTCTCTATCTTTGTACAGACAGAGCGAGTGAGAGATGGATGACAATAGACGAACTTGATGTTTATGGATCGTTCATCGATTTTGCCCTTGTCTTCTGTTTGTTTGTTTGTTTGTTTTGAGGAGGGAGGAATGGTGTGTGCGTGTGTGTGCCGGAGAAGGGGCAGAGAGTGGTTGTTCTGGGAACGAGAACGTGATGTAGTGGGTAGAAGTGGAAGTGTGTGTGTGTATGTGTGTGTGTGTGTGTGTGCGTCTGTGGTGTGTGTGGCTGTGCGTGTGTGCTTGTGCGTGCGTGTACGTGCTTGGGGGGCTCTTCATGGACAGACGGTCGATGACAGCAGGTGCACCTGACCTGGGCTGGGGACTTGGTGTGTGTGTGGGTGTGTGGGGGGGAGGGGAGGGGGGGCTAAGGGGATGTGGGAGAGGGATGATAATGCTCCACCCTGCAGTGTGTTATTACTTAAAGGCCGTGGAGTGCCAAAATGATGTTCTAATGGGAGGGTACTTTTCGTTTCTTTGCCACTGTGCCACCGGTTACTCCCTTTCTCAGCTGCTCACCTTTTAGCCTTACAAAGACCTTTGCTCACACATACACACACACACACACATGCACACACAAACGCACACACATGCACACACACACACACACACACACACACACACACACACACACACACACACACACACACACACACACACACACACACATACACACACTCACCAACAGAACAGGGAAGCTTTGACCATGCTGTTGCTAGAAAAAGAAAAAACTCACCCCCTGTCATCCATGTATATGGCCCTGGATCAATGAATGCTAGCCATACTCTGCTGGAGGTTTTTTTGTAAACATTGAAACATTATTCAGTAGAAAATCCCTTATTCACACACACACACACACACACACACACACACACACACAAATACACTCATTTCAGTTGTATGGCTTCAGCACAGAAAAAAGTGCCACAGACTTACAAAAAGAAATTTTTATCCATGTGCATGACTCATGAAATCTCTCCATCCCCTCACCAGGTTGCCTACCTTCACATTTCTCTCTTCATCCACCTCTATATCCCTCCATCCCTGCATCTATCCATCTACTCCTCCCTATCACCCCCTCCTTCCATCTCCTTTTCATCCAGGGACAGAAAAAGGCAGCCTGGCGGCAGGTCTGCCTGAGACCTTGCAGAGTGTAATTGTTTAAAGGAGCGGGCAGGCTGCCATGCTCAAGAGGTCCACCTACCCACCCACAGCCTGCAGTGGGCAGCCCCTGTGGTGGGTGGCAGTAGTGATGGTGCTGTGTTATGGGCAGAGAGACAGGAAAAGAGAGGGGGGGGAGGGCTATTTGAGGCTAATGAGTGGTCTCCCCTTGGCCAGCCCAGTTCGAGCCGCCTGCCGCGACTGGGAAACTCCCAGGGCTTGCGCACAAAAGCCTCATCAGCCAGTCAGGCCTTCTGAGACACTCGCAGAGAAGAGGGAGTGTGTGTGTGTGTGTGTATGTGTGTGAGAAAGAGTGTGTGTGTGTGTGAGAGAGAGAATGTGTGTGTGTGTGTGTATGTGTGTGAGAAAGAGTGTGTGTGTATGTGTGTGAGAGAGAATGTGTGTGTGTGTGTGTATGATAGAGAGAGAGAGCATGTGCGTGTGTGCGTATGCACTTGCCTTAGTGTGCGTAGAAATATACGGAGGTGGTCAGAGTGGGTGGACATTTTAAGTATGGAATGCTAATCAGCTCAAATGGGCCACAGTCATCAACTAGAGAGAGCCTCAGCGTGTACATGGAACTAAAGGCAGCATAGGCAGCATGGGGAACCAGTTCACTGTTTTGTTTGTTGTACAGAACAAGCAAAAGAAAACACTGACTACAACTGAGTCAGTCTAACCCTGTCTGTGGTTCTGTAGAAGTCTCAGTTTTGGGGATTAGATTCTATCTGACTTGTGAATGGTAAAGAGATAACCATTAACCATGTAGCGCAAGCTTCACATAATTTCACACGGCCCGATTCAAAATGTTTAACAATGTGCAAAATAATTATTGTGTCTCCCACAACACAACACAATACTGGCAGCTGTGTAGCCGATGCACGGCATGTCACCATTGGATTTAACTACGGGGTGCAGGATGGAACTGCTTCCCAACAGGAGAGTTGGACAAAATTAAGTGGTGAGGAAGTCAGAACTCAGAGTTGAATAAGAGTGTCTGAATGCCTGGTATTTGTACTGTCCAGGCGCGAGTGTGTGTGTGTGTGTGTTTGTGAATAGGTGTATTTCCAAGCTATTTGTGTATGGAATGCAGTATGCCTAAAGATGTTTGTCTGTGTATGAGTGTCTGAATGCACTGTCTTGCTGTGTGTGTGTGTGTGTGTGTGTGTGTGTGTGTGTGTGTGTGTGTGTGTGACTCACAATGAACTCCACAGGTAGGCTATTTCCTATAGGCAAGCATAATTTCCGGGTATTTTTGCCAACACATACAATGGAGAAAGACACATACATTTTGCATATGGACGTGCATACAAGTGCACACACACACACACACACACACACACACACACACAGACACCCCTGGGCAAATTCTTGAATGCCTCTTTTCCTCTTGGTGTTTTTATATCTGGAATCATTCCCTGCTGACACACACACACACACCCATTAGGTCCCTTGTCCATGAGTTATCCTGAGCGGACAGGGTCATATTAACCCCCAAACTATAGCAGATGGATTAAACGGACAGGCAGATGAATAGAGGTGTCGTTTGGTGCGACCCCCAGTAAAGACAGAGATGACCGCGATAAAGGGAGAGGCAGGGTACCATGGCGCTAGAGAGGTCTGCTATGTAAGCAAGTGTGTGCTTGTGTGTGTGTGTGTGTGTGCATGTGTGTGCAAGTGTTTCTGTGTGTGTGTCTGTGTGTGTGTGTGCGTGTGCAAGTGCTTCTCTGTGTGTGTTTGTTAAACAACCCCACTGGCTGATGAGATTGCCTAAGCACTGTGCTGTTCAGATATCTCTGGAGTTAGTGTTCTGGTTAAATAGCGTCTGGCTGACTTTCCTATAAGTTCATGCCCTACCATGTGTGGCTACTGTATTACAGTAAAGACGATGCAAGTGAGTGCAAGCTATGTTCAAGAGGACTTCAACCCAAGAGTATTCAATGAGAACTACACATATTTATTAACGACACACAATTATGTTCTAGTTTCAAACTGTCTAGTGCCCCGTTCAGTTCTAACTATCCATTTATTTTTATTATTTTTTGCTATTGTTTATGTTGTGCTGTTGTGTTTTGCCTCTGTGTTGTGTTGCGTTGTGTTGTGTCATGTCGTTCTGTCACACTGTTGTGTTGTGTTGTGTGTTGTGTTGTGTTGGTTTGCGTTGTGTTGCGTTGAGTTGTGCCAAGTTACCCAAGCTCCTATATTTACTGAATTGTTGACCAAAAAAACCAACACACCAGCCGCTAAGCTCATGAAGCTGCCAGATTCACTAATCCGTTGAGCCCAGAGGGGGCCAAGTCTTTGGGATGTATACATATCCAGTCACTTGCACACAATCACTCAATCCACACACAATCTGATAGGTGCATGAACATACAGAGCATACTGAACACACGTGCATGGGAAAATACTGCATATGCCTAATATGGTTTATGGAAAGCCTGTTGTGTCTTTGTCACTTATAGATGCAGATGATGTAAACATACACAGATGGAAAGCCCCAATGTCTCTAAAAAGCTGCACACACACACACACACACAGGGTCTTTTATACAATACATGAGCATATTCACTTGTAATGCCCAGTGTAAACACCATCATACTCTCAGAGACATCTGTTTCCCTTTCTCTTTGTCGCTTGCTGTCACGGACACACACACACACACACACACACACACATACACACACACACACACACACACACACACACACACATACACACAAACACACACACACACACACACACAAAACATATTCACACACATGGACAAACCCATTAGTACATACATACAAACATACAACCAGGGGTTGTGGACAGGTGATCATTTTTAACAGAGTGGAGATTAGGTTAATGAGAGGTCAATGGGTGACAGCAGTTTCCTCTGGAAGTCACTGATAGCTCTCACTGCCGCCGACCTCTGACCCCAACCACAAACCAGCCATCAGCAGAATGGGGTCATTTAGATCGGCCGAAGGATTAGAGAGCAAGGTTACACACACACACTGTTAGCGTAAGTTAGAATAAGGGGTGTCAGAAACACCTCCCTGTGCAGATGAGAAGATGAGAAGACAGGGTGTGTTAGCAGGGTGGCCTTTTGTGGTACAGACCGCAATAAAACCTCAATCAATCTGACAACACACACACAAATGCACATGTGGGTACTGTGAATGGAATTCTCCTTTCTCTGTTCGATACAGTTCCTCCTTTGGAACAAAAGCCAATGACATAGACAGCTGTTAAAAAGAGTATTCTTTCTTGCTCCCTCTCTTACTCTTGTATGTGTGTGTATGTGTGTGTGTGTGTGTGTGTTTGTATTCCTGTGTCTGACGGTGATAATGATGAGGGGTTTGATCTAAGATAATCTTATTTGGTACAATGTAGAAATTATTAATAGAAAACATGATGTCACTAAAATTCACTGGAAAATCGCCTGGATTCTGCAAGCAAATTCTGGGTGTCATGGTAATCTGAGAGTGGATAAGAAGATATTAAATGTTATGTGGGAAGATTTGGAGGGTTTGGAAGACTGAACCCTGGTATTGCCACAGATGGCACAGGGAGAGATTCCCTCCTGGGTTTGTCCCTCTCTGCTTGCTGTCTGTGCTTCCTTTTCCACCAGAGATTCTGAGGATCCTAATCTAAAATCTGGTTTCACTGACAGTGACGAGTTCTGCTGTGATTTTACTGATGAATGGTGACCTTTAGGTCTCTCTCTCTCTCTCTCTCTGTCTGTCTGTCTTTCTGTCTCACTCTCTCTCTCTCTCTCTCTCTCTCACACACACACACACACACACACACACACACACACACATACACACACTTTTGTCTCTGTCTCTTTCCTTCTTTCTATCCTGCTCTCTCTGCCTCTCTTTCCCTCTCTTTCCTTTCCTCCACCTTTCCTTTCCTCCCCTGTCATGATGGGTGCCATAAGGGACATCAGTGACAGACAGGTGATCTCTGGGCTGTCCATCATTCGGGACACCTGAGGCAGATTGGTGGTCACACTGATAGAAGTGTCCACAAGTAAAGGTCATCTCCACAGCACACCAACCACACCTGTCTGGTGTCTGTGCCACACCCATGGCATCAATCGTGGAGCAGAGCAGACTTCAGTAGAGTAGTTAGGCAGTGCAGTGAAACATAAGGTACTTGGGCAGACTCATCTCACACATCTCTACAACATTCACTAAGTACACTCATATAGACCATTTGAACGGTAAAAACAAAGACAATGTTGGAACATTTTATGTTTATTTTTTTATTTATTTAGGAAGGGGCAATGCACATTAATTGACATGTCCATTGACACAGGCCCTGTAAATGTTCCAGATTTAGCCAATGGATAATTTTCGTCTGTAGTGTCTGGTAGGTTGATGTTAATAAAAATAATGGAAAAAGGAAAAAAGAAAGAAAGGTCCCATTTTATTTCTAACTTCTGCTTCTTCTGCTATGTCTGAATGTTAAAACAGAAGCCCTGCAGGAACAGCCATCTCTTTTGAAATGGTCTATAATGTGTTTGCTCACAGAACTGCCTATACTATGGCTACAACTTTGTTGGGTAATCTGTCAGACAGTGGATTTGGAGTGAATTTCTCAAAACAGTAGTTGCTAACTAAGATAGTAACTTGTGAGGTTGGAACTATGCAACTGCACAAAAGGTGCAAAATCATAAACAAATCATCTACTACAACTACATTATATCTGCGCAATTGACATAGTGTGTGGTGCACTGTGATATACACATATTTCGACAGTTCAACTATACTGTCGTTAAGTTGTCTAGTTTGAACTACAGCTCTCAATATGTCATTTAAGCATGGACTATGGTTCGGTCTATTTTAGGGTGGCTTAAACCTCCCAAAACAGTTCTGTAAGCCCCCCTAACTCAGGCCCAGTCCTTGCTAAGTGCATAAAAATTCTCTATTTGTCTTTATAATCTATTTGTCATTGTGCTGTATGTGTACATGCAGTACAGTATGCATCAAAGTGATTATTATCAAAGCATTACTACTTCACATTTTACTACTTTACTAATTGACATTTCATGTTGCTAATCACCACCAAAAAAAAGATCTATTGTGGCCTAAAGCACTGGTTGTCAAACTGGGGTACGAGTACCCCTGGGGGTACTTGAATCAGTTCTAGGGGGAACACAAAATAAGTCTGTGAATAGTTTCTCAGCTCTCGCCACCACCAAGATAACATGGAAAAAGATGTAATACTCAAACTATCACTAATACAACCCAGTTGCCACTGCATATATGTAATATGTGTGCACATTTTGTTAATAAAGTTAAAAGTGTGAGAACCACTGGCCTAATGCAGAGTCTCAAAAACATGCACACCTGGTGAATCCTTCCACCCTACTCCTCACAAGCAAGATGAAGCATCTCTGCTCAATCCATTGATATTAACACTGTCCTGTGTTGTGCCTGTACTGTGTACACAAACTGAATGTAATTGGCGAGGTTTGAACCTTTCATCATATTCACAAAATTGGGTATCTTAACCTACTGAAAACATACACACACACAGACACACACACACACACACAGACATATGCATGCATCTATGTTTAAATTGAAATTTTGAGGTAAGATGTTCTTCAATCACAGGACACCAAAAAAAAAAACAAAAAACAAAAAACACTCTTAGGTTAGGTAGTGTCATGTCAACAAACAATTTAGAAGCCTCCCTGAAGAATCCTCTTTGGCAAAAACAGATCAATTTTCATGTTGTTCCACACAGGCAAACTTATGATTTTTTTTTTGTCCCAGCATCTCCTTTCGACGAGTTACAGAAAAGAAATAACATTAGAATTGAGTGACTATTATTCACACTGAAACACTGTGAATAAAAACAGTTTGAAGGTCTGCGTCTAAGTATAATGTACAAAGTGTCCATTGAACTTAGTTTCCCTCAGTCTGAAGCAACCTCGGAGAGCGGCCGTTTTTGTATTTCTAAAAATGGCATTGATTGTGCAAACTGCAGGACACTGATTGGGGTCCCACATTTAATAAAAGCGAAAATCGCCCAAGGTCTCATGAGCGAGAGAGAACAGTAATTGGATGAGATGAAGAGGGAAAAAAAATGACGTGTTTAATCCGATACAGACAGGCTTTATTCTTTCGTGAGTCCACTTAATCGCATAAACGCCGCTCAACTTATTGTCTTATTTTATCGATCAATCTGTTACATTTTGTCATGCTTGAAACAAGCAGGGTTATCTTCTCAAACAACTTTTTCAAAGAGAAGTCTCGCAATACCTTTTTTCTTCTGTAAAGAAAAAAAGACTCAGCTCCATAAAAGACAAAGTAAGTTGATTTTCTGTCTTCACTATTCTCATTTCTACACTTAAATAACATCTAACTGGCCATTTTGCTGTGACCTGCCTTTTCATCATTGACACATCATTTTATTTGTGAATCTTGTCAGGGAACAGTTTTTTTTTTTCATTTTTAACTTCTCTCCTCTCACTAGACATCATGATTTGGATCTACACCATGACCACATGAGATGTAATAGGTTTAGATTTACTTCACTGAGACTGGGTCTGGTTTAGAGTCTTACTGCCTGTGGTAGGAGTTTCCTGGTTCCCAGGTGTACTGTTACTGAGTCATGCCCAATCTGTCCCTGGGGGGAGGTGGACTGAACAGGAAGAACCTGGTGTAGGGGAGGGTGGGGACTGTGTGTCGAAAAACACCCCTCCCTTTGTTTGGGACGATACCTGAGCATCCAGGTGTCTGTGCTCACCCCCAGCCCATGGAGAGCAGGGGTGCCTGAGCCATGGCAACAAAGGTCTCTCTCTCTCACACACACACACACACACACTTTCTCTTCACACTTTATTGCTCTCACTTTCTCTCTTTCTCTCTGTCGGTCTGTCTATGTGTGTCTCTCACTCTTTCCATCTTTCTTGCCCTCTGTCTCTGTCTGTCTGAGTTTGACTCTGAGTGTCTCGTATTTACATTCTTTCTTTCCCTCACTTTGCCAAACACACCGGTGGTTTCGGTTGTCAGTTTTGTTTTCTCCATTCCATGTCTCTCACTCTCCTACTTTATCTCTTTCTCTCTCTACCTCTCTTTCAGTCTCTCTGTCTCTCACTCCGTCCCTTCCTCTGACTTACCAGTGGCATACACACATTCATCTGTCCATTCAGTGTTTCTGCTCAGTCTGTCTATTTATCTCTTTTCTCTCTCTCTCTCTACATATATATGTGATACACACACACACACACACACACACACACACACACACACACACATATATTTATTTTAATCTCATGTAGTCTCTTACACAATCTTTTCCCCTCTTTTAATCTGCAAACATATTTCATTGTTTCATAAATTGAATTAAATTTAAAAATTACATTAAAGCATCTTTGATATTTGTAATGTAAGAAAAGAATAATGCAGTGCTCGGAGAGATATGCACCTCACATAGGCAACCACACAATGTAAAGAACATTTTTACAAATTTACATAAACAAAATCTGAGGATAAAAAGCAGAGAGAGATAAAGGAGATATACATAAATACAGAGAGAGAGAGAGTGAGAAAGAGAGAGAAATCACACTACTATATCATCAAGACAGTGTGCCAACACTTGTAGACAGACAGACAGAATAATAGTTCTCTGCACACACACAGCAGTCTCTGTGCTAATACAAATGTAAAGCCATGCAGTCTGCAGGATACCTGCCATCACTGGCATTCCAGCAGACCAGGGAAGAGTAACATCTTACTTGTTTCAGGAGGAGGGATAATCTCAGGTGAATAGCCTTAACACGATTAGAGGGATGTTGGTGTTGAACTCAGCTGTGCACTTTTTCCCTGCTCACTCCAGAGAGACAAGCAGTTATCACACAACGGCAGACTGTTTTGAACTACTTAAACAGACACATACTCACACACACACACACACACTGAAGACAGAGGCTGTAGCGGCATCGGAAGACGTTGGCCACTTCTGCCAACATGAGCCTGTGTTAAGTGCATGGTTGTTCCCGTTGTTTTATTTAGCATCTGCAGAATTCCCAGCGTAGTTAAGGTGCTTTGGAAGCGGATTAACCGTTGCTGGCAACGGACGCCAAGCCGCACAGATTTCCCGCAAGCAAGAAAAGACAAAGACGGAGAGGAGAAGAAGGGGGGAGAGGTAGAGAAAGAGAGAGAGAGAGAGAGGGAGAGAGGCAGGGGGAAGGAGAGAAAAGCTAACAACAATATGAGGCTGTGTAAACAAGACCTGAGAGAGAGATGGAGACAGAGAGAGACAGAGAGAGAGAGAAAAGAGGCAGACAACAATATGAAGGAGAGAAAAGCAACAACAATATGAGAGAGAGAGATGGAGACAGAGAGAGACAGAGAGAGAGAGTGACAGAGAGAGAGAGGAGGGGAGGTGGAGAAATAAAGGTGTATCTGAACATCAGTTACCCTTGAAGGAGCATGCTGTTGCTCTCAGGTGAAGGACCAGCTGATATTAGTATCACTCCTTCCTACACTCTTTTTACTTAACTCTCTCACTCTTTCTTTCTCTTTCTCTCTCACACTTCCTCCATCCATTCTCTTTTTCCTGCCTCTTGTTTTTTCCCTTCTGCATTTAAGCAACATCTATCTGTGCCCCCAGTCTTTCAGTCTTCATTTCCCTCCTCCTCCTTCTCCTCCTCCTCCTTCCTCCCTTACATCCACCCTTAGGCTGCCCTTGACTCCGTCATCTCAAAGTGATCATGTCCTCGAGACGCCTGGCATTGGATACATTAACGTCACACACACATACACACACATCTCACAGCTCAGGCCGCCATGGTCCCCTGTGCTGTGTCCTTGGAGAAGTCAGGCTGACGATCTCGCCAACGCATGACAGTGGCACTTTCAATTATGATGGCAGAAATGCATGTATAACCTCAGCAACCCCACGCTACTTTGTTTGGTGCATTCTTTGGGATGCTGGCATCCATAGGGACCTCATCAATAAAGATAAAAAACACTGGTGTGACTTATCTGTGTAAAATGTCAGAGATTCTCAACTAGTTAACATAAACAATATCAATGTCAACACATCTCACATCTGACTGCTTAAGCAATGCCCTTTGGAAATGACCATGAACACTACATTATCACAGTGAAATTGCTAACAAGAAATCAAAATGTTTGGTAATGTGCCCACATCTGTAGAAATGGCTGACCCTGGGTAAAGACTCTAGACAGACAGATAGAAACAGCATCCTCAATTTCTCTCCAAGTGTATTATCATTCTAAAACCTTCATTTAACATTGAACTATTAAACCATTAATTTGAGCAGTTAGAATTTGTAGTTTTACTGTTTCTCTTAGGAAAAGTTTTATCAAACTCTTCTTTCAATGCACTGACAAGGGCATTGCACCAGACAGCCACTTTCCTCCAAAGCCCAACGGCATTCTTCTTCTTGCCCTGCCCAACCTCCCCCCCAATAAAATGTTCTTGTATCCTTGTATGCTTGTTAGGTGTCTGAAACAGTCAGACCACAAGGCCAATGTATTCAGCACGCCTTGTTGGCTAGGCTGCCTGTTTATTTTGGGAGCACTTGATTCGTATGGCAGTTTTTGGCAGCACATTGGCAGTGTCGCCTGGTCCGTTTTTAGGGCCCGGGCTCCGGGTGCCTAGTTTCAGGCTGGTCGACACCGGATCCAGGCCGTTCACAGAACCAGTCACAAAGGCGCTTGACAGACGGCCAGATTTCTTCCCAACAGGCCTCTCTCGGGTTTCGCCGTTCTCATTAGGTGGCTGGAGAGGCGGCGAGTAAGCCAATCTCAGGTGCGCTTGGGGGTGTGGCACACACACACACACACACACACACACACACACACACAGACACACATTCCCACATCCCACCCCCCACACATTGACACTTATACACACCCATACACTCCAACAACTACCCCAACCACCCACACATCATTTCACACACACACAAATAAATGTGTACATTCCAAACACACAGAAACACACATACATCCCCCATCTTCCCAGTGGCTTTCCTTCTCTCTTTTTCTTTCTTGCTCCCTGTCTTTCTCTCTCTCTCTCACTCCCTCTCTCTTTCTTGCTCTCTGTCTCTCTCGCTCTCTCTCCTTTTCTTTCTTGTCTTGATCACCAGAAGCCTGGCTGCAGTTGGCGGCTCCGTTTCAACCACTTACCCTGCCACTGAAATAATCATCTGATCAACCCTACCTCCCTCCCTCCCTTCCCTTCCTCCCTCTCTCCCTCCCTGTCTGTTCTTCTCTCCTTCCCTCTCTCCCTCCCTGTCTGTTCTTCTCTCCTTCCCTCTCTCCCTCCCTGTCTGTTCTTCTCTCCTTCCCTCTCTCCCACCCTTCCCTCTCTGCCTCTTTTTCAATCCCTTTCTCTGCTCCCAGACCACAGGTGCCAGGGTCATGGTACTTTTCACCTCAGGTGGAAGGCAGAATTAACTGATACTTTTTCTCAGAAAGATGTGTGTGTGTGTGTGTGTGTGTGTACGTGTGTGTGTGCAACTTTTCAGAGCGTGTATTAGTGTTCTTGTGGTTGTAGTGTGTGTGTGTGTGTGTGTGTGTGTGTGTGTGTATACATGCTGGTGTGTGCATGTGTGTGTAACTTTTCAGAGCGTGTATTAGTGTTCTTGTGGTTGTACTGTGTGTGTGTGTGTGTGTGTGTGTGTGTATGTATACATGCTGGTGTGTGCATATGTGTGTGTCTGTGTGTGTGTGTGTGTGTGTGTGTGTGTGTGGTCTTCACCTGAGAAACCCTCGGTAGCCATGGCAGCATTGTGACCATCCTTTGAAAAGCAAGTAGATATTCCCCTCGAGCCTTCGCTGCTTAACAACAAAACAACTCCAGTTAACTGTGCTGTCAAAAACACACTGGCAGAGCCCAAGCCTTGAGGCAACTCTCACCACTACTGGATTGGACAGCAGTAGTACAACTGTGCCACTCTAAATGCCCTGGCTGGTTCTTTGTGTTTACTGTAATTGCAGGTAGGGCCATTTTCAGCTTTTAACGCCAGCTGACCAGCTCCCATCAGTCAGAGGCATTTCCCCCTCAGCTGACATAATGTAAACAAACACGTGGAGCAGAACAGAGTAGCCAAGCTGTATGAACATGTATGTATGAATGAACACCCACAGACATGCACACACAAATGTAAAAAAAAAAAACATACATACACACACACACACAAATATACAAAAACAAGCAGTACATGAATAAGGGTTGTTACATACAGTACTTGTTCACACACATGCACGCATGCACACACACACACACGAGCGCACATACACACACACACACACAGATTTTCATACACCATGCATTTGACTTTAATGGCAAAGCAGATATCCTGTCACTTCCGATCATTATAGAGTGTATGCAGCCAATGTATGTGTGTGTGTTTGTGCAATTACGCGGTGCAAGGCGTCAGCGGAACTGCCGCGGGACCCCGATCGGTAGTTCCATATATGTGAGCAGGGGCCTCCTGGGAGCGCACTATTTCAGAGAGCCCATTTAGGCCGGCACCCTGCCCTCCTGGCAGCTGATGGAAAAGGCTAGGGAACAATGGGCCCCCACCGAGCCTCAACCCCCCACCCCCCACCCTCTCCGCTTCAACCCTATGCCACTAGTGGAGAGGGGAAGCAGTTGCCGCTGTGCCATGCTTTATTTTGTCCCCCAAGAAACTGTAAAAACACACACACTCATACACACACACACACACACACACACATACGCACACACACACAGAGGCAAGCCCAAGACCGCCCCAACAGATACACACACAGACACACACACACACACACACACACACACACATACTACCATCCCTTAACCCAGCTACCCTCCTACCACCAGCCTCCACCCCTTCCTCAGGGCCTAGGGTAACCGGCACCCCCCATCCCCCCTCTCCCCAACACCCCACTCCCTCCCTGACTCTCTAAGTGCAGATCCAGGGACCGGGTGACATTTTCCCAAAGTCCTGACCTTTGTTTTTTTCATTGACCGCAGAGACGTTTGAAGGGTAGGGGTGCGGAGTGGTGTGTGTTGGTGCTGGTGATGGGTGGTGGGAGGGGGCATGAAGGAGTCACACACTTAGCAAGAAGACTGACTGTTAGACACACACACACACACACACACTTGGGATGCCACAGCTTAAGGACTCCAATAGGTCATGACATTCATAGCTATCTCAGTCAGAGGTCTACCAACTACATGATTACCAATATTTTATATCTGAACATTACTGATATAGTTTGAAGACAAGTACAATATCAGATTATGAAGCAGCTATTTAGCATTTTTCTTCAATACACTGTAAGGTAGAAGTGAGTAGTTTTGGTACAGTAGTTTGTAAATTTGCTCAGATAATGTCACATCAACCAAATACTTTGTTATTCCTTTTATCGTGAAAAAGAAAACACAACTACTAGAAACCATCCACAGCTACTCCCCTGAGACTCGCCTGTTCGCCCATGTTCAGCACCACTTTATACAGGAAACAAGAAAAAAGACTTTCATGGCACAAAAACTTTCTGTGTGTGTGTGTGTGTGTGAGAGAGAGAGAGAGAGTTTGTGTGTTGTGTCAGTGGGAATATGTGTGTGTATGTGTGTCTGTGGCCATAAGTGTGTGTGTGTGTGTATGTGTGTGCCATATGTGTGCTTGCGTGTGTGTGTGAGTGTGCCAAGCGGTGCCACACATGGATAATGACACACCGGAATCAGTCTCCTACTAGAGGCCCTGTGACATCACGCCATGTCGTCCATGCTGTGCCTGATGCTAATCGGCCAGCTTAATTGAGTGTGGTGCTGAGACCCGGTTGGCCCCTCTGCAATCAAGAAGCATTTAAGGTCGCACCACGGCAGCAAGGCCACAGGATGTTGGGTCCATTTCGCTTTTGTTTCCCTAGACCATTTGCGCCATGGTTAATTGGTACCTGGCTACACCACTCACATAGATTTCCCCTGATTTATTTTTTTTTGCTGCTGCAACTCGGTGATTCTGGACGATGCTTTTGCAGATATTTATCATTATTAATTGGCCTTTTGACTTTCGCTCAGTGAATTATCACTCTGCATTCCATCTGACTTTTTCTTATGGTCCAAATTGAGCAGGTTTTTGGGGAACATCTGGCTGTACAACCTAATCCCTCTTTCTGTACCTCCTGTGGTTTGAAGGCATCTGATGTTCTCCTTTCTCCTGTCCTCAGACATCATGGCTGTCATGGACGAGCCCTCAGTGGCAACAGGAAGAGGGAGGAAGAGAAAGAAAGGGAAGAGAAGAAGAGAAGAGAAGAATAGCGGAGTGGGTGGGGCTCTCATTCCATTCTCATTCCTAGCATCTTTGAAAATGCTAAGGGAGCTTCTGGCATGATGTCTCAGGAATCTCACAAGTAGGGCCACAGCTTCAACTCCCCCAAGACACATTCTCGCCATCCCAAAGGATCTGTTGGAGAATGTGTGTGTGTGGGGGGGGGAGAGAGAGAAAGAATGACAGAGAGAGAGATAGTGAAGAAAAAGTGGGGAAAAGTAAGGCAGAAAAAAGGATATAGAAAGATACCAAAGAAAATGGAGAGCTAGAATCTAAACAGCATAAAAACAACATGAGGGAGGTAGGGAGGGAGAAAGTGAGGGAGGGATGTACTGTGAATGTATATGTGAGTAAAAAAAAAGAAAGATCTAGACAGAACGAAAGTGAGAGTGCAGGGGTGAGTGAGTGTAGCTGTCCCAAACTGTACCCCTTGTCACTCAGGAAGTGCCTGGTGATTCCCCCCTCGGCCTGGGTGACAAAAGCCAGAGAGGGGCGCGATGTGAGGGGCGAATAAAAAGGGGCCGTGATTGTGACTAATGAGAATTTCGGAGGGCTTTTAGTGTGACAGACAGCAGAGGCCTGTCATTGTGAGGCTCAGCCGGGGGCCTCAGCGGTAGGAAGGGTGATGGTGATGGTGGTGGTGGTGGGTTCTGTCATGCCCCCTACCCTGACACAGGCATGGCACTCCCTCTTTTACTGCCTAGCTTTCTTTCTCATGCACTTCTTCTTCCATCTCTAATCCTTAATTTTCTCCTTTCCTTTCTTTCTACTCTCCTCTCCTTTCCTCTCCTCTGGTCTCCACACCAACCTGGTTTTCACAACTTGTGTATTTTTTTTTCTCCTAATCCCATAGATTCTTCCACATGCCACTACCATCTAAAAAAAATCCAGCCATGACCAGTCTCCAGGAGTGTCCGCAAGTGTGATATCACTTGCTGTCAACTTGCAGCTGTTGTTTGTTGTAATTCAGCTTTTTTAGGCTTTTATAAGTGTCTGATATCAGGCCAATTTAATGATTTATTTTCCTCTTCTAAACTGATTCACTCTCTCCTTACCTCGTCTACTCTCCTGTCGTCCTCTTATCTCCCCTGCTATTTTCTCCTCTCCTCTTCTCTCTCCTCCTCTCTCCATTCCTCTCCTCTCCTCTCCTCTTCTCTTCTCTCCTCTTGCCATACACCTGTTTATCATCCACTCACAGCATAATTGCTGTGTACCAACATTCATACTTTGTAAATTGTTCTTTTAAAATTAATTGTGCCCCTTTAGATACGATTAGGTCACATGTTAATTATCCGGTTAAGTGCTTTAATTGCTGGTTATTTACCTACTGCTGTTGTTTTGTTTTTTTCCCTCACTTGGCGAGGCAGCCACTGTGCTGCATAGGTGTGTGAGTGGCATGGTAGAACACTGCCCTCTTTTGTATGTCGGCCCCAAGAGAAAGAAAAGAGAGAGAGAGAGGAAAGAGAGTTCGAGACGGAGGGCATGTCAGAGAATTGGAGAGGATGGATGGATGGATGGATGGATAGATGGGTGCAAAAAGAGACCTTTGCAGAGGGCAAGAGAGAAAGAGAGAGCAAGGGATAGAGAGAGAGAGGGGCAGAGGGAGAGAGGGGAGTAGAGAGAGAGTGAGACAGCGAGGGAAAGACAAGAAGAGACGTGTTGTGAAAGAGGACTCCTCCGTGTTTTACGATGTCAGGCTATCATAGTGTCACCCAGTTAATCTGGTGTCCAGCGGAGCATGTCACATGTCACGCGCGGGCGCGGCCTCTCAGGGGACTCGTGGTATCAGGTGTGCCGTGCGGGCAGGACTGAGCAGCCTTTCTTCATAAGGGTGGCGCCCAGTCTCCCGTAGGTGCAGTGGCCCATCGCACTCGCGCGCTCTCGCCCTTGCTATCGTCCCAGGTGAATCTGCCTCGTGTTGTTATCGTTTATTAATGTCTGCCCACTCGGGCGTTTACTACTGTCTGAGCAGTGGTTCCGGTCTCTGATCTGACCTGAGGCGAAGCTCGTCAAGTAGATTAAATCTCAAACACTCACTCGCCTTCCATCAAGCCTCGGCCGTCTGCCCAAGGCCCCCCGATTGCGTGTTCGCCTTCCCATACCAGCCCTCGTTGAGTTTATGTCATGCCTGTCTGAGTTGACTGACGCGAGGCTGCCGTTGCAGTTCAATCCTGCTGACGCGTTTTCAAGCAAAGTCTTTGTTCACGTCGAAACCCGCAGCTGATTGGTTTCATTGTTCGGCTGTATTATATTGTCCCCGTGCCTTGCCAAGCGCCAAGCAGGGCGCCTATACACTATGTGTCAGAGCCTTGAGAGGGCTTCCTGGGCTCTGCAATAGGTCACTCACAATCAGTGGAGTGACTATCCACCACACCACCATGTAGCTCACACAAGCACAAGAGAAATACTGTGCACCAGCAGGGAAAAAAATGTTATGGTACAGACACTAATTTAAACGGAGGCCTCCTTGCCTTCGTCCTTTCTTTTATTTTGGAAAAAAAGAAAAGAAAGAAAAAGGGAAAGGAAACATTTTTTTATCCATGGCCTTGAATACTTGAAGTCTTAGCAGAATAGCAAATAATCTTTGTTTACTAGTTACCAGAAACAACAACAAGCCTGGCATGTGTGGTCTCTCAGTGTCTCTCCAGTGATTAAATACACAGGACCAAGTCATTTCCAATCAATCAATCAATCAATCAAGAGCACAGTGAGGAGAGATGTCATATGTTGAGCTCAGATATCAACAACTGTACAGAATCATGGACTGTGCCTTTGAAAATCGGCAAACAGTGCTAGTGCTGTTTCCAAGCGATAGGGGGTGGACTAACCTTCCTCAGATTCCATGAAACACACCCATTTTACTGCAATATCGCTTGAGTTCAATATCGCTCAGTTTGAGACAACTTTCTTGTGAACCGAACAGCTAAATAGTGCCACTCTTTCTGGCTTTTCTTTCCGTCCTGTACCCTCAAGGGGCACAGAAGTGTAAACTTAGCTGCCTGCCTCTCCATCAGATCTGTTTACCCAACACCAAGATCTGTTGCGTGGCGGACGATGCGATACAGAGAGGAGGGGGGGGGGTGGAGAGAAAGAGAGAGATAGAGAGAGTAAGAGAGATGGAAAGGGGAGCAGACTGTGTGATCTTAATAGCCTGCCGAGGCCTTCAGATAAACTCATATCAAAAACAGGGTGGCAGGGGTGGTGAGCTGAGGTAACCGTATCCATGGTGTAATTAGTAAACTGCTGAGAGGTAGATAAAGGTGCCAGGGCAGCAAATCAAACTGAGGGGGGTTGAGGGACGGTGGTGGTGGTGGGGGGTTCTAGCCCAAATGGAGCCACTGCCGATTCTGTTTATTCATTTATAAGGCCGAGCCGGGGTGCTGTAGACAGGTACACGCACAAACACAACCATACACACATACACGCACACAAACACACACGCACACACACACACACACACACACACATGCACACAGTCAACAGAGTTAACAAGTCAGACTCTATATTTATGTAGGTGTGTATGTCAGCTTGTTTTCTTTTCTTGGTTTAGTTTATTGAAGAGATGTAAGCATGCAAACCCTCACAGTCATAGAAAAATGTGGGTACCTGTCAAGCACTGTAGATGAGGACAGACATATCAATGTATCAATGTAGACAAGGATGTCAATTTTTAATGGTGAAGATTTTGTTTATTTATGTGAGAAGGGATGTCAGAACACTAAAAGATACACCTTTGCACACACACACATACACATACTCACACAGAGACTGGGTTACAGACAAGTCTGATGAACACACACACACACACACACACAAAAACCATAACAGGTAAACACACACACATGCATTCACCATACAATACAATACACAATACAATCACAATATGGAAAAGTGCATCAAACAGACATCAAACAGACATCAAACACAAACACACATACACACACACATACACACAAACACACACATACTCGTACACATGCAGAAAAGCTGTAGCATAGAGCTTTACCTGCCCAGGTATTCCAGTGTTCTGGCGTACCTGGGGAACAGGCCAACCCTGTCAATTAGCCGTAAGCCTATCCCACGTCTCCCTGGGATGGAGGGGGCGAAAGCCTATCCCACAGCTGGGACAGCCGAGGGGATCGCTTTCAGGCTCCGGGGAAGGGAGCTACAAGACCTTGCGCCCCTCCACGTACAACAAACACACACACACATACACACACACACACACACACATACACACACTGACAGCAACCACACATACCACAACACACATACGCATACGCGCACAGACTCTCTGTCTCTCTCTCTAATATACGTGACCTCACGCACACACACACACATACACACACACACACACACACATACACACATCAACAGTCTCAGGTTTGGCCAGCCTCAGATGGGGCAGATAATGGTCCTCCTGAGGAGCCATCTGGAAAAGCGGGTTGGCTCCCTACACTCCTATTGCTGCCTCCAAAGCCCAGAATACACTTCCACTTGTCTGTCAACACGTCTGATAAACGCACGAAACACACACACACACACACACACACAGAAAGACAGATACTGACATTGTAACACATACACAAACACAGACACCTGTACGATCTTTTGAGTTTATGGACACAAATAAGGACTCACAAACACAACACATAAATGCATATTTTATACACACACACATACACGTGTTGTGTGGGAAGGTGCAGGAGTGGTTGTCATGATGCTCCCCATCTGACACTGCTGGATTATTATGGGATTAGAGGTGTCATTTCTGCGGTGAGCTGGTAATCACAGTGGTCATCCCTCTGATCTTTACAGAGGCAGAACTGTCAATCAAGTCAAGCCCCATGGCAACCACCAGCAGGTGTTTCCCTAGGAGAGCATGATGGAGATACACAGAAAGAGAGAGAGAGAGAGAGTCAGTGTGTGTGTGTGTGTGTGTGTGTGTGACTGTGTGTGTGTATTTGAGAACGAGCGAAAGGACTGTGCAGAGCAAACAAGTCCCCAGACTAAAGGCCTATTTAGAGGTCTGTATTTCCCAGCTCTTTATGCTCCTCTGAAGAACAAAAGGACCAGCAGTGAACACAGTCCAGAGCCCTGTATGTTTTGTGTGTATTTGTCTGTTGTATTGTATTTGCTTGTGTGTGTGTGTGTGTGTGTGTGTGGTTGGGGGAGGGGAGTAAGAGTACCTGTGTTCCTGTTTTGGAAAAAGTGTGTGTGTGTATGTGTGCAGTACTATATGTGTGCTCACCAGTGTGGTAAGGCCATGTGTGTTTTGGCCAGTAACAAACTGTGTAACTTGGCCTGGCCTCTCCTTAATCACACACACACACACACACACACACACACACACACACACTCTCTCTCTCTCTCTCTTTCTTTCCTCTTAATCCCTCCTCACGGGCCATCAGTGCCGCACTGCGTCTGTCTGTGGTGCTCCCTTTCTCCTGGTTCTGTTGGGGAGAGGGGGCAGAGGGCAAACTTTCATCCCAGATCAGGTGACAGCGGCTGGGGAGAGGCAGGCAAGTAGGGGTGTGGGAGTGTGGAGTGGGAGAGGGCAGGCCAGATACTGGTGCAGGGAGCCAGCCAGCTCTACCGAGGATAACAGACACATAGACACACTATCACACACCAGTATGCAAATATGTGGATATACTGTAACTGTAAATACTTAGAGACAACAGTGTAATCCATTGCATGGGTCAAACTATCACAAAACAAGGGCAGTTTGGACTTTCAATAGACATTGAAAGTCCAAACTTTTAATACAATTCAAACAATAGTCACTGCCATTGATGCCTAGGAAAGTTAGTTTCTTTCTGAATTTGTTATATGTATGTTATATATGTGCTTTTCTATGTTGTATGCTCATGTTTATAATTCCATAAGTATTTATTTTATGCTTGCTCTTGTATGTATCCTAGATGTTTGTGTGTGTGTGTGTGTGTGTGTGTGTATGTTTGTGTGTGTGATGTGCACACACATACAATGAGCACCTGGCAGACGTCCCTATGAAAGGTAAGCACACCCTTGAGTTTTGACTGACAGTTATGGAGCATTAGAAGGCTTTGAACAACATTTAGAGACAGAGAGAGAGAGGGAGGGAGGGAGGGAGGGAGGGAGAGAGGTGCTCTTGACCCTGACACCCCTCGACAATCCCTGCAGCCCCTAGGGGCAACCCTGAGGTCAGCAGATGCAGACCTGGGTGGTTCTCCAAGATGGCTACTGTTTGATTGGCAGGTTTGTGCTTGGCATCCTCAGCTTCCTGATAGAGAACGAGGGAGGTAGATGGAGGGGTGTGCCGTGGTGGTGTGTGCATAACTGTGTGTGTGTGTGTGTGTGTGTGTGTGCAGTCTGTCTGTGCCGTGGGTGTTGAATACATGTGTGAGCGTGTGTGTGTGTGTGTCGGCTAAGCAAGCCTAACTGTCTTGCATAATGAGCTGTGCTGTGTCACGCCTCATCTTTCTCTCTCTCACTCATTCCCTCTCTCCCATCTCTGTTTTTTTATCCTTCACTCCTTTTTACTCCTTCCTTGTCTCCATCTCTCTCTCTCTCTCTCTCCCTCTACTAGCCCTGTCCCCATGGGCTGTATGATGAAACAGTGAGAAACTGAGGCCCATGAGACAGATGTCACAACCATAAAACATGCAGAAAGAGAGAGAGAGGGCGGGAGGGGGAGAGGGAGAGAGAGAGAGAGGGAGAGGGAGAGACAGAGAGAGAGAGAACCACTATGGTTTTTTTTAGAAAATCAGGAGTAGTTTGGACAGAAAACAGGCTGGTGGTTAAGGAATGGTAAAGGTCTTGTGAAAAATGTGTCTTGTGAAAAAGGACTGTAAGAAAATACCATGTACTGTATGCTGAAATCAGTGGACAATGTGCCAATGCAATCTGATTTCAAATGATAGAAATATCTAATGCTAGTTAATTAAACACAATGTGAAGTAATTAAACACCACTTTTGTGTTGTTAAAATCTGCTTTGTGTGTGTGTGCCCTTGTGTGTGTCGTTTTCCTTCAATACAGAGCAATCAATACAGAAAACAATCCCTCTGTTATTAGTTTTGTTTCTCTTGCTCTGGTCAATTGATTCACAGCTCCAAACGAGCTTCGCCCAACTGGCTCTCCCATTGATCTTGATAGCAATCTGCCCTGGTGCCCTTAACGCCACCAACACATTAATTATTAATCTCATTTACTTCTTGTTAATTAGTTAATTGATTAATTGATTGATTGATTGGCTTGGCATGGGAATGGTCGGCCTATGGTAGTCTCAGCTTTGAGCACTAGATGGTGTGTTTGTGTGTGTGTGGGGGGGGGGATAGGAGTGAATATGTCATAGATTGGACCCTTCAACTCCAGCCCCAAAACACACACATACACACTATGATGGACCCAAGCAGACTGCTACCTCCCAGTGGTAAACTGTAGTTCTGATTGTGGTTGTAAATAATTGTCACTGGTTGAAAAAATCAGTCAGGCAGTCAGTCAGTGTTTTCACATGAAGGGTCTAAGCGCTGGGAGCCCCTCAGTGGTGAAGGAATCTCTCTATCTGTTTGTCTCCTTCTTTGTCTGTCTCTCTCTCACACACTCATTCTCTGTCATCCCCCTCTCTCTCTCTCCCTCACTGTCTGGGTTGGTGGGGGCCCTAAAAGTCTTTCTCTCTCTCCTTGTCATTCTCTCTCTCTCTGTGTATTTTTCTCTCTCTCTCTGGATAGGTGGGGGGCTTAGAATTCTCTCTTTCTCTCTTTTTTTCTCTCCCTCTCACTTCAGTGGGGGTGTATATGAGACAGGAGAGCCATGGGGGGTCAAACTGCCCCCCTACCTCCACTAGTGGATGTCACACACTTTAACGAGCAGTTTCAGCCCATGTCTCAAAAGACACAAAACACTGAACGGTGAACAAAGATGGTCATTGTGAGGCTGTGTTGTGTGTGCATGTGTGTGTATGTGTGTAAGAGCGTTTTTGAGCATAACAGAGAGAGACAGACAGAAAGCATCTGTGGGGAGATTTGTGTGTGTGTGTGTGTGTGTGTGTGCATGTGTGTCTGTGTGTGTGTGCGCATGTGTGTGTGTGTGAGTGTGTGCGTGTGCGTGTGTGTGTGTGTATGTGTGTGTGTGTGTGTGCACATGTATATTTTTCCTGTCGTTATGTCAGTCCTAATATGTGTAAGCAAGAAAAAGAGAGAAATTGAGAGAGAATGGAATATATGTGAGAAAAGAGGAAAGAGAAGAAAGTGTAGTGTAGAGAGAGAGAGAGCACAAGAGTGAGAGAGAGATACACAATGTGTAATACACAGTGTGTGTGTTTGTGTGCATGCGTGTGTGTCTGTGCGTGTGCATGCGTGTCTGTGTGCATCATGCCTGCATGTGTGTGCATGTGCTTGCATGCCTGTGCATGTCTCCGTGTGTGTATGTGTGTGTATGTGATGCAGTGTTTGGTGTGTTCCGTTCCTACATTCCATGATAGAGCCACTGGTGGGTAGAGTAGGCTCTCTAGCTCCCAGTAATGATCCTTTCAGAGCCTCTGAAGGGCCTGAGCTGATGCCAACAGGCACAGTGACTGGAGAAGACATGCCTCACATGGCCAATTCATCATCCAGAGGGATAGAAGAGCTTGCATATCAGCTGTGGAGCTAATGCCATTGAAATATGATGTGGCACTGGGGAAACTGGATGTAATGTTTAATGTGTAAACAGGGCTGGATGTCAAAGCAATTTTTTCAAGGGATTAGTATTTGTTTGATGGCATTGCATTGTTTGTGGTTTGGTAGCAGAGATAGGTTGAATCAATAAAGTAACTAGTCAAGGTAACCCGTTTACATGTACAAAGGCCTGGGGAGGAGATCTGGCTACATCTGGGCCCGAAGCTTGAGTCTGTCAGTTAGAAAAAAAAAATTACTTACTTTGCGACTTATTTAAACCTTGAAAGTACTTCAGTCATTTTCTCTTCCTTCTCTATTTTGCTTGACTGACACATACACACACACGCACACACCCACATTACACCCTCCCCATCTTCCATTTTATGGCATGCTCATAGTGTATTCATAACTGTTATGCCTCAGATATGTTTTGTCCCATTCCCCATGGTCTTGTTTGAAGTGGTGTCTGGGAGACAGATGAAAAGTTTGCTTAATGGCTATGAGTTGTGTGTGTGTGTGAGTGTGTGTGTGTGTGTGTGTGTGTACGTGTGCATCTGTGTATGTGTATGTGCATGTCTTTGCGTGTGTGTGTGCACGATGTGTGGCGAGGGGTTTGCCATTATAATTTGGCTGAAGAGTACGGCTCCACGCAGCCCCGCAAGGCCTCATAAAAAGCCAGCCATTCATCTGTGAGGCTCTAGCATTGTAGGAGCCCTGAGCCTAAAGAAATCAATGTGTGCCGAGCTTGGCCTCCTAAATGTACTGTCCAAGGCAGAGGGGCTTGTCGATTAAGAAAACTAATGATGAATATGGTTGAAAGCTTGTCTGTGTGTGTGTGTGGTTGTGGGTGGGTGTGAACATGTGACTGTGATACCATGGTGGCATTGAAGGTTGTGTGTGTGTGTGTGTGTGTGTGTGTGTGTGTGTGTGTGTGTGTGTGTGTGTGTTATCCACGGCCTTTGTGTGTTAATGAAAAGGAGAGCCAATGCTTCATTCTGACGAACTGTCTGATCGGGCCTTGAGCAAGATTGAAGCAGCAGGAGAGAGAGAGCGAGAGAAAGAGAGAGAGAGAAAGAGAGAGAGAGAGAGAGAGAGAGAGAGAGAGAAAGAGTCTTCTTTTGTCTTGCCGGAAAGCAGAGCCCTGTTTCTGCCTTAGCTTTTGTCTATGCAAAAAAAACGGGCAAGGAGGAGGGGTTATGTGTGGGTATGTGTGTGTCTGTGTGCATGGTGATGTGTACTGTGTGTGTGTGGGGGGGGGGCGGGGGGTGTTGTTGGTGGGGTTACGGGATATGGAATGAAGTTGGCCTCAGCCAGCATAATAAATGACACAATAAGAGGTCATGGGCGAGGTTATAGAATGTAAGCATGACCTCCAGAGCATGTTACTGCTATCTCACTATCAGCCTGTGTATGTGTGTATGAATGTGAGAAACAGACAGAGAAGGGGGGAGAGAGAGAGAGAGTGTCTGTGTGTGTGAGAGCACTTGCATGACCACACTCATTTCTACTGCTTTTGATTTAGCTGGAGGAAAGTAAAAAAAAAAGAGGGGAAGCTGGGACGGAAATCTAAACGTGGACACTGGTATTAAAAAGAGTTGTGCTGGTGTGGAAGGAAAGATTGCAGGAAGCCATGGGGACCCTGAACTTACCTCACACCAGTCCCAGAGACCGCAAGACCACAGGCTTCATTAACACCTCTGTGTATGTGTGTGAGTGCACAAGGCTCTTGTTGGGCCATATTGCCAGAACAATTTGTCATTTTGGGGTGGTCATGGCTCTTAATGGGACATCTGTGGATCCACCAGTGGTTTGGAGTTATCCAGTCTTGTGTGTCATTCCAAAAGGAATGGAAGCATCTAAAAACCACAATAAATATTGTGTATAAATATACACAATATTTATATTAAATATAATATAGTTTAAATATAAATATACAATATAAACTACAATTTTTCCTTTGTCCTGTCCTGTCACATGACACGACAAACAAATATGATTATCAACTTGTAGAAAACAGGAACATACATACGTCAAAATAGATGGCAAAGTCCTCTAACAGTAGAATATAGCATTCTTGTCTAGTTCAATATGCAAACTTTTGTTTTTTCTGTTTAGATTTTCAGTCAAGAATTATTTGTGACATATTCATGTCATACATGAGACATTTTGAGTAGAAGCAGAAGTTGAACATTAGGGCCAAAAGAGGGGTGGAAGGAGAGGCCTGGGAGGATGGTTAGTGTCAGCAATGGGGCTGGGAGGATGGCTGGGGTTAACAGAGGGGCTGAGTGTAAATGCCTACACACGTTAATCACTCGCAATTACTTAGTGTATGTGTGTGTATGTGTTTTTAAGTGTACGTTTGTGTACAGACAGATATGTGTGCTGCTGTTTGAGAGTGCTTTGTGTATTTGTACATTTGTGTGTGTGTGAGAGAGAGAATGTGTGTGTGTGTGTGCATGTGTGTCTATGTAGTCAGCATGCTTATACTGTACGTATTTTGCACAAATATGTGCATCTCGATGGAACCTCCATCATAATCTTCTCCATGTTTCTTAATGAATTATGTATCTGCTGGCAGCGGCAGCATAAGAGGCCCCAAACATATAGATGTGTGTGGCTATGATTTGGATACACAGATAGATGAACATTAAAGCAGTAACACAGACACAGAGAAAAGAGAGAAGGATGGAAACACAAGAAAAAGAGGAAGGAAGGAAAGTCAAAGAGAGACATATCTTGCTCTTAATGCAGCACTTAGTTCTAGTGCTGATAAGAACTAGAACTAAGAACAGACAGGAATAGATGTTCTGAAGAAACAGCATAACACTAAGCAGGCCATATTGTTATCGCTCTTTGTGTTTATATGTGTGTGTGTGTGTGTGTGTGTGTGTGTTTTGTTCTGCCTTGCGTAATTGCTGTTTGTGTGTGCCTATCTAGCATACCTTATCAGACACTTGAGAATGTTTCAGTATCACAGAAACATCACACCTTCAGACACCCCCCACCCCACCCCAAACACACACACACATACCCACAAATGCCTGCTGCATAAGCAAGTACTGTGTATGCAAATGGCCCCTCCACACCTGTACTTTCCAATTACCAGTGAAGAATTGCATTAAACCCGCATGGCCGCCGCTCTCAGGAATAACCAAATAGCCGATCAGAATGGCTAAATGGGCAGTGGATGAGAGAGGAAATTGGAAGATGGGAAATCTGTCAGCCATGCGCATTAAATTAGAGGGAGCCCTTGCTCTCAGTCTGTCTGTCAGTCTCTCTCTGTGTGGCTCTCTCTTTTCTTCTGTCTGTCCTTCACACCATCTCTCTTTCTCTGTCTTTGTCTATTTATCAGTCTCTCATTTAATGAGAGAGGGTCTCAGTCTCTCAATCTCTATCCCTCTCTGTCAATCTGTTTCTTTCTCTTTCTCTACTTGTTTCTCTGTATGATTCTCTCTCTGTCTTGTCCTCATTTGCTCTATGGCTGAGCTTCATGTCTAGGACATTATCATCATCATCATCTTGGGTGGTCAGAGGACACTAATGACAGCTCGTGCCACTGGTCTGAAAGACCCAGTTGACCTCTGTCTCAGATGACTGAATACGGCAGCAGAGCAGAGCGTTCATGGCAAAGGAGCAGGCAAGGAATGGCCAAGGCAAAAACACAGACACAGACATACAGACAGACAGACAGAAAAAACAGATTGGCAGACAGACTTAAAGACAGACATACAGAAATCTATGCATACCTACACACACTTAAACACACACACACACATTATATACACATGACATTATACTGTATGCGCACAGATAAACACACACACACACACACACACAGACAGAGAGAGAGACAGACGAGTACACACACACACCCTCCTCCATCTGCTCTTTCCCTTCCAAGACAGATTTACTTCCCCTGATCCCTCGTCTCGGCACTCTTGAGCAGGGAGACGTTGGGCGTCGAGCACAACATTGTTATTGACGATGGCTGCTCCTCTCGATAAGACCAGGCGGAAAATCAATCAACTCCATTAGACGCTGAGTGAGTGACAAGAGGCCAATCCCTGGCACTGGGTCCCGCTTCTTGTTTCATCTTCCCTTCTCTCTCATTCTCTCTCGCTGTCTCTCTCTCTATTCCTCCTTGTCTTCTTACCCTTCCTCACATGTCTATGGAGACTATGCAGGCACCTGACTGCTCCTACGTCTGAAAACATACTACTCTTTGTCAGTGACAGTGAGTTCTTTCTTCCTGTCTTTTTCCCCCAGTTTATTTTTTGTTTTGTTTGTTTTTTGTCTGATTCTGTTACATTTGCTAAAACATAACATATTACTATGGTTTTTCCATGAGACGTTGCCTGTGTCTAAGTTTCATGTATATTTGTGTGTGTCTGTGTGTGAGTGTGTGTGTGTGTGCGTGCATGTGTGTGTGTTTGACATGAAGAGACCACTGAAAATGAAAGCCAAAGAACATATAATGAAGCTCTATAAATGAATAGACAGAGAAACCTCAGTGAGAGAAGGATAGTATTGTACACTGTAGGCTGGCACGACAGGAAAGGTGCAAACCGAGAGACGGAACGAGATGCAATTGGGGTGGGGAGTAACAGTGAGTCAATGAGTGAGTCCACATGCCTCTCATGCCTACCTTGCTCTTCCGGGTCAGTTCTCCCATACAGCTCAGCCAAAGTGAGGTGGATGGTCAACAGTGACAGACTTCAGTGCAGGTGCACCCTGCCACACACATGGTCGCAGCATGATAAAAGGGCCCTTCAGGCCAGCGGCAGCTGAATTTCTGCACAATTTGCTCTATTAAGACAAAGGTTATCGGAGGTAAATACTTCTATTCATCTTCAGCCTTGTTGTTCTGATTCAGGCTGTCATTGATATGACAGCATTAGTGTCTACAGAGACTCAGATTGGGGGACTGCTTTCACAGGTCTTGCTAAGGCAGAGTGCAGGTCGCAAATAGAGGCACATTAATAGACAACACATTATAATACAAAATAATATCAATACCACTCAGACATGTGTGTGTATCAGAAAGCAAGGTTTTTTTTGTTTCTTTTTCTTATCGTCAGCTCCAGCACGCTATTCAATAACCCTTAAAAGCATACCCTTGGTCAATAAAGAGCATGCAAAATGTCAGACCTTAAAAAAAATACACAGAGTGAAAATAGTCAAGAAAAAAAATAGAAAAAAAAGAAATAACAGATTACAGAAAGCTGTATGAAAACAACTTTAGCAAATACACAAAATAATGGTGGACTGGCGGAGCTAATAGGTACACTTACACACCTGAGTGAGTCAACACAGCCTATTACACACGCTCAATACTGGAATCTCTCTCACTGAAAATTACCACCCCCAGAGATGGGCTACCTGAACCTTCTCTCCCTCAACCGCTTGCGATGATTAAATGCTTTAATTCACTGCAGTTCACTTTAATCTGACAATGGCTGTGTGACATGGGAATAGAAAAACATGCTTGACAGCAAGCACAACTCTGTGCCTTCTAGTGTTTTCCACAGGCTCACAACCTCATATTAATAGATCTGGTGTGATTCAGTCCATAGTTCTGTTGTCTGAGGTCACCAAATGCTGTATGTAGGGAAAGGAATGAAAAAAATGTATACAACACTGACTGAATAACAAAGAGACAGCTAACATTAAATGAATGGGGCATGGGAAAATGAAACTGAAAGTGAGTTTCTATGCCCCATCCAGTAAGTATTACATGCCAGTTCACTATTCGGTCTATGTTGTATCAAATACTCTCTTTCTTTTTCCAACTGACAGCACTCAATTATCCCGAATTACAGGGCTACAGATTGATTCACATTGGATTTCTCCTTTAAGGGGTCAAACAAGTAACCACGCACTGACCACTAGCACTGACCAAAAAGGACAGTTACTACCTGCATACATGTTTGAAGTTATCTATTAAAACACCTATGTGGACATCGATTACATGCTTTGCCATCCTTAGAATGATATGCATCAGTGCTAACATTACGTAAGACAAGAAGGGACAAAAGTCTGAGGGCTAGGAAGATACAAAAACAGCTCTGTGAGTGAGTGCTGTTTTGAGCACTGTTTCTGCTGACATTACAATGAATTTACTAACGTTTCACTTCATCAGGTAATCAGTACTAAACCCTGCCCAACTCATGAAATCTGCACTGCCACAAATGAAGGTAATTTAGGTGCTGTCGATGCTCTTGACAAAAAGCTCATGCAAGTCTATTGCCGAATGCAGCACCATACACTCAGTTCACTTGCCACTGGGTTCGGAAATCGACTTTTACAGACTTAGAAGATGGCATCTTCAAGGAGATGACTTCAGGTAATGTGCCAATTTCAAAAACAGTCCTCTATAGAGTCTGTCTGTACGTTTGCTTAGTTAAGAACCCTCTCCTAACTATCAGGGAAGTGAAATGTTAAAGTCTGAGCTCGGTATCATATGTAAATAGGCCTAGAATGTCCAAAACACCAGATATTTCCTTTAAGTCTGCTCAAGAGTAATGAATAAATTAAAACGGAAAGATATTCTATGTAGCCAATGAGAGAGGAATAAAACAAAAGAAAACATTTTTTTGCAGACCAGAGGTGGTTTTGGGCGGTCAGCTGCCATTTTGCAAATATGTTCCTAATTCCACTAATGCTCCTGCTGAGCACAGCTAAGAGTATTTGTCTCGGGCAGTCGATAAGAAATATCAGCCACACCACAGCGAGAAGCTGGCTGCCTTAGTGTTTAAAGACCAGTGCCAGAGAAATGATTGTGTGTGTGTGTGCTTTGTATTTGTCTGTGTGTCTGTTTGTCTACCTAATTTGTATGAATATATGTACAATTGTACTTGTGTGTGTGTGTGTGTGTGTGTGTGAGAGAGAGTTTGTGTATCTTGTGTATGTATATGTATGTGTGTGTGTGAGAGAGAGAGAGAGGGACATGAATGCAAAGCTGGGGGCTTGTGATCCACTCTCCACTTACATTAACCTGGCAGGATTAGAGCACCCAGCAAACTTGAGTCCTGAGAGAAACACGTGTTCAGGTCAGTGCCTCACTCCCCCCCCCCCCCTAAACACATACACACACACACAAACATAAACACACACCATCAGCCCCCTTATCCCTGCCCGCATGTCTGACTCCTGTCTATGTCTGGCTCCGATGTCCATCCCTCCAAGCACACAATCCGCAGGAAGAACCGATAGATGGAGAGAAAAAAAACGGATGGAGAAAACGAGGGTTTTTTTTTTTTTGCAGCTCCGAGTGGGTGTGTATGGGCCTGCAAGAAGACTTGGCAGCATCTCTCCTCTCTCTCTCTCTCTCTCTCTCACTTTCTATCCCCTTCCCTCTCTCTCTCTCACTTTCTATCCCCCTTCCCTCTCTCTCGCTCTCTCTATCCTCTGCCTGGGTTGTGTATAAATCCTATTTTGCACTGCCAGGCAGCCATTTCCTGGAGATCTGTGCTCTGCACATCTCTTGCTGCACATTAAGTCCTTCTGCTGGCTCCCGTCACTGCACAGGAGAGCGTTGGGGTCTCAACATCACTAGGCTGGAGGCTTTAGTGTGTGTGCTTTCACAGCGGGTTGGGCTGGCAACACTAACCACCCGCCCGCCCGCCTGCCTGTCTGCCTGCCCGCTCGCCCGCTACCATCCTCCTCTTTGGTCCAGTGCACAGGCTGCTAAGATGCAAGCATTCTTATACACTGTTGACAGGAGACAGTCAACAGACCAATGTGCTGCTTCAACAAACTCTTTCAGGTTGAAATGTATGTGAAAATGAACATTAAAAAAGATTTGTTTCACTTTGTGACTGAGCAAATTACTGGGACTTTGTGATTGAGGAAATTATGACTGAAACATTACTCATCATATATTTTGTGATTGCTGTGTACTTTTCTGTAATGTCCCATTTCAGGAAATCGTGATCTTAATAGTGGATCTATCTGGGACAATGATAGACTGGATTCAGATTATCTGTCTCCACAGTGACATGGGTGTATTTGAAGAAAGAACTCTGAATGAAAGACTTGTTAGCATGCACAAGCTAAAATTATATGCTTTTTGGGCATCAAGTTGAAGTCTATTACACTTGCAACAGAACATCAAACTCTCACACTTGTTTAAAAGCATGTGGTTTCAGTGCAACAGAGATCACAGAGTAGAGCTTTCAAAGTGTAGAGTAATGCTGCCATCTTGTGTTCATTGATATATAATCACTATATGTGAAGTTTTGATGCTAGTTCTTTGTTGTTCTCTCACAACAGAGGGGCAAACAACTCTGATACCTCTAATTTGCAAAATGAAAATAAATTAGGTGAATGGTTTGTAGTTTGGTTTGTACATTTGTAAAGGATTTGAGTTTGCTATCAATGCTGAAAAACTGGCATAATAAAATGAACGTCAACAAAGGATACACAGTATAAAGAAATTAGAAGCACCATCAACATTTGTCTTAATACATTCTTGTTATCAGGGATCGCATGGGTGACTCTTATTTCTGTTATTTCTGCTCTCATTTTACCCCATATTTTGTTGTTACATGCTGAAGAGAGATATTACTGGCCTTGCAAATAATATATAAAATATGTGAAGTTCATGATTGTGGGTTATGCTTCATTTTCTTGTGCCTGGTTTCTGTATTAAAGTCAGCGACACTGGATGACATTGAGTTTATATATGTTTGTTTATGTCTTTCATTTTGGTTAAATAATTGTTTTTTTTCATAATTGTCATAATAAAAGTCATAATTGTCTTAACAGATGCTTTTGTGCAACACAACTTAGGCTACTTGATGGTTTAAAGGTGTAGTCTGTAACATTGAGGGTAATTAAGTTTGCATTTGTCTTAAATTTATGTTAACTAATTGTGTTTGTGTTTAGTGGATGCATTTTTACAACACATCTTACATTGCATTTTAACCAAAGACTAACCAAAGCATGACAGTTATACCCAAGAAACCCCACACAACGTTTTTACCATTTTATTTGAAGGTGTATACATAAGAGTGACATGAGCCTGCCATTAACATGATACATATCATGAACATTAATGACACTTCATTGATGTTTACAACTGCTGTAATTAAGTGTCATTTGTTTTTTGTAATGTCTGCACCCCTGAAACAGTATCAACTTTACATTACAAAAACCGAATGACACTTAATGACAGCAGTCATAAACATTTAAAAAGTGTCATTAATGTTCATGATACGTGGCATGTCATGTTAATGTCATGTGACTCTTATGTAGACACCTTCAAATACAGTACTACCATGTTTTCTTATTGGTTACGGGACAGGCTGCCTCCTCCATGCATGTTTCCAGTATACAGAATCTTGTTAGGGAAACCTAACAAGACAGTACAATGTCGTTTAGCATCACTTCTATTTTACCTTTTAAGTTCAAATGAAAGTGCTGCCTCACCTACCACCTTTGACCACCGTTGAGGTTGAGTGATGTATGAAGCACTCTGTATGCCCAGGCTCTGCCTTTGTTGCAAAGCCTGCAAATGAAATCAAAAAGTATTTAAATGACAATGGTGCCTTGTTCAAACTTATTTATTTATTAAGTCCCAGATAGCAAAATGCTGCCGGTGCGCCAGTGGTCCATCAGTGCAGCTGCCAGCGGTGTTTTTGTTTGTTGTTTTTTTTTCGATGGCCCACCAGGTGACTTGCCGTTACTTCGCCATAGATGCTATTGCTATTATTTAATAGTGAAAATACCATATGTCAAAAGGATGTCAGGCCACAGGAGAACTTCCAGCGGCTTGCTATCAGGGGCCTGACTCGTATGAGAAACAACAAAACCATCTAAACTATATTAGAAGTAAACTTAAAAACATAGCAAAAGTAAATCACAGCTCCATTAAATAGTCTAAAGATTTAGAATTTTATTTCCAAAGGTATTGGGGTGTCTGCCATTACACCCATAGGAGTTTCAATGACATCCCAAAGTTAATAGGTATTAATTTATAGTTAGCCCCACTATTATATAGCTGTAATGGCTTCCACTGTTTTGGGAAGGATTTTCACAAGATTTCAGGTCTATATTATGTAAGGTCTCGACCAGTCTTTGCGAAGTCTGGTACTGATTTGCCACAAGGCCACACTTGGGATGTATGCCAGTTCAATGTTGCTTGAGGATGTGGATGGCCCTCTAGTTCTTTTATACCAAAATCATTTCAACATGCCTTTGTGGTCAATGTTTTATGTGTAACTGATGTCATCCTGTGTTGAGATGTCAAAGGGAGGCTTTACAAACATCTACATGCACAGTTAGGTTAGCTGGCATCTGCAATATAGGCACTGTGTACAGTCTTAAGAGAGGAGAGGTAATGGAATAATGGTTGTCTTTCAGGGGTTAGATTGCATTAGTGAGGTGCTTCAGATTACCAGGACAACTGTACACCTTCAACTTTTTTTGGAAAATGGTTGGGGAAGTTGTTTTTCAGTCCCTACATGACTGAGTTTGGTGTAGAACACAACTGACCCACTAAGAACAGCCTTCTCTATACCTTTAAACACCTCTGGGAAGAACAAGACAGATTGCACTCCATGTACTTCCCCTGTCCCATCGCCATTTCTAACATGCACTTTTTGCTTGCTACCATTCTGTCAGCATTTCCTACTCATGCGTGAAGATATAGACCTCTGTTGCTATGGCTGTTGCATAGCATTTGCCATCTTGCAACCCTGTAGCTGCACCTAACCTCTGAATTTCACAGGTGGGTTTAAAAAGACAGTTAGAGAAAGACCTTCAGACATCCATAACTGAATTGCCTCTGACTTGGCCTGTGCTCTATATACATTTTGTGTGTCTGATTATGCACACCTTATGCGTGTCCTGGGCACTATTTTATTATAGAATCTTCTGAAGCTGATTTTCATTGTTTCTTGGGATTTGGCTATTTACACAATGGAATTGATCTTCATTTTCCACCAATAAAAAGCCTGCTTCAGTGACCAGCATCTGACATCCGGTAGGAACCATGGCAACAGCCAAGCCATGCAACCAATACGGCAAAAGAGAGTCCACAGTACAGTGCCACCACAGTGTTCAAAGACAGTGATCACTATGAGAAGTTGACTGTGTGTGTGTGTGTCTGAGAGAGAGAGAGAGAGAGCGAGAGAATCCTGAATTAATCGGTACGAATTCTCTGGAATTCGTATTGAACATTCTCTTTCTGATAGTACATTCTCTAACTATACAATAACAGGAAAGACTGTGTCGCTATTTATGGCGGTTTTCTGTAAATCTGACAGCGATTGATTGTCACGTGGAGCGCATTCCGTTGTGTAGACTAACGTTATCACTCCAATGCAGCTGTTTCCCCTTTGTATTTTACCCCAGTTCCGGTTACCTGATCTTAACGATGCCAAAATGTTTTCTGCAGAATTCTGAACATTTTACAGGCTTGGGGCTCTAGACAACACATAGCCTCTCAACGAGCGTTAGGCAAACTCTGTCTTTGTGCCGGCTAGATAATTCTAAGGCGCAGAAGCTACTTCTCCCTTTGCTTCCCTGTCATACCTCCCCGTGATGGACCAAACCGTATGAAGTCGTGCGTCAGACTGCGCCGGCGCTGGCCAGGTTTTCTGAGGACACAGAGGGAATTGCTGTTTTAATGCAGGTCTTCTAAGGCCAAGGAGGTATACGCTGACATTACAAATTGTAAAAGCTTCTACATGCTCCACGGACGACCAACACAGTCTAGAGAAACGACTTGCAGCGAAATAGGCTATTCTGAATTGCAATGTTACCTGTTTAGTCCCTTGGCTTAGGTTATGTCCCTCTATAGCCTTGATGCACTCATACAGTTTCCTACCCTGGCCGAGCAGCAACATGCGTCAATTATTTAAAGGGACGTAACCAGACGGGGGCTCAGACACTTTGGTGACAGACTGATAACCCAGTCAATGAACTGCATGGCGACTGGCAAGGAAGCCCACGTTTATTGTGTCTTTTTTCACTGCGCTGCGTCAATTGCACTGTAGTCAAGAAGCCACACGATGGCGTTCTCGCTGTAGCTGTTGGAAGCGAGTGCACTGTCACTAGCTGAGCCGGCAGGGAGGGAGGAGGGTCCTGGGCAGAAAACAACGAGAGGAGGAGTCGGAGGATAGAGGGAAAGATCAGACCAGGCGACTATGGAGAAAGAAGGGGAAGAGGGCTGAGCAAGATCCTTGAGAAGCCACGAGAGCATGTCGAAAATCTACAAATCAAAAGCAATCACGACGGCAGCCTTGATCGACGAACCAAGTCACGTTCACACTGGAGGACATAAGCCGTTGATCCGCGGAAACGGCTGTAAACGCCTCTGATTTGTTTGGACGTGAGAGAGCAAGTAGAAAACACAGAGAGAAGGTGAGCAATGACTTCCATTTTTCTGGTTCGGAACAGTGTCCTCAGACTACACAGGGAGTCGCAGAAAGACGATTCATTTTGCTTCCGTGTAATTATGTAAGAGAATGTCAACGCTGTTATAGCTAACGTGTAGACTTTCTTTGTCAGTGCCACTGGCTCATGATTATGCTGAGCTATTTCAATTCGCTAACCCCGCTTGCTAGCTACAGTTACTGTAATGAATGTGCCGAAGTGGTATGAGCTTAGTTGGACTTAGTGTGACACTTGTCTGGTTCACTTCTCTGTGCAAGCTAGGTTAAGTTAAACGTCTTTCCACTTTTGTACACCCACACGCTTATTACTCAAGTGCTTGGTTCTTTTGTAGTGCGACGGGGTTGAGTAGATGTTTCTCTCTGCTAGACTGCTCTACACAAGCTAGCTAACTCACAAGGGACCGTCATGAAAAACACAACGTGAGTGACGCTGTCAGCGTGGGGGAAAGCATGTTTACCACTTTCAAGTCTGTTCCGAACCGAACGGTTCTGTGGTGTGTTGTGAGTTTACGTGCCTGTAAGCTTATGTTTCAGCGATCTTTCAACAGAGAGAACCATGTGATGACAGTCCATGTATCACGTAATGTGAAAGTAATAACTATAGCGATAACCAGCCTGTCCCGTCCATTCACGGAAGTATTCGCGGGACAGTGCTTCATTCTGACTGATAGGCCTGGCCTGGCCGACGAAATGCCCGCTGCATAATGTTGCTGATCAGTGCTCGTGTTGTCCCATCAACAAACAGATCTCTTTACCATGTTCACTCTTGACCCAGACGACCCTACGGACGGACTGGCTTCAGCCGGTTTCAGTCTAGGTTGGCAAATATGGTGCTGTCTCCGCAGGCTACTCAATACAGTTGTATAAAAGTATTTAATTAAGTTCAGGGCAACCTTATCTTATGATTATAACGATGTTTATGAAACGTTGTGCATGCACATACAAATGCAGTTTATATAATGCATGAACGAAATGGTCTATAGTATTGGCAACTGGGGGAAAGGACCGTATCAGTTTACGTTTTCCTGTTTCAATGCAAAGTTTTACCCAAAGTTTATTTACATTTTGCTAATGGGTCAGAGTGCAGGTTCAGCGTCTCATGTAAACACTTGACAGCACTGGATCATTTTTGCTCTGTTCAGACCTGCAAATTCTGTAATTTGAGTAGTGTGTGTGTGTGTTATTCTCAAATTTACTTTCTCTTCACACTCACTCTTTGCACTCTCTCACTCTCTAAGAGCTACTTCCAAAGTCAGCATCCTTATGTGTGTTCTGTGTCTTTGGTCTTTTTCCGGAGTTTGCCTCCGGTCTCTCCCTTCTCAGCTAAACCCACACAGGTGCTACAGAAACCGTTCTATCCCAACCCATCCGGTGGCCAGTGTTTTGTGTGTGTGTGTTTGAGTGTGAGTAAGGGGTCTTGTTAAATGGTGACACCTGTACTCCATCAGCTGTGCCATCATGTGGGGTTTCCCTAGGGAAGCATACGCAGCACCTCCGCTCAAAGCTTCGGGATGTACAGGGCCCACGCTGGCAGGTGTCCAGCAACAGCAGTAGCGGACAGATGAGTCAAAGGGCCTCTCTTGCAGCAGTCTTGGGCGGGGGAGCCGAGAACAAAGAGCAGCTTTCACCACTGATGCCAGGCCTCCCGTTCCTTCCCTGAACTGTCTGATTTACATAGGGGGATCCAAACAGGAAGTCTGAGCTCTGAGGACCTTGTCTTTGATTTAACTTACACACAGAGCTTAGTTGTTACTCTGCAATACACTAAGCCATTCAGGTGAGTGAACCTGCAGCAGCACAGGATGCCGAGAGTTTTTGTACTGTGTGATTTATCTGTGGTTGGATCTTCAGATAGGCCACGTATTGCGGTACATGAGTTATTTGCACAGTGTTCTGCGACACTGGTCTAGCTACTGAAGCAACAGACCCAGGTTCACAACCCATACACTCAGAGAAAATTCACTCTCAAGACAGACAGTTGAAGTAGGCAGTATTTAGAGGTCTTTGCTCAAGAACTAGGTTCAGGGTCTGATGGAAAAGTGAGTTCCTATGACTATTGGACACTCTTGGACACTTTAGTCATCCATGTCTTAGGTCCCCATGTCCAGTGCTTCCTCAGATTATGGGGAGTTCGGCCAGGCATGCCCAACCTGAAAGGGCCCGTATGAGGTTGTACTAATCGGCTCAAGGCATCTACTTGGTATCGCTCTCTTCCTATGAAGGCACACACTGCTCATGCAAACATATTATGGCCATTTAGGCTAAAAGGAAATGTGAATTTTTGTGACTCAAAGGAGTGGAAAGCGAGTGTTAACTGGTCCTTAGAAGCAAAATACCGTGCATTTTATTCATTTATGATAATTTTTCTTATCTGTTCTAAAGAGGGGGTTATGTCCTGACATGGGCAGACTGAAGGCAATAGGTGTGTGTGTGTGTGTGTGTTGGGGGAAGGGGGTCAGTGAACACCTGGTTCTACTGTTGTAATCTGCTTATCACAGCCTTCACCCAAATTGATCAGTTGTTTCCCCCTGCTTGGCTTGGATCGAACACACACACTGCTGCAAGTCTATGTAGATAAGCTTGCCGCTGTTGGCCTAAACCAAGCCATTACAGGTGGTCTGCATTACAGTGAATTTAATTGTGATCCCATATAGGAGCAGAATAGCCCCTGAATGAGCGAAAATGGCAAATCTGGCAAAATGAGAAACTAAGGGGCTGGCTCCAATCCATCATCAGCCCGAACGCATTTCAGAATCAGTGTCTGCCTGACGACCAAGCACATCCAAGACCAAGAGTGAACTCTGCCCCGACTAATGAGCAGACACTCTCTTGGTCCAAAATGACACCTCCCAGGTCCCATGAATGTAGTATGCATGTATGTAGCAGCACAGCAATATGCCATTTAGGAAACAGACAGTGTTTGTTTGATGACTGACCGCTGGTATTCAAGTGTACACCCTGTCTGGACTTGTGATTGACTGTTCTTCCCATCAATCCTTACTGCCACGGGGGCTTTGTGCCACATTCTTTCTTCCTGTGACAGTAGATGGAAGGCTATTCCTTTCATAAAGGCCCACTTCCTCTCTGCTGTTTCCTAAGCAAAAGGAGTGATTGGTTGGAGCTGTTTTTAGCCCCAGTACAGCCATCTGTAAACTGTTCCATGTAATTTTTGGATTGGGGGTTAAAAATATCCTCCTCTGCTTTCTATGATGGGTAGTGGATACCATTATGATTTTGGATGATTGAATTGAATCTGTGAGTGTGTTAAGGACACCAGTCAGAGTTTGCAACAAGGGCCATACAACTCTTCGTGTGATGCATTTGGCCTCCTTATTTTCTCTTCTCTGCTTTGGAGTTTGATGTATTTTAGCAATAGCAAAGCAATACAGTACAGTCAATGTAGCATCAGTGCTAGAGGTGAGTGGAGTCCCAGGGGCATGTCAGGCCATGTCTGCACAGAGCAGTGGTCAGCGGGGGCAGAGAGACTGCCGCAGCCTCCCTCATCTGAGAAGCCCTTAGCACTGTAGTCATCTCTCTCTCTCTCTCTCTCTCTCTCTCTCTCTCTGTCTGTCTTCCTGTCTGTCTCCCTCTCACACACACAACTGAATTAAATTCATGTGCCAGACACATTTATTAGAGTTGCCAGAGTGCTGAAACACAATAGGGTATAAAAAGAATTCTACTCTCTGTGTTCTGTCTACTCAGTTCTCTGCCCGTTCCCATCTCTATAGTGCAGTCCCTCTCTTTCTCCCTCTCTTGCTTTCTCTCTTTCTCTCTCTCTCTCTCTCCCTCTCGCTCTCTCTGCTATTTCTTTGTTCTCTTTCTTACCATTTTTCTGTCTGACACGCACAGACATACAGGCACATACACACATAGCTGCTCAGACTCATAGCCACACCAAACACGGACAGACTCCCACACCCTGCTGAATGCAGTCTGACATGTCCTCAGTACTGAAGTCATCATTGTCATGCAGGTTGGTGTTTGGCAGTAAGGCTGTGTGGTATATGTGTGTGTGTGTGTGGTGTATGTGTGTGTGTGTTGCACTGCTGGCCCATGTGCTCAGACACACTGCCCCCAGTAATCAAGTCCTATATGTGAGGGAATGAGCCAGATCAGTTAAAAGGGTCAGACCAGGCAGAGAGGAAAATTCTCGCTCGCTCTCTCTCTTTCTTTCTTTTTTTTTCTCTCTCTCTATCTTGCTGTCTGTGTGTGTGAGCATGTGTTGAGTGATTGAGTGTTTTAGAGGCTGAGAGAGTATCTTTTTACCTTTCTCAGTGTCTGTGTGTTTAAGTGCTTTTGAGGATCCACTGTGGTCTCTGTTGTTCAGACAATGTGTGTGATCATGCAAGTGTGGTCTGTACTACAAAAGGGAAGCAATTGAGAGGGAGAGAGAGATGGAGGGAGCCAGACAGGAAGAGCATGAATGAGTAAACAATGAGACAGATTCACTGAGGCTGCAGGAGAGTGCTGGAGAAACAGAGAGACGGTGTGAGCTTGAGGCTCTGTTACGGTACGTCAAGTATTGTGTGTGTGTGTGTGTCTGTGTTTGTGTGAGCGAGTGTGAGCGTGTGGGCAAGAGAGAGAGGTGGAGTCTCTGTTACCTGTTACGGTATGTCAAGAACTGCAAGTGTGTGTGAAAGAAGGACGCTCTGTATATGAAGAGGTGTGTATGTGAGGGTGTAAGAGAGAGAGGGGAGAGTGAATAGTAAATTGTTATTTGGCCGTGTGTGTGTGGGTGCATGTGTGTGTGCGGGTGTAAGAGAGAGAGGGGAGAGGTAATGGTAAATTGTTATTTGACCGTGTGTGTGTGTGCGTGTATTTGTGTGTGTGTGTGTGCGCGCGCAGTCTGATGAAAAGGGGCTGAGTCTGTACGAGGGCGACTAATGAGACTGAGGATGCCTGCGACGTGTACCACCACCGCTGCTGCTGCTGCTGCTGCTGTGTGCTCCTTTGTGTGAGCAAGAGAGAGGAGGGGAAAATATCATTCACCACTGTGACGGAAGCAAGCCTTGTGAAACTAGGCAGATGTGCATGTGTGTGCACACGTGTGTGGGCTCTTTTTTTCTTCATGCTAATTGTGATGAGTGTAATTTTATGTCTGTGTCTGTGTCTGTGCATGTGTGTTGGAACTGGGTGTCTTGATTGGTCTGCAGCACAGAAGGATTGTCAGCTATGTGTGTTTGTCTGTCTGTGTGTTTGTGTGTCAGGAGTCTTGGTTAGTCTGGTGCATAGCTGGATTGTCAGCTCTGTGTGTGTATGTATGTGTGTGTGATTTACAGATAGTGAGTCCTAAGAAGACTGCCTGTGCCTCTCTAATGAAGCTCTGAGATCAGCAGGCAGTTCTCTCGTTCTCTGTGGGATAGGCCGACCCTTAACAACGGGCATAAATGAAAGAAGAGAGAGAGAGTGTGTGTGTGTGTAGGGGGGGGGGGAGAGGGGAGTAGAGGGAGATGGACAGATAGAAAAGGTGATGGAGAGACATAGAGAGAGGGAGGGACAAAGGGAGATTGACAAGTAAAGGTGAGGATGGATAGAGAGATGGTGAGGAAAGAGAGCCAGGAATCGGGAAGCAGAGGCCTGAAGTGCATGCGAGAGTGAGGGGTTAGTAGTGAGAGAGTGTTTTGCTCGGCCAGCCTACTCCTCCTTGAAGCTTTTTGGACAAGTGTTCTGGCAAGTAGGGGCCACCTGATTATTTGGTGACTGATTTCAGTGTGTGTGTGTGTCTGTATTTATGTGTGTGCGTGTGTGTGTCTGTGCCTGTGTCTGTGTGTGTGTGTGGCTGCACCGAGACGGCTGATGTTTGCCAGATAAAGATCTGACTTTAATTAAACAGGGTGCTGTCGCTCACAATGCTAATTAGTCAGGGCCCGTGTAGGATGTGCTGTCCTGTCTGTGCTCATCTGAGACTTTGTGTGTGTGTGTGTGTGTGTCCATGACCGTGTGTATGTGTGTGTGTGTGTGTGTGTGTGTGTGTGTGTGTGTGTGTCTCCATGACCGTGTGTGTGTGTGTGTGTCTCCATGAGCGTGTGTGTGTATGTGTCCATGACCGTGTGTGTGTGTGTGTGTGTCCATGACCCTGTGTGTGTGTGTGTGTCCATGACCGTGTGTGTGTGTGTGTGTGTGTGTGTGTGTGTGTATGTGTGTGTCCATGACCGTGTGTGTGCACGCACATCTTTCTGTGTAGTTGGTTTCATTTTCAGGTATGTGCCTGCGTCCTTCATTGTTTGATTTTCGACTCTCTTCTCCCCCCCCCGTGCAGTTAACTCAGTATGAGTCGAGATGGATGGAGGAAGAAAGCCAGCTCTGACGATGGGTGGGGTGGCAGGGTGAGTATAGCACAGCACATCCTCCATTGTCACGCTCACCTGGCTCCTTGTGGCACTCACCTGGTTCTACCTACCTCCTGCTCGTGCTCAGTCCTCTCTTCCTTTCACTCCACTCTGCCGTGCTATGATTCCTCTCTTCTCTTTCTCTTCTGCATCTCTCTCCAATCCCCTAACTACCCCCCCCCCTTCTCTATGTTCTCTTTTCTCATGCTTGTCTCTTCCTTTCTCATGGATATGTTGTCTTCCCTCTTTCCTCTCGTTCTGCCCTCTTTGTTTTGTTTAATCCTCTGCAATGTGCTAAATGGGTCTTTGGTTCCCTCGCTTCTCTTTCTCTGCCTCGCTTACTCTGCCCTCGCTTTTCAACTCTTCTCTTCTCTTCTCTTTCTGTGATCTTATGTCATCTCCTATTTTCTCCTCTCTCTGTAGTTTTCACATCCCCATTTTATAGTATTTGTCCTCTCGCTAACCCCATCCGAGCCTCTATCTTCCTGTCTTATCTCTATGTGCTGTCTTCCCTTTCTTTTCCCCTTCTTTCTTTACCACTTCTCTGCACTCTTTTCTTCAGAGAGAACTTTAAAAGCTCATCCCTTTTCTTCTTGCTCTCTTCTCGATCTCTCTTCCCCTTTATTCCTTTCATTACCTGACCCTATTTCCCCCCTTTTCTGTCTCTCCTTCTCTCTTTCTCCTCCCTCTCCCTCTCCCTCCTCATTCTTAGTTCTTTGCTTTCATGGTCTCTCCTTCAACCCTCCAGCTCTGTCCTTTTCAATTGGAAAGCCGTGAGCACAGTGTATGCTCAGCCCATTGTGTGTGTTGGTGCGTGTTGTGTTGCATTACATAACACACACACACACACACACAAAATAAAGATCACCATTCCACAAGCAAATAGTACCTATGTCATGTCTCTCGACGTCATGGCTTACATCTGTGGGGAGAGTAGAGGTTGATGAAACCTACATGCCTACACACACTCCTAATAACCCACGCACGTACACACGCACACACACACACATTCAGTGTCATGGTCATGTCTCGGGACATAGGCAAGAGTCAGAGCAAGAGATCTGTCTGTCTCTCTCTCTCTCTCACACACACACACAGACACACACACACACACACACACACAGCCTTATAGAGGAAGCAGAAGGGGAGTGTGTGAGTATGACACGTGAGAGGTAGTGCTGAATGTTAATGGGGTCGGGGGCATAGCGAGCATAGCCCGTGTCTGCACGTCCTCAGTGACGTACACCGTCTGTTAGTGCACACCATTTATGGGTGACAAATTTCATACCTCACTGACTCCTGAGCCCAAAGGTCTCACTCTCTCACACACACACACTCTTTGCGCCTTGGCTTTTCTTTGTGCATTCATTCATCTTTGTACGTGTGTGTGTAAGTGTGGGTGTGAGCGCGCATATGCTGTGTGTGTGAATTCATTCATATAATATACTGTGCATAAGTGTGCGTGTATGTATCTTTGTTTGTGTGTGTGTGTGTGTGTGTGTGAAGCTTGAGCTGGCAGTGCACGGCCTGGAAGATGCCGGAAAGATGCCAGGAGGAATCTGCCTGCTTTGTTTAGGCTGAGAGGAAAAAGAGCTTCTGTGTGTGTGTGTGTGTGTGTGTGTGTGTGTGTGTGTGTGTGTGTGTGTGTAAACCAACCTACATTCTCTTTGCTGGCTCACTATCATCTACCTTCTGAGGCTCAGCGTTCTAGCCGTTGCCATGGAGACAGTATGTGACTGCCAGCACACACACACACACACACACACACACACACACACACAGTGGCACGTCCAGCTTTACTGAGTGTCTGAGGTAGTGGGTGGTGTTTCCCTCTGTCATTTATTTGTTCTATTTTGGGTGTGTGTTTATGAGCAGACTAGGGCATGAGGAGTGCTCTTTTCTCTTTGTCTTTTATTTGAAAGCTTTGCTCTTCCTCGTTCCACTGTTTCAATTATACCCATGTGTGTGTATGTGTGTGTGTGTGTGTGTGTGTATATCTGGATCTGCATGTGTGTGAGTGTCTGTGTGGTTGCTGTTTGGTTTATTTATGTGCACACAGTGGAGTAATTAATAGACTCTGTCTACTTTGTGTGTGTGTATGTGTGTATTTTGTTCCGAGTGTTGTGCTGCTTTGGCAGAGTTGCATTTTTATTGCATTAGTTAATTCTCAATTGTATAATACTTTTGTGTGCTGTGTGGTTTGTCGTGTGTGTGTGTGTGTGTGTGTGTGTGTGTGTGCTGTGTGGTTTGTGGTGTGTGTGTCTGTGTGTGTGTGTGTGTGCACGCATGCAGGGAGGCTACATGGCAGCCAAGGTGTGTAAGTTGGAGGAGCAGTTTCAGCTGGACGCCCCCAGACAGAAACAGAAAGAGGGCAACTCTTCCAGCATCTTCAGCGGGGTGGCCATCTACGTTAACGGATACACAGGTCAGTCAGCACGCACACGCACACACACACACCCACACACCATACCATGCCACACAACGCCTTTCGCAGGGTGGCCTTGTATGTCAATGGGTACACAGGTCAATAACACACATACACACGCGTGCGCACACACACACACACACTACACACTACACACCACACACCACACTTTTCTCTCCAGCAGCGTGGCCATCTACGTTAATGAATAGTCACTCAACACACACACCTATGCACACACAAAATCCACACGCACAGCAGTCTTCAGCAGGGTGTCCATATCAATGGATGTACATATGCCTACACACACCCTCTCCTTCTCTCCACACACACACACACACACACACACACACACACACACACAGACACTCTTCCTGCCACATCTCCACATTTTCATCATCTGTAACTTTGTGGCCATCAATGGAAACACTGATCTCTAGACACACAGTACATGCTAAACACCCACACACACTATAAATGAATACAGAGAGCCAGTGTACACATATGTTGGCATGCCTGTGCATATGCATGCATACAAATATTGTCATTGTGTGTGTGTGTGTGTGTGTGTGTGTGAGTGTGATTGAGATATGCTTTTTGTCTCCCTGATGCTCTGTGAGATGACTCATTTACTCCCCCTATGCACACACACACACTTGTACTCTCTTTCACACACACACACACACACATACACACACACATACACACACACAGCATGTGTCCCTCTGTCTACAACTAGACTGTATGTAGTGTATGCATATGTACGTATATGGTTTGTTTTGTGACCCTTCCCCATAACCCGAGACTATTTGTCTGTCATTTAGCCTGTCTATCTCTTAATGTGTGTCTCTCGGCTCATCTGCCTGTCTGTCTCTCTGGTCGTCTGAGCTTGGCAGTTTTCATCCTCCTCACCGTCTTTCTCTTCTTCTATCTGCCTGAGGCCATTCTACTGTTATTCAGACTCACTGGCTGTGCCTCTCTTGCGAATCCTAAAGGAAAAAGTAGCAGAGCTGACTGGTGTTCAGCACACACTTTTTATTGAAAGCGGAATGGCAATGTGGGGTTTGGGCAACTAATTGTCATTTGATGATGTTACCGCTACCGGTAACAGATGTTGCCGCTATTCGATGATGTTACCGCTGTTACCGCTACTGATGTTACCGCTACTCCATGGTGCCTACATATCCATCCTGATGTGTGTGTAAAATATGCATTTATGTGTTGTGTTTGTGAGTCATTATTTGTGTCAATTAACTCAAAAGATCATACTGGTGCCTGTGTTTGTGCATGTGTTACAATGTGTGTGTGTGTGTGTGTGTTTAGACCCCAGTGCAGACGAGCTACGCAGACTGATGATGGTGCACGGAGGTCAGTTCCATGTCTACTATTCTCGTTCCAAGACCACCCACATCATTGCCACCAACCTGCCCAACAGCAAGATCAGCGAGCTCAGGGGCGAGAAGGTGGTCCGCCCTGAGTGGATCACAGACAGGTAGCTGTGTGTGTGTGTGTGTGTGTGTGTGTCAGTAAGAGTGTGTGTCTTTAGGATGGAGAAGGTTGTGTTTTCTGATCAGTAGTCTCCATCCAAGTGTGGTGTTTTTAAATGTGTGCTTCCAGGTCCTTTTTTCTAACAGCTGCTCTGAAGGCAGAGGAGGATCTTTCAATTCTCTATGGAGCCGCAGCCTCACGTTGTCTGTAGAGACATGGCATGGTCTCCAAATTCCGCCCTCATTGATTGGTTTTATTTAGAAACTTCTGGGAGTTCTAAGAGCTCAGATTTCAGTATTTGTTTAACAGTTACACTACTCAGTTTGTGGTCTCATCCTCTGCTCTCCTCTCCTCTCTGTCTTCTAATCCTCTGTTCTCTCTCTTTTCCTTTCCTCCTTTCTCCCCTTCTCTCTCAATATCCTCCTCCCTCATCCTTTTTTCCCCTATCTTTGCTCCCTTTGTTTTCTCTTCTCCTTCCTCCTTCTCATTCTCTCTCCTCCTCCTCTCCTCTCCTCCTGTCTCATTACTTCTCTGGTCTGCTCCTCCCTCGTCTCTCTTCCTCCCCCTCTTCTTCTTCCTCCTCCTGTTCTTCCTCCCCCTCTTCCTCAGTATAAAGGCAGGCCGGCAGCTCTCCTACCTCCAGTATCAGCTCTATGCCATGCAGAAGGGCCTGAGCTTCCCTAGCGTGTGCCTCCGCAAGCTAGGCCAGCAGGAACTAGCGGGAGCTAGCAGCCATTTCTCCTCCAGCTCCACCTCCAGCTCGGTGTCCAGGGAAGGCCTGCTGCAGAAACCCAGCCTCCGCCCTTCCAAAGCCGGCCATGATAAACCCAGAGCTGGCCTCCCCCTTCACCCGAAACCTGTGGCGGAGCAGAGCCAGGTGTCGCCACGGCCGGCCCCCAGTGATCCGGCCCACAATCATAAGGAGCGAGAGCTCAGAGTGTAAGTGTGTGTTTGTTGCTGTTGTTGTCTTTGTTTTTTTCCCATGGATTATGATGTGGTACACAGCAAGTCCATCACTCTTTCCGCACACTCTGTCTGTTGCCTCAAACTGCACAACTTGGCAGCCTGGGGAGGACCGCTCCTTTCGCTCTCTCTGCTTTCTGGCAAGACAAAAGAAGACACTCTCTTTCTCTCTCTTTCTTTGTGTGTACCTGTGTTCCATTTTCATTTTCTCTTCATGAGAAGCCCACTCCTCAGTGTACCCTGCATCGATATGGTTCACCCCTTTTAGGTCCAGAGCGCAATTGATTTAGTCACATAAAGGGCTGCGATGATTTTCAAATGTTCAAGTGTTTTGATGTTGTGGATAGAGAGTGGGTTGTTTTCTCAAAATGGATGTTGTGAATGAGACCATATGTCTGTGTGTGTGTGTGTGTGTGTGTGTGTAAACATCAAAGGGCCATTTGGCCTTTAATTGCCTGTGAAAAATGATGATGTTTCCCTGGCGATGCTGACCCATGTGTTGTCCAACAGAAACGGCTCTCTGCGTAACCCAAAGGGAGGCGGAATCAGGCTGAATGGTCTCCACGATGAAGACCAATTGGAGGAGCAGTCTTCAACCAGTGGGAGGGCCAAAGAGTCTACCCTGACCAATGGCCACATCCACCCCTTTAATGGTGCCTTAAAGCCTATGGACATGTGCCTAGGTTCAGGGGGTTTGAGCCAGGCAGCTCAGACAGAGCAGAGGGACTCTATGGGCACGCTTAGCCCAATGGCAGACCCCTATGATGGGCCCAGGACTCCAAGTCCCATTCCCCCTCACCAACCATGCATCTCTCCCGCCCCTCCACACAAACACGACTCTGATTCGCTCAACGGCCAATGCCAAGTCACGCCTCCAACAACTCCAACCAATCAGCATGCATCCACGCTCTCTAACCTCAGCCTTGCAAAGCCACACCCACCCGACCAGGGGAGCAGAGGAGTCCGGCTGAACGGCAGTCATCACAGCAGCAGCGGTGGTGGCCCCTCCCATAACCACACCCACCATGACCTCAGCGAAAAATCAGGAAAGCCCGCGGCCCGAGCGGCAGAGGGTGGCATCATCTCGGAGTTCTACTCCTACTCACGCCTCCACCACATCTCGACGTGGAGGAGTGAGTTTGCAGAGTACGTGAACTCCCTGCAGTGCCGCAGGAGGGCAGCAGGGGGCGCCATGTTCTCTGGCAAGGAGAAGCTGAAGAGGCTCCGTGCTCAGCGCAGCTCAGGTGGGTCTGCTGGGGGAACATACCAGCTTTCAAGCTTATTTAGTGTGTACTTCAGAGGCAGATGAGGGGACATTCTCTCTCTTTTGCATGTGTATAACTGAGCGAGAACTTCACGCAACCTCACAGCAGTCTCATATCGGGAGTGAAGCACCCTAGCCAGTCGACTGAATAACCCAGGCTCCAGTCAGGAGGGAGGTTTATTAACATTGGACATGCACAGCTAGGCTAGCTGTCATCCATTCCATGTGCAGTAGCACTGTCTGAAACGGCTAGCCAAGAGTGATTCAGTAGAAGGAGTGTCATTTGGTAGCTGGGGAATCTAACTAACTGCAGCAGTAGTTGATTGATTCACGCTGTGGTGAAATTTTATTATGGAATCAACCAGTTTGACAGTCCAGGCACCTTGTGGGAAGCCTGTCACTCATGTAATAGGTTGTTCAGTTTTCTCACTGACGAGATCCACTTGAGAGCTAGTTCTACCCTTTTCTCTTCTCTGTAGCACTGTAGAATTGTTCTAACCCTTAAGTCTGTGTGATTGTTATTGACACCCCCCCACTTCACTACACACACACACACACACAGGGACAGCTTCACTTTCTCTCCATGTCTGTCTGTGTCGCTGTTCTGCATCTGAATTCTTATTAACCAGGTGCTTCATGGTGTCATTTTGTGCTGGTTAAATGTCAGTGGAGAGAATGTCTACGACACCCTCTGGCTTCACAGATGCCACTGTGAGCATCTGTGTTTGTGTGTGTGTGTGTGTCTGTGTGTCTGCATGCATATAAGAGTGGAGGTGAGTGAGTGGATGTATGCCTGTCTGCAGCATCAAAGTGTATGCGTGCGTGTGTGTGTGTGCGTGCATGTGTGTTTGTGTGTGTGTGTGTGCGTGCGTGCATGCATGCATCCAGGGGTGAATAGCCTCATGCTGCTGTAACTCGTTTAACGACCATTGCAGACAGGAGAGAATGATGTATTGCATAGAGGAAAATGATTTCCATTAATAATAGATACCATTCTTCACTCTCTTCCTCTGTTTCTCACTTCCATATTTCATCCCTTCTTCCCTTCTGTCCCTCTTTCTCCCCTTCTCCTGTCCTTCTCTACCTCAGGTTTGTCTAGTATGCCTGCTCCTCAGGTCAGACAGTCCTGTATCCTGCATGTGGACATGGACTGCTTCTTTGTTTCAGTGGGAATAAGACACCGACCAGAACTGAAAGGTGAGTCAGTGTCCACACACACACAGACACACAGCACACAATCAAAATTTCTGGAAAACACTTGCAGAACTGCATATATCAACACATTGATTCCTCCTTTTCTTCTCTCGTTCTCTCTTTCTTTCTCTTTCTTTTTTTGCACTCCCTCTCTCTGTCGCTTCTTCTCTCTTTTTCTCCATCCCTGCTGTCTTTCTGCCCTCTGTCCATCCATCCTCAGGGAAGCCCGTCGCCGTGACGAGTAACCGTGGTCCTGGTCGTGTTGCCCAGAGGCCTGGGGCCAACCCACAGCTGGAGTTTCAGTACTATCAGCAAAAACGGAACCCCCACCAGCACACAGGTGAGCCCGGGCCAAGTATGCCCTCTGGAACCTCCCCTTGGCATCTCCCCTGGCATCTCCAGCGGCACTTGGTGGCACATCAGGCTTAGGGAAGCACTTGCATTTTGAATGCTTTTGAATTATCCTCAGTAGTGGCCATAAGGACTGGTTTATAGTCTATGTAAGCAATGTGAATGCAAGCAATGCAAAGCTCACAGATATTTAGAAGCCCCTTCACAATCTGCGCAGGCTGGGCTAGGAATACGTGCCCCTATTGAAAACAAATGGTGTGACACACATTTTGCTTTTGGACAAGCAATTTTGCTATGCCTAGCTCAAGGCATTCACATTTGCTTTCCTTGCATGGACTATGAATGAGCTCTCAGTAAAGCAAGTGCACTTTCCATCAAATGAGTTTTGTGTCAGATTTGTACTGTCTTGCAAGCCTTTGGGAGTTGAGGTGGGAGAAAGAAGTGTTTTGTCGAGTTTTTCTGAAGTTTCAATACTCACACTATCCATTGCAAATTCCTGTCCTGGGCTATTGCAGGTAAGATGGACAGTGACCTTGAGATGACCCCTTCACCTGAGGAAAATGAAGAGCATCACCATGGCAATGGAATGGATCCGGATCAGGCTTCCCTCTCCATGGCAGAGATTGCCTCCTGCAGTTATGAGGCCAGGTAGCGTACATCTACTCTCTGTGTGTGTGTGTGTGTCTTCAGCATTTAAAGTGCAAGAGGTTCCTGGGAATGGCTCACCCATTGACTATTCAGATTGATAAAGATGTGGGTGGGGGCGGGGATGGGGGCAGAAGCAGAGGACAAGAAACCAGCAAGAGATAGGTAAAGACATTGGGATACCCTTAAGAACAGAACAAAACACCATATTAGATGCGGCATATGATGGGAATAAATTTAATGTCTTACACACAACTGGTGCTCTGTCTGTGATGATAAAGAGTGTGTGTGTGTGTGTTTGGCTGTGTCACTCTTTTCTCATCCACAGGCAAGCAGGCGTGAAGAATGGGATGTTTTTTGGTCAGGCCAAGAAGCTGTGCCCAGACCTGAGGGCAGTGCCCTATGACTTCCAGGCCTACAAGGAGGTGGCACTTGTCATGTATGAGACCCTGGCCAGGTGGGATGACACACACACACACACACACACACACACACCCTCATACATCCTCATCCTCATTGTGTGCAATTGTATGCAAGAACCTTTTCTTGCCTTGTCCTTTTTTTAGTTTTCATTTAGTTTCCCCATTCGTCTGCCTGTCATATGGGGCAGACTGTGCTTCCCTTTCACTGTTTTCATGTAAGAAATACTCATTCTTTCTTTTTATCTTTCTTTTTATTTCTATCAGTCTGCTTGTGAGCTTTCTCCCTCCCTCCCTCTCTCTCTCTCTCTCTCTCCCTATCCCTCTCCCTCACCCTCTCCCTCTCATGCGCCTTCAGCTCTCACTCTCAAACCCCTCACTCTGTCTTTCTGCTCTCCAGATGTGCTGCCCCCTAAAGGCACTAAAATGACAGAGCTCCACTGTAACCCATTATCTTTCAAAGGTTTCTGCAATGCAAGAACAGTCTGCTGCTGCATGATACACCAGTGTCCTTGTGCTCATGGCAGGGAGTGTTTAAAAGTTTGGAACTTTAATTTGACCCTGGTGCATGGTGCCTGACTGCCTATGGTGAGCACAGGGCCTGCTGTTTCCTGTCTGAATGCCCTCCCTTATCCTCTTGTCGTCCCCACAGCTACACCCATCACATAGAGGCTCTGAGCTGTGACGAGGCGCTGGTGGATGCCACCGCCCTGCTGGCCGAGGTGGGTGTGACGCCCGACGAGCTGGCCAACGCCATCCGGGCCGACGTGAAGGAGAAGACAGGCTGCTCGGCCTCCGTGGGCATGGGTGAGCACCGTGACCTTTCACCTTTGTTTGAGGACCGCTGTGTTGGCCATGTCCCGATTAATAATGGAGTGATATTTATTTACATTTCAAAGCATTCATTACAGGCAGTTTTGTGATCCTTTAGTGCTCCAGACATAGACACTAGATTTTATTTTTTTAATCCAAGCCAGTTTATAGCAGACTACATTGAATATGCACTTTTGTCAGTGTAAGACAGGCAGGAGTTCTTGATTTACTGGTAAAACTTTAACAGTTCTGAGAAGGGGGTGTATTTAGTCAGATCTCTCTCTATCTTGGACCGTAACAAACACCATTCTATTTTCTGTCCGGTCCTTTAATTCGAACCATCATCGCTTGGTCCTCCTCTCTTTTCAGGCTCCAACATCCTCCTGGCACGCATGGCCACACGGCGGGCCAAGCCCAACGGCCAGTACCTGCTCAGGTCTGAGGACGTGGACGACTTCATACGCGACCAGGCAGTCACCAGTCTGCCAGGTGAAACTTGCTCGCTTGTGCTCTCTCTCACTCCCCCTGCTGGCAGACAGTAGCAATGACACTGAAAAAGCATCCTGGTCTCCTTTGTGTTTCCTCAGAGTAGTGTGTGGTATCATGAGTCATGTAGCACGATCAGTAGTGAATAGAAAATTAACAGTATCAGTAAATGAGTTGTCATAGATATATGTAGTAACTGTAGCACTATATATATATCTATGATCATGAGATCAGAGAATATTGTTAGATGTACAGTTAGGTATACTGTGTAGAATGTGATATGACGTGTTATGTAGTTGTCTTATTTGTCTTACTGTTGTTGCAATTTTGAATTTGTTAATGCCTCTACGTGTGTGTGTGTGTGTGTGTAGGAGTGGGCCGCTCCATGGGCAGCAAACTGGCATCTCTCGGAGTGAACTCCTGTGGGGATCTGCAGCAGGTGTCCATGGCGCGCCTGCAGAGGGAGTTTGGCCCGCGCACCGGGCAGACGCTCTTCCGCTTTTGCCGTGGCCTGGACGACCGGCCCGTTCGCAGTGAGAAGGAGAGGAAGTCTGTCTCGGCTGAGATGAACTACAACATCCGCTTCACCAAGGTCAACATCTGCTCAGAAAGTTTCACTTGTTTTAAAGCATAGCTAGTGTGTCTTGGATTTGCATCTATGTGAAGTATCTAACAGAAAAAAGCACAGTTGGTTGTGTTATTGTGTGTGTGTGTGTTCTGAAAGTGATGTGAATGGAGATGAAGTAGATGAGTTGTGTACATGATTCTTAGAGATGTTTTCAGTTATGGTCTGTGATGTAGACAAACATTTTTTATTCGCTACTGGCCCAGCACTCACAGAAACGTGGCCATTTCTTATTATTACCTCCAAGGAGCCAAGGAGGTTATGTTTTCTTTGGCGTTTGTCCGTCTCTGTTTGTCTGTGTGACAAAAAGTACTGCACAGATTTGGATGAAATTTTCGCACAACGTGGGTATTGGGACAAGGAACAGACGATTACATTCTGGTAGTGATCCAGAACAACGTCTGGAAATTGTATTGCATCAGTGACCCTATATTGCCTTGGCAGAGGTCTGCACTCTCTGAGTGCTTTAGTATTTTGATATTACAAAATATATTTATTTTTTTCTTTTATTATTATTATTATTATTATTTCTTTATTATTTATTTCTTTTCACTGCAGCAGCCATAGCAGCTCAGTAGCTACATTACTTGGTCATTTTTTTTAACCGGCTGATACCTGGGATAAAGCGGGGTGACCGAGAGTGAATATGGACAGCTGTGTGTGTCTATCTGTTTTGTGTAGGTGGAGGAGGCAGAGTTGTTCCTCAGCAATCTCTCCATGGAGGTGCAGAAACGCCTGCAAGGGGCGGGGCTTAAAGGTCGCAGGGTCACGCTGAAGGTCATGATGCGTAAACCTGGAGCCCCAGTGGAGCCGGCCAAGTACGGAGGCCATGGTATCTGTGACAATCTTGCCAGGTGAGAGCCTGCATTACCCATCATGCATCTGATATTGTCAAGGGGTGTATTTGATTGGCTTTTGGAGTCATATTAAATCATATCAGGACTGACCAAGGAATTCATCTGTAGTTTTTAGAATTTGTATGTGTGTGACTTTTTCTCATCTCTCTCTCTCCCCCCTCAATCCTGTCCCTCAGGTCAGTGACGTTGGCTCAGGCCACAGACAGTGGCAAGCTTATCGCTCAAGAGGCCATCAAGCTGTTCCACGCCATGCGTCTGGAGGTGTCGGACATGCGAGGGGTGGGGCTGCAGGTGCAGCTGCTGGACGGGGGTCCCCAGGTCCATGCGGCCCCCCAGGAATCCCGACGCTCCATCAGGGAGCTGCTGCAGGCCCGGCGCCCCCCACACACCACCTCCACCTCCAACAGTAGCAGCACACCAGTCCCCAGTATCTCTTTAAGTAGCACCCTGTCCACCAGCACTACCCATCCAGATGCAGGTGAGGAAAGGGAGATGTCACAGTGTGTGTCTCTCTGTGACTGCCCATCTGTCTTTCTGTCTGTCTCTGTCTGTCTGTCTGTAACTTTGTGCATCATGAGAATCCAGCACAGAGAGAAGACTACACAGAAAATAGACCTTTTTGTTATGTCCGTAACACCAATAAAATGGCATGGTATTTGCACGACATGATCGATTGCATGAAATTCTACAGTTCTGCAGCCAAAAATAGCAAATGCTCGAATGACATTACGGAAGTGACACATTAATAATAAACTATCAAAAAATCAATATACTGTTTTTATATTTATATATATATATATATATGTACTGTAATATATATCAAAACCACTGGGCTGTTCTTTGGTTCCTCCTTAGGATCATTGTTCAATCAGGCCACTTGCTCCTCCACCATGCCACCGTCCACTTCTTTCTCTGAACCAATACCCAGTACGAGTAAAGGAGAGCCCCCGCCCCGCACTCCAAACCACACCCGCTCTCGTCTCAACCTCAGCATAGAAGTGCCCTCGCCCTCTCAGGTAACAGCATCCCTGGCCAACAGTGTCAACAGTGAGCTCTCAGTAAGGTCCAACTTGCCTCTCAGTAAGGTCCAACACTCACTGATACGCAAGAACACATGTCAATTCATGGTGTGTAATAGCAATTCATTGTGTAACTTGTGATATTTCTGCTGCACTTGTTTTTTTCTTGTGTGTATAGCATAAATGTAAATGTACAGTCTTACAGTTTCATAATTTGAAATTGAACTTCTGTTTCAATTAGATTATAGGAAACAGAGTTAAGAGTAGCTGGATTACATCTGAAAATGGTTTCATGAATCAGTGATGCATCCCTAAATGAATGAGGATTAATGGAGGAAAAGGAATGGTGTTGTTACTGACCAGTGCCATGCCTCCCTGTGCTCCAGGTGGATCGCTCAGTGCTGGAGGCGCTGCCCCCCGAGCTGAGGGAGCAGGTGGAGAGGACTTGGAGTAGGAGGGAAGAGGATAGGGAGCAGCCCGGCGCCTCCTGCTCTTCCCCCTCTTATCCTCCATCTCCTCCTCGACCCTCAGCCTGCTTCTCGCTACCTCCCCCCGAGCCTCCACCGCCCCCAGGCACACTAGTGTTGCAGATCCCAGACCAGCCTGGCCAGCTGGGGTCCACGGGCATCATACTTGAGCTGCCCGATTTCTCACAGGTGACCGACTCAGAGCGATAAATAGAATGTATGAAAAACGAACACACAAGTAAGCACACACAGTTGGTAGCATGCATATCATGCATCCATAAATACAGTGTGTGATACAGTATATACCACAGTATAGTAGATATAATTGATAATTTGTCACACATACTCATGGACTTGGCCTGTTGCGTTCATATGTTGCAGAGGAAAAATGTTCACTTCTTCACTGACCTTCACCCTGCTTACTTGTAGGTTGACCCGGAAGTGTTTGCAGCGCTGCCAAAAGAGTTACAGGAAGAGCTGCGTTCTGCTTACAATCGCAGACAAGGGGCACAGCAACAAGGCCCTGTGGGTAAGTTGCTGATTCCTTATATAATACTTTCACATTGAACAAGATCTCACTAAAGCTCCGCTGGCATCAGCCAGACTGTTCCCTTTCTATGATTGGATTCTGGCATCTCAAAGGGACTGTAAAACCAAGGCCACAACTGTCTGTACTCATAAAAGACTCCGGAATCTGAAGTTCCTCTCAAAATGGCCACAATTTGCTCTTTGAGTCATCCTCTCTTGTAGCTTCAGTCAAGGGTACAAGGCTACATTGTTCCAAGCACAATCACCTGGTGGTTCCCATGATGTCCCATGATGATTCCATAGTGGCTTGTACACTCTGCTGAGTGCCTAGCCTCTGAGTGCCTACTGACAAGGTCTTATGTAGAAAAAGAAACATTCAAAAGGAAAGATCAAGACAAAGTAAAAGGACTGAAATGTAATAAATGGAAGAAAACATGAAACTACAAAAACATCCTAAATGGATTGGAAACAATTAAAAGAATAGGCACCACAACACAGCTGTGACAGCACTCCAGCTCTTCTACCATAATGTCTTCCGCACATTGTTGGACCATCAGAGCATTTAAGGCATTTTGTGTTTATCTATCCCATGCTTGTATATCCTTTCATTCTTTCAAACACTGAGATGTATATGAATAAGTTTTCTTAGTTATCTCGTACAGAGGTCAGTCGGTTTTATGAGAAGATTTGTGAAAAGGAGAAAACTGTAAAACACAATTAACAGAATAACCGTACGGAAATTCTCGTTCGCAATCCATGCTAAACCCAGAAAAGAAGGCTATAAATCCCCATATCCCCATATGGTCCTGTGAGATGTTTACTCAATGGGTAATAATTACGTGACTGTTACATAATAAGCATCATGCGTCCAAGCAGTTACAGCACCATGGAGTTACACCTGCCATCAAGTCCCCCAGCACAAGAGAAAAGCAAGATAATAGGGAATCCAAAACATACATATCAGAAAGTTTACCTCTCAACTGTAACCATTGGTTTGTCAATGAAATGGCAATATACAGTATACATAATTGATCATTTATGTTCCATGTCCTTCTGAAATAAATACCATATATTTTTCCATTGCATCCATATGCTCACTGAAAACGAGCAACATTGCTCACTGAGTACGAACAAACAGTTGGTCATTGAGAGCTATCAGCACATGTTGAGATGGCATCACTCGGTGTGTTCGCTGAATTAATGCTTAACCCCCGTCTGTGGTGTTCTGTTCTCCAGTAGAGCAGAAGAACCCTCTGCTGCAGCTCAAACAGCCAGCTGCTGGCAGGGCCAAGCGCCGCTACAAGAGGAGGAATGCCAGCCCTGCCAAAAAGGGCCCCAGCCCTCTCAAGAGAGTCCACCCAGGAACCAGCCCGGCCAAGTCCAGCCCTTCCAAAGTGCCCCCACCAACATTCCGGCTCAAGGACGACCACAGTGGACTGAAGGTGACTTATGCATGTTTTATTTATTTTTTTAAATCAAATCTGAGTTTTAATTACCATGGCATAAGAAATAGGACTCTAAGCTTTCATTGATTGTTGTGCCCCGCAGACAGAGAATGGTCCATCCTCATCGTCCATGAAACCAGATGTTCCAGAGGTGCTGTCCAAATTCACCCCTCGCCCTGTTCCCACCTTGGCTGGAGCCTGCGAATTGAGTGATATCAGGACCCTGCTACGCGAATGGGTCACAACCATCACTGGTAACAAAAGAGTTTATATACACATTATGGACGTTATAGACACAAGCAGACATGTTCTTTAATGAATTTTATTAGTGTTAGTCCTACTTTCATTAGATATAATAACTGTGAATTAGATTAACCTAGGATAACTTTAACCTTGTTTTGACCTTGCTTTCCTCAGAGCCTATGGAGGAGGACATTCTGCAGGTGGTGAAATATTGCACTGAGCTTGTAGAGGACAAAGACCTTGAGAAACTTGACATTATCATCAAATATATGAAGAGGTAGTGATTTATTCTTTTATATCACTGAACTGACCCTCATCTTGATCATCTAAATTATGGGCCAGCTTGAACTTGATTTGAACTTGAATTTTCATTGAAAAAGAACTTGGTCATGGACTACATTTGGTATGGGTTTTCCAGAAGCACACAAAGCTAGAGGTGATATCTAACCAACTAACCCTGTATATTCAGAATATGTTGTCCCTTTTGACATAGCAAAAGATATAATTTATGAATACATTTGTATGGTAATTATCGTAGCAAAGCAATCCTGTTCAAATCGTTAACATATCTCCTTTCTTACCCTCTCTTTTTTGTGTTGCCCAGGCTTATGCAGCAGTCAGCAGAATCGGTGTGGAGTATGGCCTTTGATTTCATCGTTGACAATGTTCAGGTGGTTGTGCAGCAAACATACGGCAGCACCCTAAAGATCACGTAGAAAGGCAGGGCAGTTCACACCAAACTGCCAGCTGCGCTTACTGTGACATCAGTGCACTTCAGCCAAACATTTGATGTCTGTGACATAAAATTGTTTGATCCAAACATTCATGTTCCCCTCTGTGACATCACAGTGATGTCTATGCTCTACCATTATGACAGATTCCACTGTATTTTGTAATAAAACATAATTATTGTCCTAAAGGTGGAGGAAACCATTGAGCCGAATGTAGGTGGTGTATGTGGGTATGGTAACTGGTATGTTATCAGAGAAAGTGTTCAGACCTCATTAGAGCTGTGCTTGCCTATTGTGAGATCTGTATGTTCAACTGATACATGCTTGGACTCTATTGAGACTGGGTAATAAAGCACTCATGGCCAGAAGAAATGTAATGAAAAGTTGGAAAGTTTATAGACGGCGTTCATTTCATTTGTACAATGCTTTTTCTTAGTTTTCCTTTATTCTCGTGCACTCCTTTGTTAGATTTTCATTTGACATCATGTAGTCTTTCCCTGTATTCTTATGTGTGTGTGTTTTCCTTCTGTGAACTTTGCCAGTGTTGGCTGCAAACAGGTAGCAACATGGAAGTGAAACGTTACTCTGCTTTTTGAAAACGTTCACTTTTGTGTTTTATACAAGATGTAAACAAAACATTTTGTTTTGTGACTTTCTGATGGAGAAGTGCCAAATTTTGTCCACACAGCATGTAAATAATAATACAAAATATAATTTGATTTACAGTTACATAATTAACCGTTTGTTTCTATATAGAAGTTCAGTTTGCTTTTGGAATATTGTTTACAAATTTTCAAGACTTCATTTTTAGGCTTTGCAAACATTTACCATTTCAAGTGCGTTGTGTTACTACACTTTGTCTCGGAAATGCATCAACTTTATCACCGAAACGGTGACAGCAGGGTAATGATCTGAGAGGCAAAAGAGGTAAAATTGAAATATGACTTAATTTACTGTAGACACACACATAATGAATGTATTTGAAAATTTAAACCATTCTCCGTTAGTTACGACTTGACTCGAGACTGTGTGGGCCATTCGATCTCTGCTGGAAGCCTCCCACCATGACCACTGGTACACTTAGTTTTGAAAGTTTTTCTTCGTTCAACCATATTAACACTTGTTAGGAGAAGGGTCTAGATGTCTATTGGTCAGTGAAACGGTTTATATCACTACTAACCCGTGCCTGAAGACCTGAAGCTGTGACATTATTTGTATGTTTTTTCTAATGTAACTTGCTAATAAACTTGTTGGAACTCTGCTAACTATCTAATAGTTTTTTTTTCTAAGCTCTGCCTTAAAAAGTGTCATTCGTGTGACTATTAAAAAATGAGCTAACCAAAAGAGAAAATGTTACTATGTACTGTAAATTTACAGTAGATTAAATGGATTTTCAGGAATGAACGCTGGTACGAATAACCATTTCAAGACAATGCTACCAGATGAAGGTAGTGCTGGCTATAACATGTTTTCCATTCATATCCTTAAGTCTGATAATTTATTAAGTCGTGTTAATATCTCCCTTCTCCACTGTCAAGTCAGAAAAGGCCACACCGTTTTTACAATTATGTTAGACTATGCGTTAATGGAACGTATGGCCCTACTGTCTTGCCGTATCTGTACCCTGTGTAAGGATAAGTGTAGATAGCCAAGAGAGAACTCAATGGAAAAGACAATCGCACTATCTAGCATAGCTAACGGGTTAGCTCTGTAACAAACTGCAGCTACCAACACAGCAGCGTCACTTGCAAGGAAAGCAAGCTGTAGTGCCCACTACGTTGACTCTGTGGAGCAGCTGTTCCCTCCATTGCACTCGTCTCGCTACGTGAAACACCAGCAAAATGTTGAACCCCGCCAACGGGGACCCAGTACACGTTGTAACCAGATATGTCGAAGAGTATTTAGATTTGGTTGAATCATTGCCGCTGGACTTGCAAAGATGTGTGTCTCTAATGAGGGAAATCGACGCAAAATATCAAGGTAACCAAAGTTAGCTGTTCATAGTACCGTAGTCGCTATAACATTGGCTAGCTAGCTAATAGTGTAACGTTTTGATCAAGCTACCGCAGCTAACATTCGTGGATGATGTGTTGCTAGTGAGCAATGAAACTGGTATTTTTTTTACATGGGAATGTGGACTATTTCAGTAGTGATCGGGTTTGCCATCTCCAGCCATCAGGTTAGAGTTAACGATAACGTTAGACTGTAGTGTGTTGAGGAAAACTTGCTAGCGGCATAACATAAACGTTACCTTTTTTATTACGCAGAGAATTCTGAATTCGTTCATTTGACGTTAGCTAACGTTAGTATTGTGTTCCGTGCCAAGTAGGTACATTGCCAAAATTACACATTCTGGGTATTGATCTGAATTGGCCAGCATTTAACTATCTTTAACGTTACTTTGACAAATGGGTATCAGTCAACGTAACGCTTGGGATTTTCCTGGCAGAAGCATGGGTGTACAAGAAAGCTTTGCAACTGACTAACACCATCGTAGAGCTGTTTTTATCGGTGAGAACAAATTAATAAACCACCCAGTTACGAAAAGATATGCGGTTGTATTGAGCGTTTTAGACTCCTGAATTGTTTTTGGTTACATGACTCGATTGGTGCGTCATATTTGACTTTGCACACCGTTCTTGTGTGGCTTGTTTTACGATGTTAGATGAAGTTTAAGAAAGGTTTGATTTGCGAAGTTCTGTCGATAGTATTGGGGAAGGCAAAAATATGTAGTCTTGGATGGTGAAATTGTTTTGGTGAGTGTAATGGCATGGATATTTTATTGAATTGTTTTGACTTTCTACCGCCGTTTGTTATCGTTGGTCTGAGAAAATCTCTCGTTGTTGTATGTTTCCCTGCGAACTTACAGTAAGGTAGTGAGGCTGTAGTTGGCTAGCCAGTTTTAGTAGTTTCAGAGCATGCTGTAGATTGGTGTATATCTGAATGAGGGAGGGGTTTGGCATATATACAAGCAGAGGTGATTGGTTAATCATATGTGTAACCCAAGAGGCGTGCCTAACTTTGTCAGTGGCTCCTCGGAATGGTTGGGCGGAGCTTGTACAAATGAAGAAAAAAAACAAAAGATTTCCTGTTTTCAAGACGGTGGACTGATTTGGGAAACGGATATTCTGCTTTACTGCTAATGCTATTGACTAAATAAAATTATGTCATGTAATTGGTTGTCATGTATAAAATTATGAAAGGTCAACTTTGCATATTTGCTTAAAGGAAGCACTATTTGCACTTGTAGTGCATTGAAAAGCAAACCTGTGGAGGTTTAGAAATTGTCCTCTCTCTTTAATATTGACCTTTTGTGTTTCAGAAATCCTGCAGGAGCTGGATGAGGCCTACGAGAAACATCATCAGGAGACTGACCCAGTCCAAAGAAGACGTCTTCTCCACTCGATCCAGCGAGCCCTGATCCGCACCCAGGAGCTGGGTGATGAGAAGATCCAGATCGCTGGCCAAATGGTAGAGCTGGTTGAGAACCGGACCCGGCAGGTTGACTGGCGTGTGGAGCTATTCCAAGCCTGTCAGGCCAGCTCACCTGAGACCAACACCTCTGTAGGATCTGTATCTGCCGTGACAACCGTTGCCATGACACCGACAGCCATGACGTCCGGCAAGCCTAACATGGATAAGCGGCGCGAGGAGACACCCAGCTCCGTGGACAAGTCCGGTGGTGGCAAGCGCTCTCGGCGGCAGAAAAACGGTGGTGGCGAGAACCGTGAGAACTCCAACTATGGCACGGACCATGGTGACGAGGTGGTTGCCGGCACGCCCAAAGAGAAGCGAGCCAAGACATCCTCCTCCTCCTCCTCCTCATCCAAGAAGAAAAAGCGGTCCAAGGCCAAACAGGAGAGGGAGGCGTCGCCTGCAGACCTGCCCATCGACCCCAACGAGCCCACGTACTGCCTGTGTGAGCAGGTCTCCTATGGCGAGATGATCGGATGCGACAACGATGAGTGCCCCATTGAGTGGTTCCACTTTTCATGTGTGGGACTCCATCACAAGCCCAAAGGGAAATGGTATTGTCCAAAATGTCGTGGTGAGAATGAAAAGACAATGGACAAAGCACTGGAGAGATCCAAAAAGGAGAGGGCGTACAACAGGTAGCTTCATGCCAACTCAACCCACCCCTATGAAACTGGACATGTTTTCAATTTAAGTTTTTTTCATTCTCACTCAGCCATCCCCAAGGTGTCACAAAAAAGTAATAACAATGCGTTGAGGTTCCGAATCGTAAGTGTTTTGTTCAGATCCAATTACATTGGATGTGTCTCTGTCAGCAAGGGTTGCTTCCCCTTAGTTAAATGTTAACTTTATATAAAAAAAATAGATGTAAAAATACACTTGGTTACATTTTCTGCACACCACACACTTCTCTACTGCTTGTTACCTTTGATGTGGAACAGTAAAACGTGATATCACACAGACTGCTCTAGGAGGTGACCCCCTCCTCAAGTGGACCAGGTTTTCTCTGGAGGGTTTTAGTCTTTGTTAATGTCTGTACAATCATTTTCCTCACATCTGCCTTGTGATCCCCTCCCACCTTTCCTGTTCTGTTTTGTTACGTTGAAGAATGCCATGTTGGTGTCAGTAAATTACCAACCATTCATTTTTGTGCCCGTCTGTCTTTACTGATGTGTAAACAAGTAAATTTCCTTTTCACTGTGAACATACATTGTAGTGTATCTATTCCAAATACCGCTGCTTTGTACATTTTATGTACGTTTTATGTGGTTACATGGAAAAGAAAAGATATTCAAGGTTCCTACAATTTGTCAAAACTGAAATTCAAGAGCTCTCAAAATATTTTCTATTCAGTTCTCTGATCAAGGGCCCAACATGCTGCAATTTGAGGCAAGGTTAGGTACTGACAGAAAACATAATTTCAATCTGCAAAAGCCCCCAGACTATAAAGGAGTCTATATAGGAGTTCTGTTGTTTACCGTGGGGCTTAGTTTAGGTCAGCACAACCAACAGGTCAGATGTGTTGGCCAGACATTTAAAATACTAAGATTAAGGCTACGTGATGCCAACTCTTTAAGAGGGGTAATGAGATCTCTGAGAAATCGTCCTCCCTACTTTTCAGATACTGGTCTGTGCCATGTTAGAGCAGTTACATTACTCCACCATTTTTATGGGGTTCTGAAAACTTTTATTAACAGTGAGGTGAGTGTATGTCTCAGGTTTCATCACCTTATCTGAGCAGAAGTGGTGGCCTGTTTAGAAATGGCAGTATGGTCAGTCAGTGCAACGTTGTAGGCAACTGAACTTCTTTTTGGAGTCCTGTGGCCTACATCTTTGCGCTTACGATTAACATGACCTGGATGAAGAAAATCCTTCACAGACAGCATGGGCAGAGTGTTTGTGTTGTTTTACTCTTCAACTTATCAGTGCCGTCTCGAAAAGCTATAGTGCATCTGTACCAACTCTCATCTTCAAATCCATTATGAATCCTCCTACATTGGCCCGAATGGTTAAGGCCAGAGGTCAAAAATATTCATGCAACTGATGCTGATGTCACAACAGTTACCAGACAACCCAATTCATCCAAATAATTGTGGTGCTTGTCTAAAATACTTGGTCTGCTTTGTTCCATTTACTAGTCCTTAAGTGCTCAAATAAAGTCAGTCACACTCTCCTCTGCTTTAGTACAAAAAAAAAACCATGGTCAAGCTCTATTACCCAATCAGACTGCTCTGAATATTTCTTTTTATTGCACTGAAGCCTACAGAGGGAATATTTTACTGTCTGTAAAACTTAACATAAGTCAGCCAAAGCAGCCATGTCAAAATCATATTGTGAAACTAATCTCTTACATAGTGCTATACAACCAATGGTGAAAGCCCCACACAAAAGTCCTTGAAAGAAACATTTTTTTTTTATAATGAATGTAGTTTCGCCTTTTATTTTTTAATTATTTACAAGTGCTGGAAAGAAAACATAAATCCCATCCTGACATGAACAACCAGTGCAAAATCTGTACAGAAATTCAGACAAAACTTTTCTTAAACACATGAGTAAGAAATAGGATTGGGGATCAATAGCATTCATGCGTGTAACAAAGCTCAATACGGCTAAGGCGTGCACAAAGTATTGAACTGAGATTTGATCTAGAAGTGATAGTGCCACGGGGCTAGTCTGAGGCCAGTATCAGTCAGTCCATCAGGTGTGGAGAGTAATATGTGGTGCCATTATCTCTTGGAAAAAGGAGAATTGTCACAACAAAACTAGTCCATGGATCATGATTCTGCATTACCCATTTAAAAAAAATCCTTGAATCCCCTTCTGTCCTTTTGAAGAGAACTTAGGCAGCCTTGGGAATGGAGAAGAGTAGCATTTGACGTCTGTGTGGGTGATACACCACAATATTCTTGCACTGTAGAGCAACTTGGAAGTCAGCTGAAGGTCAAGTTCTTGTAAAAAGCATCCTGTGATCAAACAAACTGAGCAAAGAGGATGGGGAGCACTTGAGGACAAAAAAAAACAAAACAAATTCCAAAGGCGCAATCCTACACAGTGAGTAAGGTAAAGTGCATAAAAAACTTAAAATCCTAAGGTAGGGCAAGGGGTAGAAAGATATATTCCACTTACGGGAAACCCACACATATTTAAAGAAAAACAAACAAACAAACAAAAGCTTGCTAGGTGGTGTGCATGGTCAACTGTCCCTCCAACTCTGCTCCACAATGGCAGACACACGTTTCTCATACTCCCTCTTATTTTCTTGGTAAAGCTGTGCTGCCTGACTATTTGCGGGACTGTTTGGGTTTGGTTCATCTAACAGAGACTGTAAAATGAAAAACAACATCCAAGAGAGAGGATTAGTCTATATAATACACAAATTACTATAAAATACTATTTAAAACTGGTCAAATTATGGCAATAAAATCTGCTGCCATTTCATTCAAATTCAATTCATCCAAATTATCCTGTTTTGCTTCCTACTGATGGCACTCGGTAAGCTCAAACAGGTATATGATTGGAAGCACCCTGCACTATTGGTATATGTATGTCTTTACCAACCTGAATTGAGGTGAGAATAGAAGACACATCATATGTTGGGCTCCAGCGATTTTGTAGGATGTCTAAACATATACTGCCATCTGCATATACTGAAAGTTAGTGGGAGAAAGAACACAAAAACAAGGTAAATAAAACATAAATAACTGAATATTTATACATTAATAAGTGATAAGCCTGAGCCAATGTCATGTTTGCATTGAGATCATCTCAATTATATTATATATAACAAAATTTACTTCAACATTGCAAGTGACAGTGCATGACTGTGTGTGTGTTCATGTTATCACAAGTAACAAATCTACAATGAAATCAAATTTTTCAAGGGAATCCTCAAACTAATGCGTCCTAAACATTATCGGTCATGCTCATGGGACTATTTAGCAGCGGCCAAAAGAGGAATGTACCATTTGGATGAAACATCTTTGAGACAAACCGCACTGTTGGAGGTTTGTTTGGATATTCTTCTGTGAATTCCACTGTAAGTTTAAATGTGCCTGTGAAATAAAAAAATCAAACACCGTCACAGTCCAGTTGTAAAACAAGTGGAAACTCAAAAACTCCATAAGATGCTTAACATTTAAATATTCTTACCATCTTCAAACGGAGTTCCCTCTGGGCTGTAAACGGGCCAAAAAAAAAACACACTTGTTTATGTAAATATTTACTGGACATCAGGCCGAGGAACGAAGAGCTAAGGTAGATGGCATGGATGACTTGTATGGCATTTAGACTGTTCTATTTAGGACACACATATTCCTCCACGTACAACCCTGTAGATCATGTCATGACTACCATGACACAGAACCAACCTAGCATTGCTAGTTTCACTATGCCAATTAGGAATCGAATATCTTTTAAAATTTAGAATTTAAGATTAATGGCCAACTTCTGGCCTTCCAAGAAGTAACGGTCGTCTGACAGCAGTGTTCCTTACACTGTTTGCTATATTTGCCCAGACATGCTATGCAGATACACGCATAAGCCCTTCCCTGCGTTTGCTTACCCGAATATGACTGCGTTCCACACCATTATGTTGTTCTCGGATGGGGCTCCACTGACGCCTGCTGGGGGGTCCTCTTGGAGCCTAAGATTCAATGTCCAGTAAAAAGAAAATAACGTTAAGTTCCTCGTGTCAGTTCGCTCATTATCTTGCTGTATTCATCCACACTCCCAATACCCCCTAAAGCGAACCTGCCAAACGTTTTGTGACTTAACACTTTAGCCAGCCCTAAACGTCAGCTAGCGTAGCTAACAATAGCCGGTTTGGTTGGTTTACAATTTCTAACTTCAGAAGGTAGAATAGCGTGATTAAACATTAGATTACGAAACACATACACATGTTCAATGCTTAATCCAATCAAAACTAAATATGTAGTCATCTCGAAGGTCCGAGGCATTATCTGCTAACACACATAACATCAGTATCGACAGATAACTTCCCTACTGCTTAGCGAGCTAGCGCCCAACAACGCCATGTAATATCCAGCTAGCGTAAAGCTATGGAAGCTAACCGCTAGTTGATTTATTGAGCAGATGAAACAAGCAAATGGGTAGCTGAAGAATTAGTGACGTTGACTAGAGGACAAATCTCCCTCCACTAAAATCGCTATACATCACCATATTAAATGGTAGACATTAGCTTCATATCCCTGCCATGTTAAAACCTGCCCCGAACAGCTGACATTTTTCCATTAAGTTACTCCTTAATGCAGCTAACAAACTGGCCGATGAACAGAAGCTACATAGCTGGCCAGCTATCTTGGTTGGCAGCTACATTAGCATTAAGCGCATCGACGTCAAGCTAGCTCGGAGTCCCCTGAAAATTCCAAAACTCACCGTTTAAAATCTCGCATAAGTCGTCTTCTCGCTGGAGTAGACATTTGTAAATATATATGTACACTGTACACAAATAAATTTCACTACCAAGTGACCCTTGTTCACAGAGACTAAAAATAATATTACGATAGCTAATATGACTGGCCAATAGGTAGCTAGAATTACTACAGTACCCCCTTCCCCTTTGACGTCGTCTCCTTAACTGCAAACCTATCTACTGGGTTACTGCTGTAGGTGTTTTTTTTTTTCTCTGTGTATTTTGAGGGCTTTTGGACTGTACCATTTCAAATGACGGGGTTGACGCTGTAATGTTTGTATTACTAAACTATGAATAGTAAAGTTATACATTGTATGGTTAGTGTAAATTTCTTACGTAAATGTATGATAATACGATTATTGTGATAAGACTGAAATCTGTTCCATATATTCACTATTTGGACATATAAATCTCCTTGGTATGTATACCCGAGTGTTTTGTGTTTCCTGATTGTGGGTGTAGGCTGAATGACGTACACTGAGTAGAGGGAGGTCAAAGTACCCCAAGCTATGAAGGTCGGTATCGTTGGTACACTCTACAGGTGACTAGTGGGTGCGTGTACACGTGAAGTATTGAATTGGTTGAGAGGCCTGTGTGTTTATGCATATGTACATAATATGATTTACATGGAGAACTTCAACACTGGGCTGTTTACCTAAAAATAACTGCAGCTGTCTCTAATACTACAGCATTACTGCAATAGTAAAGGGGTTGAACAATTTTTTTCATGTCCAAAATGCATTTCCTAACTATGCCTGTAAACTAATATTAGTAAAACTAAACTTGTGATATTCACAAGACAAAACAACTTTGACTCTTAAGGTAGAACTATTGGAGTTATTTTTAAGTTTTGTGTACAGGGAATGGTGACCTACTGAAGAGAAAGAAATTATCCCCGTCCGGTTCATACTTATACACATATACACACCCGGCTCTCTGAAGTGTAACTATTCGAGTTGAAGATGCACGAAACACGGTTATCCGGAAAAAAACATTGGTGTACTGAACTAGGTTACTCGTGCAGGTGCAGCTGAAATGGTCTTTCATTGCTATGTATTTTGTTTTTTATCCAAGCCTGGCTAATTGTATATTGATTGGGGGATTCATTAATTTTAAACTTTTCGCTCGTATCATTTAACTGTAGGTGGATAGTGTGCTCATAGTTTTTTTTTTTTTATGTGGCGGGTTTTGGATATAACGTTACATCTATGCTGATCGTCACTCCTCTGACACTCACAGAAAGCTGTTGCGAAGCCTCGGGCCTTTTTGCCTTAGACTGATAAAACACAGCTTAACACAATTTTGTGTTAGCATTGTTTTTAATACCATTTTTGTAAAAGAACCTTTGTACAAAAAGAAAATGGAAGAACAAAATAATGCTATCAAGCACAAGCTGTGTGATACTTTCACAAAAACAAGATGCAGTTTAAGTTCAACATAAGACGCACTACAAGGCATACACAAGGTATATTTCATGGTAAACAAAAGGTCAGATCTGATCCAATGAATAACACAAAAATGAATGAAAGAAAAATGCACATCAATGTATTATGCCATAATGGCACCCCTATTTTTACTTAACATTTATAACTCTTAGCATACACAAAAAAGGCCAAGTTGCTTCCCTTTCAGTTGTCATACAAGATGAAAACACTTCAACATAGTTAAACTACAGACTCCTCTTAGGAGGCACAGTTGCACAGACTTTAAGCTTAAGGCAACTGATTCTGGACAGGCTGATAAGTGGATAATCCCTAAGGGCCAATGACACATTTAACATCCATGGTAAAGAAGCATGGTACTGTAGAGCATGTGATCATAGTGTTCTTCAGCCTTCACAGAGGTATGGTGGTCCATCTCACTGCTGACGTCCCCAGCATTTTCTGCCATGTCCTCAAAACGTAGCCCATTGCTGACATCATCACCCATGTTCCCTAAATGGCCTCCATGTTTGTTGTCAGCCATGGGGTCAACACAGTTACCAGGAAAACCATGCCCATTGGCTGGCGCACTGAGGGGTTGAGGAACAGCCTGCAGACTTGAGCCATGGAAATCACCTGAAGTTGAAAAGGAGACAGTCATCCTGAATGACAAATGGGCAAGAATACATATACAGGCTATGCATCTTTCTGAAATTGGATAAACAGTGAAGGCAGGTTTACATTTCATGGTAGGAGTAACTGTTGAATGATAGGACAGATTCCTCTGCTCTTTCACAGAGATTTGTATACAAAGTAATATATAGCCACCTTTACCTAAAGTAGAGGAGGGTATTCAAGAGATATTTAGCAATGTGGGTCACCCTTTTCAATCCGTCAGTTAAATGCATTTCACCAGGCTTACTAGATTTGGTGCCCCCGCTCTTACAAAAATCTAGATTGCAAAACCAGAGTCAATAAAGAATTACATAAGGCAGAGACCTTTGAACAATTGTCTTGCAGTAGGTCACGTCCCGATTCGAGCTACTAAACTGGTTCCTTGACACACAAACGGGACATTCGGCATACTGCCCTACTTATAAACAGCTGGTCATCAGCCCTTTTCACCTTACGTCACAACGGGGCAGACAGACATGGTGGCCATGACCCAAACAATCTAATCAATTTCACCTGAGCCAACACCAAGTCTGGAGTGTTGATGTAGTATGAGTCTAGCACAAGATCCTTCTCTACAGTAATAAACACTGAAATTAAATGTGCAAATTAGTTGTTTTCATGTAGGTCTTTGAAATGAATTTCTTTACTATGTAGTTGGGGTCCAGCAGGGGGCGCCAAACACACAAGCAAAAGCCAGCTAGTGAAGGGCCTGTTTACTATGGTTTGTTCTAAAAAAGGTAACAAGATGATTACTATTCATGAGTTTAAAAGTGATAGCTGAACTACTGAACACCATAAAATCTCTACTTAATCCACACAAGCATTCAAACAACAACAGTTAAAACCAAAGAAGGCGTTATGGTATTTCAGGACTGAACATTTAATGACTTCAAGAACAAAAAAAAAAGTATATATACAAATATGTTCAACTGTTTTTAAAAGCTTATCACCCACGCTACACTCTACATCACAAAGATGCAGTCATATCATTTTTATGGATAATCCTTTCTTGATGTTACTTCAGCAATCGGCACAAAAGTCCACTATAAATTCAATGGACCAGGAAGTTTAGGCTGAAAGGAAGTGTCCTCTTATTGGTTTGCCTTTATGTCCAACAACTGTTTACTTCCCTTTAAGGTACTGTTACATAGGAAAAGGCATTTTTTAAAGTGTCAGTTTCACTACACCACTGTCTGAGTTGCCATAACACTTAAAATAAACATAAACTTCCAAAAGAGACTTATTTTCCAACAACAGCACTTAAACATCTAAAACAGGCTGAGTATCTGACGCAAAAAATAAAACACTTCCATCATCCCAAAAGACCCCATACATTAGAGATCAAAAAAGTTTTTTTTTTTTTTTTTTAACCATTTTGTTTATCATATGACTCAAAGATATAGAGAAAACTATCCCAACAGTCCCACTAAGACTAATGGAAAAGGATAGACATACAGAGTTAAACAGCATCTTACCATGTCCTACAAGCACTCACACACACACACAAAGCTGCACAGCGAAGGTAAATGTATGTTATACATTCATGTAGATATGCTTTGGCATAACGAGAATACAAAATCAATTATAAGAAAACAAAAAGGTAAAAAAAAAAACAAAAAAAACATGTGAAGTTGGGACTTTGCACTGCAAAACACCCAACACCGCCAAAGGGATAAGTAAGCCAATTATAATTATTATTATTATTTCATTATTTTTTTTACACAATTCTGGGGTGAGTATTTCCTCAAAAGGTTAAGGCTCTCTCTTTTCAGGGAAATGAGACAATGCAGACGAAAGACGTCACCACACCATCGCCAAAAAACCCTTGGGGCTTAAAGACTTAAGGGTGGAGTCAGACTTACAGCACCAGATCTTCATACAGTACATGCCTACAGTGGGCTTGATCCGCACAAGGACGATTGCTTGTGAAACTAAGTCAGGGCTAGACAGCCTACAATAGACACTGGCAATGCAGCAAAGTTTCAAATAACCTCTATGACTGACAAATGCCGAGGAATGTATCTAATGAAATGGAATCTTACATTTCACACAAGAACCATATTGGTACAACATAAATCATGTTGTGATGACAGGTGATGGGGATGCAAAATGCAATGCAAAAAGGTGGAGCTTACAAAAGGTTTGGCCATTTTTTTTCCAATTATGTACAAGCATGCCTGGGTGTTGACTGGAAGATGCGATTTCAGTTTCCTTAAACAAAAGTTTGACTACCATAACAAAATGCTAGCGCTACCACACACAGGCAGAGCTGTACAGAAGTAGGGTGAAGTTGGCAGGACAAGAGCCCACCAGGGTCAGACACTATATGTACATGTAGGCCAAACCCACCCACACAACAACAAAAGTCACACTGACCTCACTTTCTGTTTGATTTATGAACACACTCAAATCTGAAAATGGCTTGCCAGTGAGAGGGAAGCCAGCCTGCCATACAGTAAGGCCACTACAGGTAGGCATAAGAGTTAGTGACGCGGCACGGGATGTGCATAGATGCCACTGTGATGATCTCCAGCTCCTTGGGAGCAGCAGACGAGCCATCCATCGGCACAGCCTCTGGCTCGGGCTCAAGGCTCATGTCAGCCTCCTGCGACACGGCACAGCCATTGGACCCAAAGAGGAAGGATCCGTTCCCACCTGTGGTTGGTGGCACCAAGCAAGACTCCATGTGCATGGCCTCCATCAGGTCCTCTTGGGCACAACCGTTCAGGGCCTTCATGGGGAACTGGAGAGCTGGGGATGGTATGTGTAGGGTAAGAGCAGTTTATTATCAGAGGATAAGGAAGTGTCTGTAGAAGTGTGTGTGTATATATATATATATATATATATATATATACACACATACACACACACATAGACACATATATATTAGCCTTTTGAGACTTAGATGAGCACTTAGATAAGTCATCATTAAAAATCAATCATTAAAAAAAGATTTTACATTAAGATTATAACCAGACTGTATATGTCATGGATGATTTTCAGAAATAAAAATCACTATAGCCAATATGTAGTAGTAGTCCATCCTGACGAACTGAACTGGCGAGAGAAACAAGACTGAAGGCATGTTTCTGTGCCCTCTTTAGCTAGTGTTAGCTGCTGGTTCGTTATTTGGTCTATGCTGGGGTGAAATGCTCACAAATTTTTCTTTAACTTGACACTAGGGTAGCACTCTAGTGCAACTGAGCTACCGTAACACAAATCCAAAACCATTTTTGAGAGATATTATTTTCATGACTACATTACTGCCAGACAAATGCTACAATTTCCACACAGTTCAGTTGTTACAGAAAGCAACACATCTGAAATTTTGCAGTGTTAAATATAGCCATATGAAGTGGGCCACTGCCAGTGTAAGTTGATCATTCTTACAGTGATGAATGCTGTATCCTGACTCAGCCCAATGGCTCATTTTTTTCCTCCAAACTTTGAAAATATAGTCAGGTCTTGGCACCATACTGAGTGGGCAACGATAAAACTAGATGTATGGAACGAAAGGGACAGGCTGATCCTGTACATTTTTCCATGCTATAAATGATTAATTTCATGCTCAGGGATGGTGTGTCACTTCAGTAAAATTAATTGGCAATATCTTCTGGCTGTATTAGGGAATCGGGTTCAAGTGATTCTCTCCATCCATTATAATATAGGAATATTAGGGACTGGCATTGTGCCAGAGGATGCATCAACGCAAAAGTTTCGTTTCAGTTCCATCATCTTTTGTCAGTCTCAAAATACTGAGCAATTATAAAATCGATAACTAATGAACTTGCATCTACAAAAACTCCTCAGGCACCCATATGCCCCATATGCACCCCTTCATTTTGTTCAATATCATGATTCTTCATGAATAAAAAATTATATTACATAAATAGAAGAATAGTGTTGTATCTTAATGAACAAATGACATAGCAACATAACGAAGGACGGAACAAAAATCTCCAAAGGCATGAATATATAGTCATGCCATTACTTGTGTGGGCAACTAATTGTGAGAGTAAATAATCAAAAGTTCAACTCTAAGAGGCATAACTACTGCCTACAAACTCAAGGACTTACCGTCAGTTCTGGCCTTCTTGATGTGATCCGGCTCCATGCTCTCCAGGGACCTCTTTCTGCTAGGTGCTCCCTTGAAGCTGCGCAGCTGGTTGATGGCCTGGTCCCCGTTGGCGATGGAGCCGTTAGTGGTGGTGGAGCCATTGGTGATGGTCATGCAGTTGAGCTGCTGGTTCTGTGCATTGGCCAGCAGCTGTGCACACTCCTGAAAGCCCTGGGCATGGGCCAGGTCGGCAGCAGTCAGCCCACTGGCGTTCCTTAAACTGCACGGCAAGAGAGCTGCCTGTTAGTGCGCCTTACTCCTCAGCAAGTGTGGACTCACCACACACACACACACACACACTCACTCACTCACTCACTCACGCATATACATGAACATATACACACAAACATACATACAAATAAACAAACACAAGCGCACACACACACACATACATACACACACAAAGATACACACTCAAAACCCTGTCTGCCTTAACTTCAAACTGATTGGATGTCCATCTTCATTCTGAATATGAAGGTTAATCCACTCGGGATCCATAAAAATAAAAATTAAAGAAATAAATTTTCAAGGGCTCAAATTTATTTAAAATCTCACATTTTGCATAAAACTGAAATTGTGAGATATAGTTGTTGTAGACCATGACAAAAAAAGCTGTTAGCACTTTAATTCCGCCTGAATCAACGACAACAGTATCAATCAGTATCAAGTTCAAGTTCAAAGAGGCCACTTGTCAAGATGGAACCAAAACAGGCCAAACTAACTAAAAGGCAACTGCACTCCATCCTGAAATGGAGCAAGCTACTTGACGTTAGTATAAAGAAAGTGGCATATTTCAAGGAACAAGATAGGGTCATCATGGAGAGCAGAATAATGAAGAACATAAGCAAATCAGAAGCAGGTCTCTGAGGAAAAAGAAAAAAAAATTATATATATATGCATCATCTCAAAGCGCAGAAAAGGTGGTCTCTGCAGGACATGACAGGATATTTCCCAATATGTATCTAAGAGATTGGCATCACTGTATGGTTCCTCTTGAAAATGAAAACGAAGTTCAAAGAGACAAGTTGTCAAGATGAATCCGTAACAAGCCAAACTAGCTGAAAGCAACTTCCCTTCTTTCTCCCTGAAAGGAAGTAAGCAAAATCCTTTCAGTACTGTCAAGACCCTTCAATAACAGCCAAAAAGGGAACACTATGAAGTGCATTTCTGGGCAAGAGAACAGGGAGCATAGCTTCTCTGAATGGGAAAAAAACAAAACAAACAAAAAAACAAACATGTCTTCATGTCTATGATGTAACCGAGTGAAGAAAGGTTAAAAGAAAAATGGATCCAACTGACAGCAAAAGGCTCACACCAACTCATGATCTTGTGTTTGTGGTTTTTGGAAGAGAAACAGCTGAATAGAAGGAGAGAAACGTGATCCACCTCAAAGGGACACCAGGAGCAGGCACAGATAGAAGGAAAAGATCACTCTTTTGCTTTGAAGGACTTGGCTCTTTTCACCTCCGAGAGAAAGATGCTGATGTTTCTTTCATTTCAGTTTTGGAATAAATCAGCTTTAATTTGGAATGGCTGTAAAGCTTCATTTCAAAATGCAAGTTAGAGAATAAGCAGTAACAGCAACATGAGAAAATGAGGTAAAAGTCTCTTAAACCAAAATAACTCAATTAGAATGAAACATCCAAAGCAGGCAAAGTGCAATAACAGCAATGCTTTTTGTCATATTCTACAACAGCAATAACTGATGGTGTCCAGGTAATGCATGAATGAACAGACAACATAAGGTTTAGGCACAATAAGTTTGGAACTTACCCATGAACTCCTGAGAGGCAACATTCACTGCAAATTCATTGAAATGACCAGACACTTATATTTATGTTGGTTGGAAAGGCATGAATGTCATCCTGGGCTGTGCATCATTAGGTTTAAGGACTCAAGCTTTATCTATAATAAGAGAAAGCCTTAACCATTTTACACTAATGTATCAGCTGATTTAGTTTGAACTGGTATAAGCAACTTGAACATCTGAAGTGGTGAGGTTTCAAATAAAAATTTCTCATCAGCTAATAACAATGGTTGCATTGTGGGCAGAACGGCTGAATTTTCCATTAATCTGGAGGAAGTTCAATTACTTAAATGGTTTACATTTAGACAAATTCTTGTTCCCAAAACGAGATTCATATTTATACACTGCTTCCTTCTAAGGGAAGTGGTGAAGTCCAAAAAGCACTGGAGTACATCCAGCAACTGTCCTTTTTTAACAATATTTAAACAAATGGACTGCCTGGAAGCTTAATTGGCGGAGTGCCAAAAATTTCCAGAATATGGCTGAAGGAGCCATACTTGTTGTTCTAGAACTCTTCAGCATCATCAGATTCTGTTTCTGTGGCAAACAATTATCATAGCAGAAACAAACTGGTCTTTGTCACAGAGCGGTGCCTGCCTGTGTCCACATGTCTGAAAACTCAAGCCCTTTTTTCGCTTTACCATGCCAGGCGGACACACTTCCCCCTTGTGTAGACACTGGGGTGCCTTTCTATTCCTCACATTCCACTACTCCTGACTAGGAAGTATGGTATGGTACAAATGAAAAAGATTGTATGGAAAACACGTGTCTTGGAATTGCATTTCACCCGTGAGGTCTCTGCAAGTGGAGTTTAAAAAGCAAAGCTATTAATACATTAAAGCAAAGCTTTACATTCTGTATTTATCAATGCCTATGTATACACGCCTATATAAAATGAGTCCATAAACCCATTTAAGCACAAACTCCCGAGGACATTCACTTGATTCTTAGATTCTTAGTTTCTGATTTTGTGACTGTTCATTCATTCATTCCTGTTGCACGGTTGAATTTCAAAACTTGGGTCTGTCTAAATCACAGTACTCAAACCATTCAACCAAAATTAACACAACAGATAAGATGCACTTTAAAAAACAAACAAACAAAAGAATAATTTAAATAAAAAATTCTCTCATGAATCCCTGTTGAAACAATAAACAAAACCAAACATTCCAATACCCTCCTCCCCCATTCTCCCTCAAAGGCTCTTCAAATCTAAGGAAAAAAAAATAACGCTTCCAAGTAATTCATGCTGATTTCCGCCCCCCCCCAAAAAATGTGCCAATTATGACAGCAATCAGGCAGGTCTCTGCATCTGAATATGGTCTTTGGTGCCAGTGCCTTCTAGAGTATCTCTCAAAATATTGTGCACTCAAAGCATAACACCATTCAAGAAACAAACAAACAAACAAAAAAACAAACACAGAACACACTGCAGAGGAACCATGGCCCAGCCATAAACGCAAGCTACCACCAATACAGAAACCATTATCCAGAAATAGTACAACATACTCATGAAACATCTACCGGCAAACATCATGCCATGATTACAACAGGGACATGGGTACAATCATGTACAGCCTAGCTTTCCATTCTTGCCAGTGGCATTATAAGCCCTATATTTTCTGCACTAATTATATTTTCTCATATGTTTACAACACCTCTTGACTGTGAACATACACTTATAACTGTGATATAACATAACTGTGGTGTGACCTTCCCATAACATTACATTAATATCAAAATCAAGGTGGTAGCCATTGCAAAAATTGCAGAATGCTAAAAGTTATGGCAATACAAACCACAAGTCAAGAAAAACTAAGAAATATACACAGAATCAATAGGAAAGTCTTGACCTTGCATTGTACAACTTTGGTCAGTTTCATCGTCCCAAAAGCATCTCATATATGGTATGCATGAAGTTCTCACTACATGCCTCTCAACTCTGACGCCAAACAGTTTTAATGGCTGGGAAAACTATGAAGATCAGTTAACCAGCTTTAGTAACACAAGTGGCAACCCTGTGGTGCAAGAGCCCTTGTGATCGGCTGGAGGTCTTTCCGTGATCACATTAACAGCTTTTTCCACTGTAGTCTAGATAGTCTGTGTATCTATAGCAGCCAGCAGGTAACACTTCCTTCAACTGTACTCAAAATGTGCCTTTGGGATTGTGTAACTATGTAAATTTACATTTACATGCATTTGATATACTCCATATAAATGAGGACCATCATTAACACAACATATCATTGAGTATTTCAGGAAATTGTGAGTATTTCTAAATGTCTGGACAATCACCCTAACAGACATTCCACCAAGCTCAATTACTTTTTGACTCTGAAAGTACCAAGGACTGTGTGGAGACCATATTTAGTTCACAAAACTAGGCCAAAGAGCAACAACTGCAAAGATTTTCTCGTCAGCCTGCTTTTCCTCTCCTCAATGTAATCAGTCAGTGCTCGCACGTGGCTTCTACATCTCACTGTCTCAGGAGGCCTATGCTTTGTGCACATTTTATTCACTTCTCTCAAGGCAATAGTGGCACCAAAGAGCAAGAGAATTTCTCAAGAAACCCACCCCCCTCCCCCTTCATTTGTGTCTGTCGTACCTTGTGTACTGCAACTGAGACCTCAGTCTCATCTTGTTTGTGATGTACAGAGCAAAAGAGGAATCAGTTTCACTTTGATATTCCATTTCAGGCCATTTCATTGGGAAAAAAACCTGTAACATCTGCAATGAAACTGATTTCACTTTACTTATCTTAGTTTCACTTCCAGTGCACAAATATATTGTGTAAATATACAGAAAACTGTAAAACTGACACAAGCATATTTGGACACAAGTTTCATAAGCAGTCTGGCAGTGTACTCAGACTATGAATACTTATGCTACTGCGCAGACTTCTTGTATGAGGAAGTGCACTGGAATGATGGCAACAAAATTGAGTATAGAATATTTTATTGCGGAATACGTAGGTTGATTTTATGGACGTCATAAGTATGCTCAATTATCAAATGAACTGGATAAATTTATATAAACCTAATCACGATAAGTAAGACTTTCATAATTATATCCATGAATTTTCCATTAATGTAAAAATCCCAAATGCTGAAACATTTGTCAATCTTGTTTATGTTCACATTTCAAGAGTAGACCTGTGAAATATCCCGATTTAAACTGCAAAGACAACAACTTTGCTCTTATTTAAGAAATGGCACTACACTGAACAGCCACATTTTGGAAGCAAGGATAAGAATATTATTTTATGTCTGCCATCTATATTGGGCTGGAGACATCCATAGGATGCACTTTAATTGGTTATTAACCTCACTATACACTCTGACCTTATAATATAATGAAACATTCAGCAGGGGCCTTCTTCCTAACCCTACCCCCACCCCCAAAAGGAAATCACATACTGTACCTCATTATTCCACTAAGATGGGCACAGTTGGAGTCAAAATCGCATGACACGGAAGACAGAGGGCAGACAAAAGTGTATTTTGTTGACCAATGTCACCCCCTCCAGTGAACTCCCCCACCAAATTACCCCCCCTCCCCAATCTATATCCCTCTGTTCTACCCCCAACTCATCTCCTTCCTGTCCTTTATTTGCAATGTTGCCCTTGAAGACCCTGTCTGTCTATTATAGAGCCCAAATCTGACAGTAGTCATTTTAAATTTGTGAATTTGCAGATTTCTTAATGAGCAGTAGAGGCCAGCACAGGTCACCACAACAAACAAAGAAGAGAGAGGAGAGTTCATAACACTGTACCTACTATTGTTATAATATTACATTAAGTTCCTTTTCTTCCCCTAAGTTTTTTTTTCACATTTGTAATATCTGCAAACAGCAAAGACTGCCTTCATTACAACAGACAGATGGCACAGCTGTCTGCTGTATGGTCACTTTGAAATGAAATGGTATGAGAATCATTAATATAAAATAGAGGATTTGTCAGGAAGCGCTATTTTTTTCTTCTTCTTGCTACAAAGCTGATTTGTTGGTGCCTTTGCTTCCCTCAGCACACATAAAAACTAAACTCCTGCTGCTGTATCCTCCCTTCCTAGTGCATCCACTTCAACACTGCTCAAAACCATGCTTACAACTTCTGACACTTAAATAACAGTAATTATACCTGACCTACACAACCTAGGGGTCCTACGATTAGTGTAAAAATGAAATAAGTTCAATAAAACAAATACAACAAAAATAAAAAGTTTTAGATTTTTTTTTATGGGCATAGTTAAGTAAAAGCATGCATATCTATTAAACATGACTAAGGAAATCAAACTTTATAAAAAAAAAAAAAAAAGAAAAACTTTTCTACAAAAGCATCATTTCCTATCAGTAAAACCAATCACCGCAAGAAATACCTCAACAGATTGCCAGTGTGTAGAAACTGTAGGAAGCGATACAGAGACACACTCCTAATGCCACAACTGTGCGGTTTTCCAAGAAGGGAACTTGTGGCAGAGTCAGCAGATTCTATTTGGATTGCTCTCCCCCTTTTCTGGGATTACTTGAAAAAATCAAGTCATTTCGAATTCAATGGCTGCAAAACATGGTAGACGAGTAGATTTCTTCTTTTTTGTTCCACTTAAGTTTATTTGTTAACATTTAACATAGAGATTTAAATAAATATATATATAAATATAATGTGTGTGTATATACACAGATGTATATCTGCAGAGTGTTTGGTCTTCATGTCACTTTTCTTAAGGGCAATGGTGACAGGTGATTAATTCAAAAGAACAGATCGTAATTATCATGTCATAAAAGGTTAATACTGCAAGTGACATTTGATCATAATAATAATAATAAAAAAAACAAGTCAAACTTCTATGCAGCAACAGACAGTGGTTAAATATGGATTAAGGGACATACTGTGTATCTAAGTCAAGACCTGAGCTCACCTCACCTGGATTCTATTCTAACCTCTATGATCCTGAGCCTGATACCCAGCAACAAACCCCCGTTCCAACTAGGGGCTCATGGGAAGCTGAATGTGTAAATAAACAAAAAAACGAACGAACGAACATAAAGAGGAGGAAAACTACAACTATTTTTTTTTATACAACCTCAAAGTAGTTTAATGTTTCACATAGTTTAGGTATAGCCTATAGCCTATTGTATTAGATTAATCTGAGTAAGGTTTATATTTTTTTAAATGCTTGCGTGATTATCAAAACTGGATATTGTTTTCATAGGTCCTCTGACAAGTCAAATGTGGTAACATATAAATAAATTAAAATAAATAAATGCACCTACAAGTGCTGGATCATGTCGCTCAAGTCGATGAGTCGATTAACAGAATATGCAGCCTGAGCATGGGCTTATAATATATTTAATGTAGTGTAGACAATGAACGTGTTCCATCTAGACATCTCGAGCAATCTACAGATTTTCCAAATCTTCGCTCTGGACTGGCCCCAAGGAATTTACATCAATGTAAAGTGAAGACAAAGACAGGAACGCCTTTTTAGACAATCTAGTCTTAATAAGAAAGAAGGAATATTAAATTTTAACAAAGGCAAAGCCACCAAATAATGCACAAAATGTGCATTTTGTGTTGAGGCTCGCAATCTTGAGCAGCAATATGCAATTACACGAATTTAAAAATGTAGGCCACATTGCTAATATCTCTAGGGTATTCATCTGAATTTAAGAGTGTATAATGGTTGTTCCCTCAAAAAATAATTGTGAAAAAGATCCTGATGGGAAAGTTTGTCTTGAGAGGGAAGCAGGGAAGAACCAGAGAAGTAGACCAGTTTCATGGTTGCAGGCCCATGATGAAGGTTGTAGAGTGAACAAACATGTTCTTAAATGTCTTCTGGCAACTTGAATGGGGAAGGATAACCCTGGCAACAGTTGTCATGGCTGCTGTCAGAAGTAAAAGGTTAAAGTTCATGTGGTCATCTTGGCAGCTAGAAGAAATATTTCAGCAAGGCTTATTCAGGAGTCTACAGAGGTTCTGAAAGAAAAACTGCATGAAATTTTGTATAATACTGTAACAGAGATAGCCAAAAGAATATATCTATATTTGTCAAGACCCAAGACATGAAAATGCCAATATCCAGTTTTGTGGTTTACTGAAATTCTTGTTAAGAACGTGTATCTAGTGTATCTAAAGCCTACTTTGAACATAACTTTTTTTGATAATTTATTTCCAAATAAAAGCTGTAGATTGTTTTATATTTTCATGCGATACTCTACTGTTTTTTTTCTGTTTTCACCATCACTGTAATATATGACCAATTCATGCTTATGGTTCTGAAAAAAAGGTTTCATTCTGCATCAACTGAATTTAGACAATGGTCTTCAGAGTGCTGAGGAAAATCGGACAGCACCAAGAAAGGCATAGAGAAGACACCAGTCAAAACCTTTTCAGGAGAGAAATGCTTCTTGTGGAATGCCGCCTTAGAAAACATGCAGTCTTTCTCCCCACTAATCAAAGGCACTGGCACAGGCAGTTCCATCAGAGGGGAATTTCAACAATCTCTTCATGAATGAGGAGGACAGTGTGCCAAGTTCTCCACAGAGAAAATGATATATCAGCTCATCTTGCCATTTCAAGCCTCAGCGAAATTGGGTCCCATTGTTCATTCAGTAAGGTTTAGATAGCCTATGCCAAAGCAGGCAGTGTACAGTGCAACTGATCTTACAATATTTAGATTTTTTCTAATGAGACTAATGTCAAGCAAGAAATAGTATTACCCATTTTGTCTTGTTCCTTGTTCCTGCACCATTTGGAAGCATCCTGCATCTGTATAACGACTTCAAGAAGACAGACTGCAGACGCAAAGACTAAGTGTCTAAATATACATTGACTTGAGTAATCTTCTTCGATAACCTCGGTAATCAAAGGGTCAATGTGGCCTTTTGACATTTTTTGTGGGATCCGCAAAGCACCCATGCTTGTGGTCAATATGCTACAAAGGATCTAATTAAGTGGGGTATTATTGGTATTAAATGGTATTATTGGTATTCAGTAAGTAGCCCAATGTCTGGCTTTTTAGAAGTAGAATTTGGGGAGGGTTATATTTTATATATTATTGGGGAGCATTATATATTATTTTATAAAACAATTACAACAGTTTCCAGTTTTCCTAATCATTTTTCTTATTAAATGGAATTTAGGAACCATGCACAGGGCTTTTTTGTAGCTAAAATCCTTTAAATCTTTTCATTGCAATCCTTGTAGGACAACTATAATGCATAAGAATGCCTACTGGCTTTACATTTATAGTCAAATTAATAAACAAGAATAGTGATTATTAAGTCATTAACGCTGTTCAGCAATGATGGTGTGGCTTCATACTAAGAGGGTTTTGGACCATGATTTAATAGAGACTAGATAAGAGATCATTTGAATTTCAGATCAACTTTGTTGTTATTTTGAAGGTATTTTGAAGTACTACATCAAAATGTGAATGAAACCCCTCTGTCCTGCATATTTAAAATGCTTATATTTGAAGAAACAGTGGCTTCTGAATTGATTGGGCAAAATCAGCTCAGTGTCATCCCAGCAGTCACTCATTTGAAATCTGCAGAACCTGGAGAATTCTCAATCAGAATGTCTGTGTGCAGCAACAAAATGGTTGCCTGTTTTTTCCCCCCATTTCCCCATTATTCACCGAGTTACTCTCCACTTCTAATGTCTGAGCATAAACAGAAAGCGGACATGAGTGTCTACTGGCATGAGGACTGATGAACTTGTATGCATTATAAATAGGTAACTATTTAACAAAGTTTTAGTGTGTTACAAAAATAATAAAGGCGTTTTGTATTCTTGAATTATATTTTGTATTATATTTGTATATTTTGTATTATATTTGTATTATGTATTATATTATAGGGTTGCTGCATACTCATGCACAGAGTTTGTTTTGAAACATTTATTTATGTTTATTTAAAAACAAAAAAGGAGGGAAAACCCATGAGCCCCTCTACCTGTTAATCCCTCTCTTACCCTTGACCTTCAGTTCACGCTGGCGCAGAATAAACCTACTGCTACTCTACAACAGCTGTTGAGGGAAAACAACAGAGTGACGAGGAACAGTACTTACAACATGCTTCAATCCTGACTTAAACCTGCAGCATCATAACTACTAAGACCTTTGAAAACACATGAGTCACAAAACAATTACAGTGATTTCTGGTTTCTAAAAAAACAAAAGCACTGCAGAGGATGGAGACCAAATGCACATTTTTTCAGTGATGTTATTCAGGGGTGTAGCTGTGGAAGAAATGTATGTTAAAGACTGAAAGCAATGGTGACAGACTGAGTCCAAGTACACGGTTTAATTAATGTAGAACCAGTGAATTTGAATGCTGTGTGGTACACTTTCAAGACGAGTTGCATTCACAGTTCGTTGAACTGTTTCTAAACACAAGAAAGGCCACTTATTCACTTCTGCACAAAAAAGCCATCTTAAACCCACAACATCCACGCTTAGTAGACTGACAGGAATACAACACTTTTACGTCTTGTGAGATTACCATCTATGAGAACACCAGACAGTTGCTTCCATACAAGACTCTGGAATCTAAGTTCAATTATGGTTTGTGGGATTCTAAACCTCTACTGTGTTCTATGCCGTTAGAAGCCAACACATCAAGAACTCAAAACAAACTAGGGAGACAATTTCATAAAGCACAATGCATTATGGGAAATCCAAGTAAAACGGTCTAGACTATGTTTTTTTCCTTATTCAAATAACTTAAAGCCATAGGTATTACAAGGTTATGCAGTCACAGCAGGTGCCAACAAAATCCATGTTCATTACAATGTCAAGTTATAGGCCAAAACTTCCTGCTTAGCACACACTTTATTTATTTTTTTATTTTTTATCTTCATATTCTCAAGGCCACAAAAGGGCAATATGCAATACTTTAGAAGTGAAATATAAGATTTATGCAAATGCCAAGACATTACAATTCTTGAGAGAAGCTGCAAAAAACCCCCTATACTCATCTTTCTTTAGCAAGACACAGCTGAATTGACAAACACTTTCTTCACTGAGCTGACAAGATGCACTAGAACAAAGGAAAGATTTTCAAAGAAAAACTCCACAACAGAATGCATTTCTGAGACACAGCACACAGCACTCAAAGCCACTGGCAACTCTCCAATTTCAAGAATAGCAACACTGACAGGTAAGAGATACTGGGAAATATCTGGCCCTGGTGGAAAGCTTGGTTTACAGTGCCCAACTTCCTCCAGCAACTCACTTCTCAGGAAACCTTAACCTACAGGGCATTCTGAGGGGAAGCACATCTGCATTCCACAGTTCAGCAGCTGGATGAACAAAAACACTGGAGACCCACTTAAGCCACCAAAACACCAACTGGTAGTCTTCCACAGATGACATCACATGTAAATTCAGTTTAGTCAATAACTTTCCAGTATGAAAAGCCATTACTTATTCGAGTAAGGTCAAATTCAGTTCACAATGTTTTGTCCATTTTGATGGTAAAAATGACCAAGATTTGGTGGATGTGCATTTCCAAATTCACTTCCCACTCCAAATAACCACACATGAGGTACATTCAACTCATTTCTTTATGTGAGTGGGCAGGCCACTAAAACACTAAATTTGGCATAACAACTGCCAATAAGGGGCCCGTAGAGAAGCTTTCACTGAAAAACAGTGAAATCTGATAACAGTGTTCAATGCACTACAAATAATACACCAAATATGCTCCTCTAATGGGAATTGTAGATTGTAGGTCATCATTTTCTGATGGAAATATGGCCACTGTAAATATTAAGACAGTAAGAAGCACAAGGCACAAAAAAACAAAAACAAAACAGGCCCCTGTGAAACTAATTATGTAAGTAATGGCAACCCAGTAAGAAAAGGTAATGACTAAATCATGGTGATGAAGCACACCACAAAGATTTAATAGATGTACACAAGTCCGCAAAAGAGCCACTTAGTGATGCTCGTCATGTGTGCAACTGTGGAAGATGCCTTAGGTACGGAATCTGTGATCTCTTGTTGTTATGCAGGATAAGTACATTTCTACCATTTACTTGAAAGGAGATAAGACCTTTAAAACATGGTTGGCTTTTCCCTTCCTTTGCTCAGCAGCAGAAGTGCAGCAGTTGTTCTCAGGAGTTTTTTTTTTTTTTTTTTTTTAAACGCTGTTGAAAGCACCCCGCACTTACAAGTAACACAAGTTGCCATTTATAATCCTATTAGCCTTCTTCACGATGAGCCATAAGAAAAAAAGGACACTCTTTCAAGTTCATATGGGTAACATGACCGAAGAGTCTTAGAAAAACCATGCTACGTCTTGTTAGAAAAATTCCAAAACAGTGTGTAGACAAGATGCTGCCTGAGGGGCCAGAGAGTGAAAGTGCAGTGTGTGTTTATGTGAGTGAGGGTGAGAGAGAGAGAGAGAGAGAGTGAGAGTGAGAGAAAGAAAGAAAGAAAGGAGAGATATGAATGTCAGCAGCTGTTGCCACTCCCGAGCACAGGGGCAGGTTATCTGCAGTGCCTAGGGTGAGTCTGCCAGGGAGACCCTGGTTGAACTATTTATTCACCAATCGCTGGGCACACAGCGAGAGTGTGGCAGACTGACCTGGAATGTACCTCCATTTACTTTTGAGGAGGGGCAACAGCTTGCTCTAAAGCTTACACTAAGGCCTCATTCTGAAGTCAAATTTAGAACTCTCCTCATAATATTTGGTGAAACGCAATATTACAGTGGATACCTTGTTCAGCCATTTTAATACTTTCTCTCCTGTGCTCGGTTCTCCATGGGAGAAAAATGGGGGAACTGTATTGCACAGACCAACTCTAAAAAAACTCTGTGTTAATAGCAGGGATCCATCCACATGTTGGTTACTGTTGACGTGGTTAGAGAACAGCATGTAAAAAAAAGCATATCACAAGGGCGTAAAGCATAAAGGGACAATTTGGACAAGAACAAGTAAATATAGGATGTCTAATTAACATGGCCAGTGTAAAAGAAAAAGGGTAAAAAAGCAGCACCAAGGACAACTTAGACTTCAGCAGAACTACAAGAGTCTTCAAAAATAATCTGGGAATATTAGGTAAAATGCAATCTCTGAAGTGCAATCTGCAATTTGTGAGGAGAACTTCCTTCTCATCCTTCTCTGACAATGCGGCACTGTAAGTAGAGGTTTGGCATTATAGTCTAGCCATATAAATGATCCCATCTCCTGTCAAGTAAATGGTTATTTCAAGTACTTAAGTGAACTTTTCCTTTCATTGTTTTGTTTCAAATTCCAAGGAGGAGCTATGATTTTCATCTGTGAAGAAATGTGCATCTAGTCCATCCATCCAGCTGCAAAAACACACACACTTACCAAAGCAAAAAGTTTCAAAAGGAAAACTTCAAACAAAATTGCCTCTCCTACCTTCTACAAGAAGGACTGCAAGATAATGGCATATATAAACAATGTACTAGAGACACTAGTTTAATATTACATGATCATAAAGTTAAAGTTGGCAGACAATATGCTCAAGGAGAGACACAGGTTAAAGAAGAACTCCATCAATCACACACTGATTGCATAAAAAAACCCATTAATGACATTTCCACCCCTTATCTAGTCACTTACTTACTTTAATAAATAAAATGCTGAAGCACCTGGTGTATCTGCAGAATCTGATTGAACACTCGTTCATGGAAACCCTGGGTGGCCACCCTATAAAGTTAGATTAATGGTATGCTGAACTCAGAGTCTGAGTTGAGCTCGAATTTGGCAGGGGTGAACGGCTGTGGTGGACATCATGTTTCCTTTGAACTTTTGAGTTAGAATTTGTGTAAACACTTCAAATTGTTTACTTTAAACTGTAAGCAAAACTAGTCAACAACAAGGCAATCACAACAAACTTTCTCCTCTGTTGGCCTACTTTGAAAACCCTCTGACTTTTGGCTCATCTTGCTTTGGTGATGCCAATTTGCGTTTTATGACAAACGTGTGAGGATATAATTTGCTACCACAGCCCTAGGACAAACTCCAACCACATTAAAACACTACTGGAAAAGTTAACTTAATCAAAATGACCTTAATGTGCAGATTGCAATCAATATCTTGCTTCACAGAGCCTGTGAAACCCTTTTGCCTTTTGTCTTCTTTGGACTTTAAATTTCAACTCAGTAAGTAAAGAGCACAGTATGAATCACTGTTTTTATCTTATAGTACATAAATGTTATATTTCTCCCTCCATGCAAACATTATGACATACACATGACATTCCACCAACACTTTTAAAGTCATGGTGACAATGTAACATAAACAAGGAAGTGAAATTGACACGGAAATTAGAGTTCAAAACGATCTTTGATGAGACCTCCCCTGTAACTACCCTCATCCCAGTGACTAAATATGTACACTTTTAAATGAAACAGAAGAGAGTCCATCTAAGTGAAGATAAAATAAGAACACCACTGCTACTACAACCAACAAACCTACCACCAGGTGCTTGAAGCTAACCATCACATCGATGTGACTGGGGGAATGGGGGGGGGTGTGAATAAAGACATTAGAAAAGGTGAGTGTGCAAAAGCTTTGATGGAGTTCCCCTTGAACACCGTGTAGTCCGAGCATGGGTGATCAGCTAGGGGCAGTAGAGTTAGAGGACGGGCCAGGCAGGGGGAGAAAGGGCAGTACTTACTCCGCTTTTGCCCCCCGCATCAGGAGGGCATTAATACAGTCAATGCTGCCAGCCCGGGCCGCCTTATGGATGGGGCTCTCACCCACATAGTCCTGCAGAACAACGATACAAAGGCAGATAATGTGTCAACAACAACGACAGTGAAGGGTGTGTGTGTCTGTGTGTATAGTTTGTGCGTACACACACACACACACACACACACACACACACACACCAACAACATGCCAAGGTATTTGTATGATGTGAATGGTCATGTGAAAAGTTTTATCAAGTTTGTTCCACAACCAAGAAGAGTGAATGCATACCATACCATGGCTTTGTGTTGGCGTGGAATTGCCTGTATATAGTAAGTTCATGATCAAGTCCTTTTTATCAGTATCATAAAGTACAAAGAGCTGCATGATTAACTTTCATGACCTAGCCTACACCCTTTCCTGGCATGTATTCAACAAAAACACTTCAAAACAGGAAGCACAAGGTTGTTGAGGTGAAACTACAGTGAATGACACAGAGTAACATAGTTTCAATCAGTACATCATAGCAGAGACCAGTTTGTGCACACATGGAACTCTGGTGTGTGGAGTGTCTGGAGTGTGTGGAGTGTCTGGTGTCTGGAGAGTGGCGTGTGCGTGATGAGGACAGATACAGCACACACACCATTTAGAGTCAATGGACTAGAACATTGACCACATTTGCATGCACAACATATTCGGAATACAGTCAAATTCTGGTTAAAGCACGATCCCAAAGAATTTGATACAGTAACCAGAATAATCATGTTTTTATGCCCATCAATGTTTTGTGACAATGACAATGTACAGCGCCCTAAACCACTTCCAAATTCTTGTAAAATCACCCAACAAAGATTCCTTAGAAACTGAACGCACAGGTCTACATGAAAATCTTCATTTTCTGATTAAGGCATCTACATGACCCGATTTTCTGGTTAATACAGGTAGCCTATGGGAAGCTGGAATATGGCCAAACTAGGAATTAAAGAATCGGAATGAGGGGTTTGCATGACTCTCACGCAACCTAACCGTTGTCAATATTCTGGCTAAAACAGGAATATGCCATTAACGTAAATATATCCATTGCCACACATTTGAATCTTTCCTACCGAGCATCCCCCTCCTACTGCTCTCCATTCACTGTTTTCAGTCATCTGGCAAATCTGTGCATGTCATTTCTTATCCATTAGCATCTGCGATGAGCCTTCACTCGCGATGAGCGTCTCCCACACCACCATAAAGGTCACTAATGTGTTTTTACATGCTGTGATTTCATGTCTACTGAGTTACTCATATCATGAGTCGGGAACACAGAGCTGAAAAAAAGCTGCTTGGGCGGGTGGTGTTGAGAGTGTGTCCTTGACTACCAAAATCTGGTAGACCATCAAGTGCTTCCTACAGACCAATTTTTAGTGACGAGTTTTGGAAGATTGCTTTAACTTAAAATGTGCATTTCTCACCAGTATGATTTGCTCAAAATATAAATACAGTAGTGGTACTTCACGGGAGCCCCCCCCCCCAACCCCAAGTGGTGTCTGCATCATCCTCCATGTGTTTTTCAATGGAAAAAAAAAATCTGAACCCCGTAAACCCTGTGAGAGTTTATCTTAACCCACAATGAAGCTAGACAGCTGACACAAACAGAGGAGACGGAAGGTTCAAGAGTGTTCAGACATGATCTTGGCAGCTTGAACTCCTCACCCCTACATTCACAACATCCCACAAACACCACTCACAGAGGAGGGCCAACCTTGCCACAGCACCTCCAGCACCACCCCCCTTCACGGCTACCATGACTTTTATGACTCATCATCACCACAGAATATAGGTCAGTTTGTAGCCCCAGTAACTCAACTGTTTAGAATCTGACTGGATGGCTAGGCTGCTACTGCTATAATGCTAGCACTCAGACCAAAGTTCGGGAAGAGGGAGGTGGTGAAGGATTATCCAGCCAGTGATGCCATTACAATAATCAAATAAATCTTTCTTGCAGTTCACTGGTGTATAAAGGACAATCGTTGAAAGAGCTGTGCCAAGTTATAGCCTATGTGGTGCCGCGCACGTATCAGCGCTTATGTAACCGTGGCAACAGTGACCTACTAATCTGGATTCTCTCTAGCCCTGAGCATCCAAGCTTCCAAAAGGATGAAGAGGACGGCTATCTGAGCAGACAAGCCAAGTCGGAAATGTGACTGTGCAAATGCACACAGTATGAGCAGCCTACAAACCAAAAGATACAGCAAAGGCACTGAACCCTGTGCGAAGAGAGGGCATGTCCAAAAACTGTGTGTGTGTGTGTGTGTGTGTGTGTGTGTGTGAGGGCATGCGTATGTGCAACTGAGATTAAGGGCTTGTAGAATATGTGAACAACATTCGCTGCAGTGGCAAGCCTGATTGGGGAGCTCAGACAGGCTTTTTAAAAAATTCCACACTAAATGCAGGATGAAGCCATAAGGTTGATGATGGCTAAGAGCATAAAAAGCTTGCATGTCTGTTTCAGTTTGCAGTAATCCAGTAAAATCTGGATGTCTGCATAGCCCCAGACCAAACTAGGCTGATATTCAAATTGGATCAGTTTGAACTCAGAAACACCCAAACACGCCCTTACTCCACATCGCAAACTAGTTCCAAGCTCAAAAGGTTAAGACACAGAAGTCATTTCATTTTAGCTGTGCACTCACATTAGTTCTGGCCAATAGGAGAAAATGGCTAAAGAGAACAATGTTTTAAATTATTTTTATGGCACTGACATTGGAAAAAAGATCATTTCAAACACCACATTCCTATGAATTATCTATCTGCAGACTGCTACAAAAACCAGCCCTGACTGGCCACAATCCAAACCTGACCTCCCAACATTCCCTCTGAGGCCAAGTTCATATTTTTAGAATTTGCACAATGGTGCTTTTGCAACTACGCAAAACACACTCACAAATAAATACACTCTACTCTACACTAACAGAAAAAAACCCCAAATATTCCAACCGACAACAGCAGTGACAAGTACCTCTTGCTACTAAAGCTGTACCAAATCAAAGGTTAAAAGGCACTGACAAATGTATAAAGCATCAAGCCTGATGCCTAATAGTAACTGATGCATGTGGAAATTGGAAAGTGCTGCATGTGGTGCTGTGGGTTATAATCAAACTTGCCCAATACAGCCTTGATACTGCAAAACCACAGCATCTGAAGACAGCATGACAGTATGCATTATCCCAACATGCAGTCTGGGCTCCATGCCAAACATTTATCTTCAGTATATGCACTACCTCCTGAAGGACACCGACTATGACATCATTAAATTACAGACAGCATTCTCACCTCCACCCTATAAGGTTCACATAACTGGATCTGTCTCTACTACTGATATTACCCTGGATCTCAAGCCTGTGCTACCCCTATGAACTGTAACCAGTCCAGTCTGCTGTCTACCACAGACATTCCACCAATACATCTAGAATACAGCAAGGAAGAGCTATATAGAAAGCCAAAACCAAAATATCTAATGAAGAAATCATGCACCAATTTGCACTTTCGTAGAATCTGCTGACATATTGAAATATATTATGCAAGGAAAATCAGACATGAATCAGAAGTGAACAGTATTTTAACACAAAAGGTTGTTCCAGCTGAACCTAATCCTGCACTATTCGACGTCACACCTACAGATACCTTTGTATAAAAGTACAAAGTATGCCCAGAGACAGCAATGTGTTAACGATTCAAGGGTAACCTACTCACTACAGGCCCAGCAGTGACCTACCTGTCGGTTGATGTCGGCCCCAGCTTGCAGCAGCCAGAGCAGGCAATCGGGGTGACCTCCAAACGCAGCAATGTGAGTGGGGGTCTGGGCGAAACGCGACGTCTGCGAGTTCACACCACAACCCACCTGCACCAGGCGCATCATGCACTCCAGCTGGTGTTGGTATGGAGGCATGGATGGTTGATTGGTTTGTAGAGAGTGGAGGTGCAAGTAATGAAGGAGAAAAGGCAGAAACAGATGACAGGGGAAAGGGGAAGAGAGTGAGTAGAAAGTTAATTACAGGAAATTGGTAGATCTTTGTTTTCTGTCTCTGAATGCACTGCATTGTTCTGTTAATTGCACCCTGCAAGGCCACAGGGCAAGATCACTGCTACGAGGCAATAAATCTAAAGATAAGATTTCCCTTTGCCGTTTCCCAGCAATAACTCCACTACTCCCTTGCACAGCCACCTAACTGTAATCTTCACCCGTCCACTCAGTGTGCACACCGTGTTTACGACATGACGTTCACTACAGCACACGCTAACAGACAGACTTTCTGCACATCAACACTGACGTTACATGATGCAGCCGTTTGATACTTGGATGTCCTGCTACAACTGTAGGGAATATAGCGCAGTTTAATTAGAACGCCTTTCTGTGAACTAGCAAGGCCTTTTATATATGGTTCTCTCTCGCACGTACGTCTGCTCCACATTTCGTTGATGTTAGCCCTGTTCGCAATACAGAAAGGGAAGACAAGGGCGAATTAATCCTTACGTAAAGACAGGAAGCCTGCAACGAAAGTGGACTTAATGTGGAAGTGGAAACGTTGTGCTGAAAACGAGTTATTGGAAAAAATCCTTCCGGTCATTACGAAGCTTCTGCAACTTGCGTCAGTGTAAAGCTATTCTTGCAGCCTTCAAAAACATCCCCAAGATTCTCAACCTACCTACTTGAAGTAACAGCGAGTTTATTTCTAATTTTAGACTCATGACAGCCAGTCTAGACGATAAGGGCAAAGGAACAAAGTATAGCTAAATGCATCGCCGAAAATAGCTCAAGGAAGTAAATGGATAAGCAAAAAACGTCTTATACCTAACTTGTACTAGGCACATTAATGTTAATTTTCCAGGACTATCAAAAAATGAATAAAATAAGAGTTAGACGGGGCCAATCCTGAACTAAGGAGTAGGTTACTTTAACTGCCCTGTTTACCATCAAAGCAAATGTAAAGTATTCAATACAAAATGACAAAATAATAAATGCCAGAAAGTACGGCTAACGATAATACAGGATATAATAAAAGTTGTTTGAGACATTGGTTTAATAAACAGTCGGTAAAATTATGAATATCGCCAATGTTTCTTTCCCAATCGCTAACCTAATTCAAGAATACAAAGTTAATGCTAGTTATTTTACTGGTGAAGCCACCCTATGTTATCGTTACGCATTTATTAATGGCGGCTGACGTGAACGACAATGCTTTATTCGGACCAGGAAACGTGAGGCATTGTGAACGGGCAACTTATTGGACTCAACTGTAAGACAAATCGTCTGTTTTGCGGGGAAGATGCTGGTTACCTTTCCAAAATGGGCCGCCCAGTGTAGCGGTGTCCATCCATAGAAAGAATCTTCCACGGCTAGGTCTGCTAGATTGGTAGTATGCTGAAGAATCGAACACAAGGCGCCTACATCTCCATCCCTGCACGCTCGGTGTAAAGGGAACCGAACGTTCAGCACCTCCTCGCTGGAGAAGCCAGATTCTATGCCCACCGACATTCTGCGCATATAGGCAACGATTGGTTTTCTTTACAATGAAAAAGTAACACTACAACGGTTACGCTATTGTTTGTATCTGAATATCCTGCGTCTGTGGCGCTCAGTATCGGCTCACGCCGCCCTGTGAGCAAACAGTGAGCACACAAGCAGAATCAAAGCTCATGCCGACTGACACAGAGAAATAAGTTACAGGGTAGTACAGCAATCCTGAACTGGAGTATCTGAACGTGTCCGAGTACGGCACTTCAGAAAATCTGTAATGGATCACAATGACGAACTAGGCTATTTCTCTTCACTTTGCTTTACTTAGCTTTTGACATCTGATCAGTCTTCTACCCACTCGATCTCGACAAAAACGTTTGCTAAAATGAGTAGGTCTTATGCACTTGATTAAAATTTAAATTTTAATAAGCCTAAGTCAAACACGACAGAATGAAAGAAAGGAGAAAAGATTGAAGCTGGCGACCAATTGGTGACTATTGGTATAATGTAATTATTTTCTTCTGTACATATGATAACACTGGCTATGTCTAAACACACTTCTGTTTCTGAGAGCGGCGCCCACAAGTCCGCAGCAGGGGGTACCTGCTGTTTCATGACGGTACTTGGGACTGGGAGACAAGCTTACGTCTGCACTTGAGCTTTTCCTATTTTCACCACTAGATGGTAACAGAGGGCTGAAGAACCTTTCACAGCATTACATCGCAAGTCTGCAAAACTTGCCTGAAGACAGCAGTTATCTTCTGACAAAACAGACTTTTTGACGCTTTGTAGAACATGATTTCAATACAGCTTTTTTTGTGTAAAGGTCCGCATGTTGTCTTGTAACATAGGTGGAAATTTTAGTAAGCTTTAAGTCGCCAAGATAAAATAAATAGATTTGTTTTTCTAAAAAAAATTCAGTAGGATATTTTTCAAACACATGCAGACAAAAGAGAATTTCATGTTGGATGTGATAGAACATCAAGTACGCTATATTGGGCTATAATAATAAATATTTGTATATTTACCTCTACAACAGAAGAGAACAGTCCTGAAATCTCATATAGCCAAATAATTCAAATACCTTGCATTTTATTTGACGTTATGGATGTGACTAAAAGTCCACTTTCCATTGGACAGCCAAGTGATAGATAGCATCGTCATAGCTCGTCATGGCAATTTCAAAACTATACCATCTAGTTTTATTTGACAAAACATTTGTTAGTATAGCAGACATAAAAAAATCAAGTGTCTCAAATAGTAGTATAATTTGAGGTGCAGTATTTATGTTACTAGAATGAAGTCACCCGCAGGTCAAAATCGGAGCAGTCGTCATTGGTGAGCGAGACAGATGCATCCAAAAGCCCATCCCCGCAAACTGCAAATGGTAGGCAGGTGAGAATTGACGTCAACTCCAGCAAGCTGCTAGTCCAGACTGTCTATTGCATGCCTTGAAGTATGTGAAGTGGAATCGACCATACGCCTGATGTGAAAAGGTCCTTTAGATTCCTCCAATTTTTGTCCTCACTGATTTCAAATGGAACGGTTAAGCGCCGGGCGAGAGTGCTTTTCCAAATCATGCGTATAGGACATGTTTGGATAGATCAGGGTATATTATCCGCCGAAACGAGGCGGTGAAGACTAAAACTTTGACACAAATATCTTGGTAAGTAATAACTCGTTTTTCGCTTTTACTCTTGTGCATTATGACAGAAAATGGAACCATTGGTGCTTGCGTGAAGGGCTGACAAAAATGTCGTCATTTTCTATTTTAAAGTGCAAGGTGGTGTCAAAATAGTTTTTCATATCATACATTTAAATTCGTTCAGTGTTGTTATATATATTAGATTTCCTACCTCACAGACATGCTTATCAGTATCATTAGCCCGAGGCTATACAGAAATTTTACCGAGACGAGATGAGTTCAGACAAGTGAAAGCTAGAGAGCTGTTTGCTCAGTCCAACTAACGTTAACGTTACGCCTGTCTCCTGGCCAGCGTTCGTTTTGGAGTTCCCTTGAATAGGTCAAACTCTGCATCATCAGATAATATCCTCTGAATTATGGCAGGTCATATTGATGATGACTATATTGTCCATTCATGAGCACTGGTGCCATTTCTAATGGTGCTCTTGGGTGCTGAATTTCCCCGTTTGCTTAACGTAACGTGCTTAACATTTTCTTAGTCCCCACACAGTAGTTTACAAACAGCTGTGTCTTCTCTTGTAGACATGGAGAGTGACCGTGTAGCCATCTTGAATGATGATGAGGAGGACCAGAAGAGAAGGTATGTCCTCTCAGAGCCCTTTAACACCTTGTCCATGGAGCAGGTGTCCGACACCTCCCTCTCTGGGCCAACTCCCTCCGAAACACCCTCCGGTGTCTCCGCCTCCCTGTCGGCCCAGAGCATGGACTGTCTGGACCGGGGCTGCTTGGACATAAACAACCACCTCCTGGTCTCCAAGGTGTTCTACTTTTTCTTCTACGCAGCCTATGGCTCGCTCCATCCACTCCTGGCCGTGTACTACAAGCAGTTGGGCATGACGCCCAGCCAGAGTGGCCTGCTGGTCGGGATCCGCTACTTCATTGAGTTCTGCAGCGCACCATTTTGGGGGCTCATGGCCGACCGTTTTAGGAGAGGCAAGGCCGTGCTACTGTTCTCCGTCTTCTGTTGGATTGTATTCAACTGTGGCATCGGCTTCATCAGGCCAGCCGCCATGAGCTGTGTGGAGAAAGACCCCATTGTTAACGCCAGTCTCCCCCTCCCTGCTGGAAATCATACCAGGAATCGCAGATACTTATTGGAAAGCCTTCTTACTAGCCTCTCACTAATGCAGGATGTAGAACCTGTTTATAGTACTAACTATAGATATAAGAGGAGTGTGGATGTCAATACATCTCATGTGCCAACCCCCAGACCCATTCAGGAAGCAGTTGTGTCAAATAAAACCAGTCCCACTGTTCTCATAACCACCAGAACAATATCAACCACTACCTCCAAAACTGTGAAACCAACCGTTTCTACCACAGCCAAGCCAAAGGGCCATAAAATTGTTTTCAACCATGACCAAGTGGAGACCATCTTCCTCCTGGTCTTGTTGGTCATCATCATTGGGGAGTTCTTCAGTGCCCCAGCGGTTACCATCGTGGACACGGTCACGCTGCAGTACCTGGGCAAGCACCGCGACCGTTACGGTCTCCAGCGCATGTGGGGCTCCCTAGGCTGGGGCCTGGCCATGCTCTCGGTGGGCATCTGGATCGACCACTCGCCCATCACCTTGGTCATCCATGGCTCGGGCTGTGTGCTGCCTGACTACAAGAACTATCAGATCGCCTTCATTGTCTTTGGCGTGCTGATGACCCTGGCCCTGGTGGTGGCCACGCAGTTCTACTTCGACACCAGGGACTACCGGCCCGGGGAAGGCAGAGGTGAGGAGGGGGAGCCGCCGAGGGAGAACGAGGTTGAGATTCCACATGTTGTCCAGAACATTCCAAGTCCTGAGGCCAGCTCTGAGGAAGCCCCCGTGTGCCCTGAGTCAACTCACCACCCCCTCCCTATCAAAGACCTCTTCCGGCTGCTGTGCGGCATCCAATATGGCTCGGTGCTGTTTGTGGCCTGGTTCATGGGCTTTGGCTACGGCTTTGTGTTTAGCTTCCTCTACTGGCACCTGGAGGACCTGAAGGGGACCACCACGCTGTTTGGCATCTGTTCGGTGCTCAGCCACGTGTCTGAGCTGGCTGCGTACTTCACCAGCCACAAGCTGATTGAGCTGGTGGGACACATCAGGTGAGCGAGTAACATATGCTGCTAACACCCAGTCCTCTCCCAAGGGGAGGCATTGGCATCATCAGCTGACAGAAATCGTATGCTGCTGTGCAGTTACAGTGATTGAGGATGAATGTGACAAATGCATGATTACCGCTCTCATTGTGATTTTGATTTTCCAATGCATAGTATTTCCTATTCTGTTGTTTTGAGTGCATTCTGGTTTATTCCATTTTGAGTGCTGGGGAAGCCATGTTTTTAGAGAGAGAAGGCCTTATCTTGATCTGTCAGGCTGGGCTACTTCTCCTATATACCTCAAATGGTGACAGGAAGCTGGTTGTGTCAGTGTTTCAGTGATACCAGAGTATCAGTGTTTTGTTGTCCCAGTATGAACCTTCATACTGAGACTAAGTTTAGCAATGACATTGACACCAAGGAGAATGGGAAGAGCAGGCTGATTTAATAATAAATTAGATTTGAAAATGAAATAGAATATATTATATTTTTACTTTTTACTGTTGATTTAGGTGTATGTTTTTATATAGATTTGGCTGCACCAATACAATGTTGTCATGTCATGTGTCATGTATTATGTAATCGTTTTATTATTCTGTATTGCTGTCATTGTTGTGTATGACTTCGCTGCATATTTTGCAATGTTTTCATATGAGTTTACAAAGTAATTCTTAATGCGAAATAATACCTTACTCTTAAATAGCTACCACTGGACATTGGACCCAACTCAGTTTGGTTTACTTCCACAAGTACAGATGTTTATACTATCTTGAACTTGACTGCAGCCCATATAGTGAGGCTCAGTGGAACTAAATATGTAGCTGAGCTTCTGGCATATTTACCTCTGGACCTGGGTTATGCAGCTGTCTTCCAGAGCCCATACCCCCATACAGGGGTATGGCCTGACACCAAACAGAGAGAGAGAAAGAGAGAGAGATCTGGGTTCTCTGGATTCTGCTTTGAGATCATTTGTATCCACAGTTGTGGTGCTCACCATGCTGAGCTTTTAGAGAGATTAAGGACATGAGGTTCCCTTCATGAAGTTCCTCTCCATGTGCCTGTGCCATGGCACTCTGTTTCAGCAGCAGACGTCTCACAGACTTTGTTTACTCCTGCCCAAAATAACAGTTGGTCCTTTAGCAATCGCGAAGAACAATGCTACAGCATCCGTCTCTGGGCAGATGAAAGTGAGATACTAAAAAAATGGTCCATTTCTAAGATAAATGACTTTTAATGGTCCTTTTTTGCCATCCATGATGGCTGCATTAAAGCCTGGCAAAGACTGAGGAGTACGTCCAAAGGTCAACATGTTTTTGTGGCACAGACCTGGCACTGAGAGAGACGGGGCCCGGTGCCAACTGCTTGTTGACTTTGAAGGCTAAGTGGGCACCACATGGCCACACAGTGAGCAAACTCAAGGGTGGTGGCCTCAGCAGCAGGTACTCATGCACATCCTATGCTTGAAGAGCACATCAGAAAAACAAGTCAGTAGGATTTAGAGCAATGACATGGAGGAGAAAGGAGAAGATTAGTCTTTGGCAAAAGGAAGGGTTGGGGGGGGGGGGGGATCGACATCCTTTTGAAATGGTATTTCTCAAGTGCCTGTAAAATTTGGCAAATTACGTGCGCCTCCTTGACTGGCCAAGATAAATGGCTTCCTGATGGAGGACAGGCTGTGCCAAAGCCTGTTGACTTGCAGTAGCCTGCAGCGCTCCTGAAATGGGTCAGGACTCGATGCCACTGCTGCTTTTGGCCTCGGCAGAGTTTCAGCTGTTTAATCGTGAGCCGTACCACACAGCAGTGGGCACCATCGCCGGACTGTGACTACTTGTGAATACTACAGTGAATTCATGGCCAGTCAGTTCCCTGTATCTGTTTTATTTTGGATATCTCAGATCTTTTGTTGTCAGAAAAGATGTGCAATATACCAAATAGATAATATTGTTTATTCTGGTCTGCCTCTACACCCCTACCATCTCTCCACACCATAATAATGCATGAGGGAGTTTGTTGTTTTAGTAAGGTTTATTTCTAGTATGAACTACACAAAAGGCACAGAGACATGGAGGATGTTGTGGCACCAGACCCAACAGTAAAACTGACGGCTTTGTTTGCCTGTCATCCCTTCCCCCACTGGTCATGTGTTCAGCTTGATGAATGTACAAACATCCTTATTTTTACTGCTGTTTGCTTTTATGATATGTTGCTGTAGATGTCACTATGCACAGTGTGTACAAAAGTGAATGGGTTTGTGTTGAACTAGGAATTAGACATTTCATAGTGCTGGTTTGACAACTGCTAAGACAGAAAAGAGTGCTCTCGGACACTGAGGGTTTTCTTTTTTTGTAATTGAGCTTAAACAATGCCGTAATTGTGTGAAGGTTGCCTCTGCAAGAAAGAGAGTGGGACAGAGATAGATAGATAGGGAGAGGGAGAATAGGAGCCACGGTCTTCTCTCTCTCTCTCTCTCTCTCTCTATCTATCTCTTCACTCTCTCCTCTTCTTTCTTCTCTCTCTCTATATATATCTTTTTCTCTCACTGCCCCTAACACACTCTCCCTAACACTCACTCTCTTTTCCCTCTCTCTCTCTCTCTCCCCCCTCTCTCTCCCTTTCTCTCTACTTTCACTGACCTGTTTTTAGTCATGTGCAGGGAGAGCAGGACCAGTCATCCCGTAACTCGATCGTTTGCCCCATTAGCCGGGCCAGATGCTTTTGTCTAGGCTTTCTGACATCGATCCCACGCCTGGCCCGGCTCTCTGCAGATCAATCGAGAAGGAGGGAGAGAGCAAGGGAACAGCCCTGGCTAGCTGAGATGGTACAGAGCCAGGCCTCACTACAGGACATCACTCTCAGCCTAGACAGCAGAGCAGAGCAGACGAAAGGACAGAAGTTGGAGAATTTGCATGTGTATCTCGTATGTCTCAGCTAGCGTTACGACTTATCTCTGTAGGCCAAGGCTACTCCGTAACAGCCTCCGGGTGTTTTAACACACCTATCTACAGTTTAATTTGTAGTGTTGTGTAGGTATGAAACACAGGTGGAAGAGGACTGAATGGGAAATAGCATTTGTTTTATAATAATAGTATAGTATAGTATTTTATTTTGGTGAATTATCTTTACATTAGGTGTGATTCAGTGTGATGAGTGTGACTGGGGCAGGTCTGAGGACTGTGCTAATGATGTTAAGCTCCTGTTTCCGTCTCTGGGGACTTCTACCAGTTAGAGGAATATGCTTGTCTGTGTGCTTTCCTTCTCTGTGGCTGTAAACCCTGTGACAGCAGTAATGATGTGAATGACTGATACATACAGAGCTCTTAGATCTGTACTTGTGTGGACAACTGTCTATGTCCTCTTGTGAGGGACTGGTATGGATTCATACACACACACACCTAAGGTCTCTCAAATGTCCTTGTCTAACAAACACCCAGACACTCCCAAAGGGGGAAGAATGAGTCACTGTGTGAGCCAGAATAGAGGAGAGAGAACAGTGGCTGACATCACTGCAAGAGTCCTGAGGAGACACACTGTCTAATATACATACCAAACAAAGCACCTCACTGTGTGAAACCATGGAGCACAGACTAGACACGTGTACAATTTCCAAAACCATAGTTGCTAACTAAATAAACAACCTTGCTAGTTGTAATGCTATTGCCTCCTGCCAACCAACTGAGTTGCTAACTGGTTAGCAACTATGACTTTGGGAAACACACTCCAGATCAGACCTCTTTGCTATTTGTTATCAAATATGTCTACTGTAGGTTTTGGAGGTTTAGTTTATATCTAGCACTCTCACCTAGCAGTGTAAACAAAGCTCTGTAAGTACTGACCTGCTTCAATTCTCGCTGTTGTAGCTTTAATGTTTCTCTTCTTCATTAAAGTCATATTGAACATTTATTATTTGACTTATAATTTGACAGAAAATGTGTCCTTTCAAATGTCTGTTTAATGTTATCTCCTGGTTCTCTTGCCTCACAGGGTACTCTACATAGGCCTGGCCTGTAACACAGCGCGCTACCTTTATATCTCCTACCTGGAGAACGCCTGGATTGTTTTACCTATGGAGGTCCTTCAAGGTGAGCAGGCCAGCCAGTCAGCAAGATGGCTCTGTTGACTTTACAAAGGCAGAAGTGTTTGGATTAGCTTGAAACACACAGACACACACTGTGTGTGTTCTCTGTTTCCATGGGTTCATACAAGGATATGAGTCAGTTGTTTCAAGTTCAGTTATTAACAGAGAGACGTTAATATCTGAAAATAGGCCAATGAGTTTGAGGAAGAAGGAAAGAAAGAAAGAAACTTTTTTTTTGCGCAATGTAGCATTTCATTTCTGTTCCTGCATTTAAAGTCTGCATACTTTCAATGTGCACAACCATTATATCTTTGGCAGAGAATGGTAGGTGCAAAATATTTGCATTTAAAATATTGCACTTTGGATATGGGACCAAGACCCACTGAAGGAAGGAGTTTGTTTGTTGTTAGTCCGGTGTTTATACAGTAAACATGCCTGATCAAACCTTTGCATCACATCCTGTAGGGTGGTGTACTCATTGGATAGTGTCCAGTCATTTCCTTTTATAGGTTTATGTTGTGACCACAGGAAAGACGTCTTGTCATTGCACATTGAAGTTCTTTTTCTTTAAGACTACTCAATTTCTTGACCCCATGCATCCCAAGAACTAATTTTGTAACTGCATTTACAGTCAATTGTGGCAGTGGAACCTACACAGGATTGTGTGACTGTGTGTGTGTGCTTGTTTGTAATTTTATTTGTTGTTTGTTGATTGACTTGTGTGTCCTGTAGGTATGACGCATGCGTCTGTGTGGGCGGCCTGCATCTCATATCTGAGTGGCGCGGTGCCACCTGCCCTGCGCACCTCCGCCCAGGGCATCCTGCAGGGCCTGCATCTGGGCCTTGGCCGCGGTTGCGGGGCCATGATTGGGGGAGTCTTTGTGAACTACTTTGGTAAGTTCCTTGACTCCCCACACAGACACAGACACTAACAGTGCAAAGCAGTGGTTATTCTAAAAATTGTATTGTTTTTTAAATCAATAAATGCCTATTTTAAAAGACATAAAATATATTTTCAGAGTTAATAGCACCTGTCCTTTTGTAACAAGAAATGGCTATCTGAACGGAGGGTTTCATGTTCAAGCCCGTCTCCACCTGACTCTGTCAAAGTGTCCTTGAGCAAGACACTGACCCCCAAACTCCTCTCTGTGTGCTTGTTGCATGCCAGCCTCTGCCACCACTGTGTGAATAGATGAATGGGAGGCATGATATTATAAAGCACTTTGAGTGCTCGGAGGAGTGGGAAAGCGCTATATAAATGCAGTCCATTTACTTTTGACTTGTATTGTTTCTAAGGAGTATTTTATTCACATCAATTTGAAAGTTTGCTTCCGTGACTGTCTATGTACTTACTTATACAGTAGCTTAACCGTGGCATTTACTGCATTCACTCATTTCACACTCAGTACACAGATTTAGAAGTAGAATACATCATCATACTCTCACAAAGAAATGCCCAATATTGACCAACCCTGAGGTTGCATTTGTAGAGCAAATAAAAATAACCCGTTTAAGGGCTGGGTCACATTTGTTGAACACAGTGGTTGATATTTGTCTTAGATAGAGCCACTGTGGTGTCTATTTCAAGTACATACACGGGGCCATCCATGACTGGTTGATGGTAAAAGGACCTTTTCTCTTGCGTGAATCCTATGGGATCTGCCAGCCATATTCCTTAATAAACATTGCGTATGTATGGCCTTTTGTTTGGCAAATGCAGACAAAGGTGTTTGAAAAAAGCACATGGCCAATGCAAGCTATTTTTATGAGTGAACTTTTAATTTATCAACTGATTTAATTTATATTTAATTGATCCAACTACCATCGAGGAACTCCACCATGGTGAGGGAACACATTGACCATACCCATTTTTGTCATTCGAAATGTTTGTTAGTTCCTGTTTCTGTTTGTGCCAGGATGATTACAGTTTAAGTTAGGCAGGTTCAGCCAGGGTAAACCTTTAAGCTTTTTGATTTTATTGTTTTGCTTTTCTGTGCACAGGAGCTGCACCGACATTCCGTGGGATTGGGATGGCCTCCCTCATCATCCTCCTCATCTTCTCTCTAATTCAGTGTCTTGTTGGACAGAATGAGGACAAGAGTAAGTACCTGACTCCCTTTACCGCTCTTCCTCTTTCCTTCCCTCTCTTTCAGTCCCTTCTTCTCTCCATCTTGCTGTGTCTATTGTTCTTGTCTCTGCTATTGCCCTCCAGTCTAGCTTGTTTTGTCTTCCATATCTCTCCTTGACTTTCTCTAATCTATTTCTCCTTCACTCAACTCTCTCTCTCTCTCATGCTCTCCTCCCATCACTCTCCCACTGTAGGTCATTAGTGGAAAAAGCTTCCCCCACCATGTCATGTTTCATGTTATGTAACCGCTCTCTTAGACAGACGAGTTTCTAAAAACACCTGAGGTGGAGACAGCAGGAGTGATAAATATGGGTCTGTTTATTTACTTCACTCCTCTGTCCTAAACCACCCACCCCACCCACTCCTTCTTACACTCATTTCTTCACTCTTTTTCTCTCTCTCTCTCTCACTTCGTGTCTCTCGTTCCCAGCGGATGACCAAATCTTGGCCGAGAACATTCCGGTTCCTTCAAGCCCTGTTCCCATTGCCACCATTGACCTGATCCCAAACCAGAGTAGCTCCGAGTTGCACCGCTCGACCACGGCAACCAAACCCAAGGCTCTGGCCAAAAAGACAAAGTACCAGGAGGAGCAGGAAGACGTGAGCAAGCCGGCCTGGGTGGTGTCCACCTCGCCCTGGGTTACCCTGGCATTTGCCGTCTGTCAGCTGAAGGAGATGGTGGCCTTGGAGAAGAGTAACCCGGCGCCAACAGAGCAGACAGAATCCCAGCAGCAGGTACGCTGGTACCCCATGTGATACTTGTTGGTGGCTGTGGTGGTGCTGGAAGCGCTGATCAATTTTTGATTCAGTCCTGTCGGTGGCATGGCATGCCCATGCCCACACTGTGCTAGTCGAGTCAAAAAGGCTCGTTTAGGGCACAGAGGTGCTGCTTTTCCAGAACATTTCCTTTTATATTTTATTTTTCCTCGTGCTTTTCTGAATTCTTGCCTTTATAAATCATACAGACATAAATCATGTATATTACGTTAACATATCTTTGTTAAGCTGTTCATAAGTGAATAGTGAATAATTTCTTTTTGATAATTTCTCACTCTCAAAGACTCTTGCAGCAGTAACATGCATGCTGAAAATGCTTGAATGCTTGATGAAAATAAAAACAATCTCATTTTTTCATGCTTTCAATTACCTCAGGATAAAGGTGAGAATGTATCTGTGAATGTCCAGTATGTACAGTATATTTTATATATATACAGATACACATGTGCACCTGTAACATACATGTCTCACTACATTTATGAGCCATTGGCACTCAGGATTATATTAATATACAGGAACTATTGTGCAGATTTGATCCAAACATATTTATATTATGAAACAATTTATTGTGTTGATTGATGTGCTTTGTTGTGCTTTATTTTTGACTGTTTCATTATTTTGTTTTCATTGTACTAAGAATATCACAAAGAAGACTTATTGCATCCATCAGCTTTTGTCTACTCATTATTTGAAGCTTCAGCATACTGCTGCTATTAATACAAGCCTCTGTTTCAGCAGACATGGAGTACAAACATAAAATAAATGAAATATTTAAAAAAATAAAATCAACAGTACTTAAACTTACTATTAAATTATAGTCTGCATAGTATGGCAGTGAGGAATCACAGTATAACACATCTTGCCCTTTCTCATTTCCATGTGCAGTGAAGCAGCATTCATGCAGAATAACTGAACAGTGGAATCTGCATTTTGCTCTTCCTTTTGCCGGCCTTCATGTTCCAAGAGTTGCTCAGTCTAGCACCTACCGTGTCAGTCCATAAAAATAAAGGCATTAATAAAACATTAATGTTTGACACAAACACACACACACACTTACTACCAATTTACAGAGCCATAATGTACGATGGAATCATGCACATACATACAAGTTAATGGTTCCTTAAAATGTCCTGTCCTATTGTGTACATTTTGAAATAGCAGCATACTCAGGATGGGATTTGCTATATACCCCACCAGACATGAATGCCATGAACATAAGACTGGAAGAAGGAGTGTTTTGTGTACTACTCAGCTAGATGGCCTAACATGGTTCCCCTCTCCTCTGCGTTCACAGGAGAGAAATGACATGTCATCGGACAGTTCAAATGAAGACACCCTATCCCCACCCACCATAGAACAAGAGTCCAGTTCAGTGGGATCCTCCTCTATATCTAAGCACCCAATGAAGACACTCACCCAGGACACTAAGGCACCCAAGAGCCCTTCAGAGGCCCCAGGCATGCCCTCAGACCCCACCACAGAGGACCAGCTACCTGCAAGGCCCCCTGAATCTTTACTTACGGAATCAGCTCCTGATGTACCTCACAGAGCACCTCAAAGTTCAACTGTCAATCAAAGCATCCTAACTTCTCCCTCTCCGGAGAATGGAATAATTGTCTCCAGTGGAGGGGATAACCCTAAAGGGAGAAAATTATAACTGAAAAACGACTGAAAGGTTCATACGTGTTTACATTTAGTCTTACACTGTAGCTGTCTTCATGTTTCATGTCGTCTTTTGCCTTGTACTGCCGCTAGACCTCTTGCCTTACTGCTGTTTATGTAATCGTCACTAAGGGGCCTCTGATACTGTAACTTAGTACGTGCCTGCACCGCTCTACAATGCTCACAAAAGACTGATGACTGAAAGAAATTATTAGCACTCAGATTTTCCAGAATGTGTTGCTAAATGCAGCAGAGCAGTATGCGTGAGAGCATTAGTTTCTACTGATAATGGAGTGAGAGGCTCTTTTCATTATTGCTTTCTCTTAATGTGGATGCTGGTTGATGCCTTTGAAACAAATGACTGATTGACATATAGAGTGGAAGTTACGATGCGAGATGCAAGACAGGAAGGTCAGACAAGGTCACAAGATGTGAACACAGTTGTTACACCTGTTAAGCACATCATATGTGGTAAAGATTGGCACTAACCCCACTGCTTGGCATCTGTCAGAAAACCCCATCGGCAGAAAGTCGAATGTTAGCACTGTGCGACTGTTTTAGTTTGTATGCCTAGTAGCAGCACCATGGTTTGGGGTGTAGTCATTTTGTCTTGAAGAAGCTACATTACAATTCACATTAGCCTAAGGCACCTCACAAGACAGTGTGAAAGTGCTTACGTATAACTGGTGTGCAGACAACATCTCAAGCCTCTGCAACATAACTCTTGGGCATATGTATAGTCTATTAGAGCATTCACACTTATTGTCACTGGTTAGCCTTTAGGTAAAAGTGTAAGTAAGTATAATTTGAATTTTTTTTTTGAAACTCTAGATTCTGTTCTATTTTAGGAATATTCTAATCACCCATTCTATCAACATCAGAGGCCTGCATCCTGTGTTTGTTTGACGTAGGCCACATGTGACACAACACAACCCAAGGTCACTCTGCATCCAAGTGCTGTTGGGTTTGCTTTATCTAGAGGGCTTTCTATGTGCGAGTGTATCTCTGTGTGTGTGTATGTGTGTGTGTTTGTGCTTTTCCATGTTCAACTTCTGAATGCCTTTGTTTACTCTGCACTTAAATTGTGATTCATTCCCAAATCAGATTGTTTACATGTACTTAAACAAAGGAAAATTGAGACGCAAATCTACAATAAAATAAGTTTGTATTTATTTAAAAATTAAAAGAAACATTCTGTGAGATAGTCGATTGCTGACTAAGTGGTTCTTTGTATAAAAACTGGCTATAATTGTTTATTTTTTCTTACATGAGAAGGATTTATCTGAAAAATATTAAAAACACACTTTTTTCACAATGTGTGGCACTTAACAGGTTTACAATGAAAAGCTGCCAAGAGAGGCACAGAAGGATTTATACACTGTGGCAATTCCTGAGTTGCTTTTACACAGAGCGCCACTAGAGGGCAGTAGCTTCATGGACTGTCTAAACGGCATCACGTTGCTACCACACATTTCATTATGCGAGAACTCTTCTGCTTTGCCACAGGCGCTTGGAGTAGGAGACGAGAAAACACATGAGAAGCTGCGCTAATGATGAATGCGATCCACCTGAGAGCAGTAAACAATCGTTTCAGTGTCATCACGCTAATTTCTTGCGATGTGGCGAGAAACCACTGCCCTACGGCAAACTTTGAGTTTGATATGTTTGGAGTGGGTGGAATATTGCATTGTTTTCAATAATAAAAATGAACAGCAAGAAAGATGGACAGAAAAGACCACAACTATTCCATGCAATCTCTAAAAAATATACATAGGAAATATATAAGGAAAAAAACTAAAATTAAAAAGAAGACAGAATGGCAAACCACTGAACATTCACAGACATCTCTTCAGCTACATCCTCTATCCAGCCTCCCTCTAAAAAGTCACTGGGGCTGTCCACTGGTAGTGAATCAGTGCACTCCAGAAAGCTTGTTCCAGTATATCTAAAAATGATGATGATCATGTCTTAGGTAGGCAGTCACCTCCAGCACTGAGGAATCCCCAAGTGGTCCAGTGAGGGCCTAAACCGTTGGCACCAATCTACATGGATCAGAAGAGGTCTTCATCCTCCTCGTCCACTTCCATCATGGGGAGCGGGGGGTAGAGGGAAGAGGTAGGGGTAGGTGTAGGGGATGGGGCGGGGGCAGGGGGGTAGGGGCAGAAGGGAGAGGGGGTGGATGGAGGTGGAGTGTAGACAGGGAAGCTGAGGGGGGTGGGGCTCGGGGTGGGGATGGGGTTGGGTTTGGTTTTGGGGGTCGGGGGCACCTGGGCATACGGCTCCTCGTCATCGCTGAGGTCGTCTCCTCCACCGCCACCGCCTTTCAGGTCGTCATTGTCCCCATCGCTGTGCTGCAGGCCCCAGCTGCGTCTGCCACTGAAGAACACATTCTCGTAGTAAGCTCCGCCCACACCATAGTGGTGCTCGTGAGACTCCTGTTCTGCCGAGCTCACGTGGGAACCGTTGCATAGAAAGTTTGCAAACCTGCACCAGCAGAAAGACAAAAGGACAGGGAGGAAGCAAGGGAGAAAGACAAGCTGGATGAACACTGAGACATGATCTCCGCCATCCACTGAGGGCAAATAAAAACAAGCCGTCTCATATTTAGTACACGGCTTTCTTCAAAATGTCACACAAATAATAATCATAATCATACAAATATAAAATATATTAATATAAAACTTAATAGTGGGCTGTGACAGTGGTTTACATGGTTAACATTCTAGACCTGCTGCCAACTCTTCATCTACACTTGTTAGCAGTAATGCCCAGATACACAGATGCACAAAAATAAAGACAGACAGAGTTGGACATATGCAAGGTACAGGTGCTGCATCCTTCTTGCCCCGATAGTCTTGTTAACACACTCCACTCATCTCCGTAGGCTGTGTGTGCTCTTGGTGACGGTAATGGTGGGTTAGGCGTACAGTCTAATGACAGAAATCTACAGTGCCAAGCGGCGCTCATCTCTGTCTCTCCCAGCCTATGAGCCCTTGGTGGGCATGGTGCCGACTATTCTGGGAGACGAGGCCACCGCATCATGCAGGTTAGCAGAGGATGCTGGGGGATCAGCTGGAGTGGCATGATTGGTTGGGAGGTGGCGAACAAGCAAACTGATCCCATCATGCATTGTGTTCCATTTTCCTTGCTAAGTGGTGAGTCATCAGCTGACACATAACACTTCTGCCTTTTCTACGGCCAGGACAGGACATCGCTTGCGTAAGAATAAACCCAACACCACCATCACAGCTGGACATTGTGTCTTCTTGGAATCCAAGGCTGTGTGTGTATGTGTGTGTGTGTGTTTGTACTCCCACTCTGATCCAATTTCCTTCAGATTTTTAGACAAACGTGTGCAAACATGCCTACACGATCTACCCAATTATAGGTACAACTATAGGTCAACTACTAGGCCCCCCACCCTCAGCAATTATCCATTTCATTGACAAGTGTTCATAATTAAACTTCCAGTTCATAATTCTCATGTCACAATGGCTGAATCCCAATGCCCCTACTAAGCCCCAAACCCCGAACTCTCAAAAGACTTAACTGGTGTGAATCAGCTCCACGATAGACTGATTCATGCTAGTTAAGTCTTTAAGGGTTTAGATCTTAGAGTTAGGAAGGAAACTATGATTCAGATATTTTTAACATTTGAGTTCAGCAGCTAATGCTGCTATACGATAAGATCGCTGAATGACCAAGATAGAGCAACATAATATGTTACAATGGGAGCAAACATGAATAGGTAAGGTCTGCATAAGTGGGAATGTTGCTTTACGTCATTATATAAACTTTTCAATCCTTTGAATCAGCATATGAGGGCTCGACTCTGGTCTGCATAAAGGGGGATGTACCCACACCCCTCCCCCCCTGTGACAACAGAACACAGAACTATACGAACGTTTGTGCCTCTCGCTCCGCTTTTACCCTCTCTTGACTATACTAGTCCACTAGGGGCAGCTTACACATCATACTGATTGGCTGGACTAACATATAGCTCAGTTTACACCATTTGGTTTATTCCCCAGTGTGAGTAAACACCAGATTTGTTTACTGTTTGTTGGTTTGTTTGTTTTTGTAGAGCAGACACAGTAATGACTTAAACATACAGTGTATATGGGACTAATATTGGAGACTTGCCCTTTAATCTGTAATCTTGTATAAAAACAGTCCATACCTCTGAGGGTTGCTGAGCTTAAGAACCGTGTCCCAGGCAGGGAACCCTGGGGTTCTGCAGGACTCTCTCAACTGTTCTAATGAGGCCCGTGTGTGTTTCTCCCCTTGCTCTCGGTACTCATCCTCTGTCAGGAGACGCCGGGGCTGACGCCTGCGCCGGAACAGGCCCAGGAAAGAACAGAGGAAGTACCAAACAAACCTGAAAGGAAGAACAGCAGTCAGAACCATGAACTCAATTCATCTCAATGTTCAGGTAGGGTCAGTGTTATTCAGTACTAAAAAGACCTCATAATTCTTATGAATTCTTTTAAAGTGATTAAATTAAAGTTAGTCATATCGGGGGGGAAAAGTGAGAGTTATAGATTCGTTTTTTCATGCTTGTCATAATAGGGAACAACCATAACACTCCACAGACTTGAAGGATTGGAGTGGCGGAGAAAAACAAGAACTTAATTAGAGTCGTTTTTCAGTTCTTTCTCTGATGACTGATGAAATTAATAAGGTGAGAGGGGCTGGGGCTGTGGGTGGTGGTGGTGGTGGAGTTCCTGCTCCTTCTGCAGACAGAGTGCTGAGCTGAATAACACTAATGTGCACTGCTCATCATCAGCCTCCACACGACCCTGATTGCCACTGACTGCAGGAGACTGGCAGCGCCCCCTGCTGGTCTTAGATATTAATGCAACCCCTCCCCACTGGGTACAAATATTTCTCAAAAATCTCTGTACTGGAAAAAGGATGATGCTTAAAGCAGCTCTTTAACAATGGAGGTAGGACTGGTCTGAATGCATCTACACACTAAATATATGACAAAATGCCCAGCTATTAAGGCATGTGAGGGTTTGTATAAGGGTACAGAAATACAGTAAGCAACCAGTGTAATTGTCCACCTCTATCTAAAGTATCTGTGTACATATCAGATGTATGGTTACAGATGGCTCACATGCCTATTATGATAACCAACAGAATATCAAGTGAAAGATCAAAATATGTTCTAATGACTGTCTTTACAGACAGTACATAATTCATGTATGAATGCAGAGTAACGAAATACAGTTTAGCATCTTCTGATTAGATGCTAAACTGTATTTTGTTACTCTGTATTCTTTCATGTGTAATGACAATAAAGTTGAATCTAATCTAATTCATATTAAATAGCAAGATGTAATGCATGATAAAAGGCAAGACGTAACACATGTGATGTGTCATATCTAACTATAAGACCTTTCCTCCCATCTATTTAATGTATGGACTGGATGTGTGGATTTATGTATATATTGGTCCAGCCCAACCCAACCCAACCCAACCCAAGAGCCCGGCAGCTGGCATACCTGACGATGCCTGCCAGAATGGAAGCCACCACTGGCAGCAGCCTCATGCTCACCAGCGCCCCCATCAGGGTGTAGGCCGCCGGTGGGTAGGAGATGCCCGCCCAGAGCAGGGTCAAGGCAACAGCTTGCATGCACCATGTCATCAGGGTCAAGGTTCGCTCACAGGTGATGGGGCCACGCTTGTAGCACAGTGCAAAGCTGATGAAGCCCGTCACGGCCAGGTAGCCTGAAAGGGAGAGAGGGTGGGCGGCGGTGCGGGTGGATGGGAGAGATTAAGACAGATTAAGACAGAATTGTCAATGCCTACACACCTACGCCATAGATAGAGGTTAGGAGGTGAGGGTTGAACAATAGGCTGTGTTTATTTAAGGCTGTGTGTGTGTGTGTGTGTGTGTGTGTGTGAGTGAGTGAGTGAGTGAGTGAGTGAGTGAGTGAGTGAGAGAGAGAGAGAGAGAGAGAGAGAGCGCAAGTGATGGACAGAAAGACAGAAAAAAAGAGAGCAAAAGAGAGAGAGCGAGAGAGAAACAACACATCTTAAATTGTAATCCCCTGAGCGCCTTTTTTTCCCCTGTTGTTGTAAGCATAGCAATCGATGTTCCAGCTGCATTCGCAGCTTCTTTTAATCCTAATATGCCTGTGGTTCTCTCATTTCCATAGCCAGGCGAGAGCTGTGAGCTTTGAGCTGCAAGCACACACTAAGACAAGGGGGGTGGGGGGGAGAAATTGATTTGGCGGGAACGAGTGCATGCAGCCTGTGGAGCAGTCACTAGACCACTCCACACAACTTGGCCTCCTTATCACCACGGCCAGGCCTGGTGAACTGCTTGCACGGGGCCGCATGGGGAGGAGGTCAGAGCTTTAGTGCTGTGTAGGGGTGGGGTGGGGGTTGTTGAGAGTTTATGAATTATTCTTTATGAAGCTTAGTGATGGCTGCATAATGCAGTGCTGGCTGAAACAGTACAGTTACAGGAGCAACTGTACACACACACACACACGCACGCACGCACACACACAAGGAAATGCTAAAAGCAGTTACAGCTCTTAAAACATTTACCAATCTGTACATAGACAGGCCACAGCGCTCCTCTTGACAAAAGCAGATTACAACTATCCCGAAAGAGGACCGAAGTGTCTTTAACCTCCATTTTCACTCATTCAACCCACAGATTGTAATGATTTCTTATGGTCGTGATTCACTGGCTCCATCAGCGTTTTGGATGTGAGGTGTGTCATTTCAAGTTTCAGTTAGCTGCTCATTGCTGCTTCTGACTGGTTGATTTCTACTGCTCAAGCACGCCGCTCTTTCATTGGTTGCGTTGCATTTGACGGATTCATTTGCATAAAGTTGAGCAAAACCCAACTTCTGATACAACAGAGCTACTCCAAGTCGTCGCACCCTCTTGCGATGCTCTGCGTAATGATTTTCTACACTTCATTGAAAATGAACTAAAATCGTGACGTGTGTTGCACATCACATGGCTAGTGAATCTCCACCATTAGGAATATAATCTCTCTAAATTAGGACAAACTCCAGAAAGAGTAAAGAGCGATTCATTTCTAGAGGGCTTCTGTAGCTGCAGTAGTATAGCAAGTTGGTAGACATGCTCGCTCACTCACTCACACTCACACACAGATGCACTGGATGTACAGCCTGAATTCAGTGCAGCTTGAGCATTACTACAGACATAAGACTTGCCATATGATTTGCTAAGCAAAAGCTCACAGAAAGCTGGAGCAGAGCTGAATCTACACCAGTTAAAAGGAACCTCTCAAATGGCAATCAAATGGTGGGACACTACACTGGCACCGACACACAGGGCAACAGGCGCGGCGCACATGTCAAAAGAGCGGTTACCTACCCAGCATCTCTCTCCAGTAGTTCTTCGTGATGTCCTCCCACGCTACCATCACTTTCTGAAAGCCGAGGTAGGAAACACCAGTGCCGGCACCAAAAAATGCTAAGAAAACACTTCTCTGTACGAGAGAGAGAGAGATGCACACACACAAATTCCAGGTAAGGGTAGATGACAAAAGCTGTAGAGTGCTGAGCAATCAGGAGACCGGAGACGCATCTTGTCTAAATGTATAAGCCCCCTGAGTAGCCTGCCGAACCCCCACCCCTTCCCGCCCCAACTCCCATAATGCTAAGCATGGCAGTCAAACATGTTTTGTTGGACCATTAGACTAAGATAATCAGGGAAGACATCATATACTCAATGGGCCTCAACTTTAAGTACATCAAGCAGGAGAGATCTGTGGGTGTGTAAATATAGTGAATGTGTGTGTGTGTGTGTGGGGGGGGGGGGGTTATTATCCGTGTCTGTTAAGAGAGGGGTTGAAGGGCCGAGGCTGTTGATTGACTTGGAGAAGGAAATAGTGTGTGGGGTGAGGGGTATACTAGTTTGCCACTGACTGTTGAGTTAATAGTCAAAAGCCTCCACCCACTCAGTAGCTAAATTTATCTGCATCCTGTGTTCCCAAGGGAACAATACAACTCAAAACAAGCCTTCTGGAACTACTTCAGGGAAAAAAAAAAAAAAAAAAGCAGAGAAATCTCAAAACAGGTCCAGAGATGTTTACAAGTTGCAGTGGCAATAAACTGATCAAACACAGGGCTTAAATATTGCATGTGGTCCCTATGGGAGAGTGGTTAAAATCTGGAAACTGGGGAAAGGAAGACAACGTAATCAATTGCTACAAGGTGGAAGAGATAATCCAGAGTATATTCAAGGTTTAAATAACTTTAAGTAGTCTTACTTTTGGAATGAAGTTTTTCATGACGAAAAGCAGCAACAATAAAATGGAGACAATCCCAAACATAACTCCAGTAGTGTAATAAAAGACAGAGCTTCTGTGAGAAAGAGAAAGACAACTTAATGAGGGACACTGTCTTACAGGCTACATCATATTTGTATGAATTACGCAATTAACTACAGGTTGGCTTCGGGCAGGAAAGGGATTTGCACACACAATCAATTACATTATTACAGCAGCTGAAAAGGTTGCATGTTACCTGCAAATACCTCCAGCAAAGCAGAACAAGAGTAGTCCGCCCAAGAACAAACCAAACCGCATTTTATTAAGCCCTGACAGAAATACGACACACAAACACACACACACACACACAGTCAGGTTAAGCACCACAACGCAGTGCTATTACTGCCTCATTACAGTGCATCTCTGAGGTGTGCTGCGACTGTCTCACTTTTCCCAGACACATGCAGTGTATACGCCGTGCTGGCTCTAGGGCTCTTAACCATGAAGCAGACATCCTCCTCCACAAGAGGAATGTCCAGGGTCTTGCCACGTTCCACTGCGGGCGGCCAATAGTGCTCCACTGTGCACTTGGCCAATGTGAGGAGGTTGTTGGGGTCGCGGCAATCCCTCCTTTCCATCGGGTAGACAGCCACAACATTTTCATCGTCATTATCCATTACGCGGACCTGGAAGTACAAGGCGCCTTTGGGCATAAATAAAGAGCATACTGCTACTGTGTATGGAGTTGCCTACAGGATTTTATTGTGGGGGTATGTAACATAAATGAATGCCTAATATTAAAAAATAGTGAGAAATACTCTAGCCTCTGTTCCTTGAAGTGTGTGTGTGTGTGTGTGTTTGGGGGGGGGGGGGGGGGGCTCTGTACCCTTGCACCCAACGCCCACTACACTCCTAGGTATAGGCATGAACTGGTATAGACTAGCTCTAGCCAAGGAGGCAACACCTGTCAAAGGCGCCAGTGCTGACCTAAATATAACCCAGAAAACATGCAAATTATGGAGCCAGCCTGCACACTCCATTAAAAGAGAATGCTGCATACACTATATGGCATTGTTAATCATTACCTTTAATGGTGAACAAAAAATAAATTAAAAAAAGACATATACATATAGGATAAAATACATGACCACTACTGAGTTGCTTCCTTGATAAACCACTGCATACCTGAAATGTGGACCATATGTCTTTCCATTTTATCCCTCGACCAGAGTTATAACAAAAACATCGACGTCCATAGTAGGTCATATCCAAATTTTCTTCCAGGTACGTGCAATCTGGATAGTGCAAAGGTACACACTGTATGATTTGGTTTCGTTTTGAACATAAGCTATGTATTAATATTCTGATTAACGTTGTATAAGATATATATATATATATATATATATATATATATATATATATATATATATATATATATATATATCATAAGGTGAAGTCCTGTTAAAATGTCTCTGATAAAGCACAGCAGTAAACTGTGGGCTAACACACGTCAAGTTAGTGTTGTTTGGAATTCACAATGTGCCAAATGTATGCAGCAGCACATGCACGAGGAAATCGGTAAATCCTTACCTAAGCGCTATCATCTGTTACACATGAAATTAGGTAAGGTTAACTAGTTGATTTTAACTAAATGCAACGTTTTATCAGTCATCAAGCTAGCTCCTAAGTTTAGCTACCACAGCTAGTTCTAGATACATTAGCTTGCTAGCATCTGTCAGCATTAAAACAAAGTTACCTGCATACGAGTACCCATTTCTGCTTTCTACATTAGGCCAGAAAATTAAAGCCCATGAAGCAAAAACCAACAAAGAAGCCACACTTTTCATATTTACGGCCGTATCTACATGTAAGCTTACTAGATGCAACGTTATCTATTCCAACTGGCTACCCAGCTAACTGTAGCAGCTTACTCTGCAACAGACTGCACTCTGACAGTACTTTCAAAATCGGTGGACGTTGACTTGCAAGACATAACCAGACGAACACTGATCGGAGTTGCCGAACCTTCTGTCATTTCACAGCAAGCCAAGAAACTGTGAGGCTCATAATGATAATTCGTTCTCATGGTGAGCAAACGCCATCCATATGATAACTCGGTTTCCCTAAATAAATCACTGACATAATTTCCTCGATTGCAATTTAGCTACTTGTTATGTCTTCGCACCTAAAACAGGAAGCTCTTTCAAAAGTAAAAAAGCTGCATAAAATTCTCACTTTACTGTGGTTATTTAATCAACCAAAACAGTGTTTTAAATGCGTAAAGGTTTTAGGTTTAAATTGATTGATTTATATGAAGTCAAAGTAATAGTGTTGCTCATGCATTTAGGCAGTCTTGGTATAGAGCCTAGATGTTGAGAAGTCTACTCCAGCTTGTTTTTATCAAAGATCCTCCACTTTAACCCTTTCTGGTATTAATTCACATTTATTCTTTGTTCATAGGCGCAGCGTTCATAAAAACATTGACATTTCAGTTACGGTTATACCCATGCCCACTGGTTTTTAAATGCTTCTGCGCTGTTTCTCATGTTCAGCGGGGAATCAATCAAAGCCGATCTGGGCCTGTCTAATGTATAATCAATCGACACTCATTGTCGTATCATGGACTGTCGGTAGGCCTATACATTATCCAACAAAATTCTTCCCTCTTCATTATGAAACAGACAGTCAAACTTCAGAGTGGGTGAAAAATGTACAAAAGAACTTAGCTGAGGCCAGATGAAAATGTCATTTTACGAACATTCTCTTTTGCGCCCTTTGAAATGGAAGAGGGATTTTGGTGGTGGGCGTAAGCTCAGCAGGCGGCAGCTTTCTCATTTCTCCGGGATGCTGAGACGACAGCGGCTTTTCCTGACAGGCACGCCCACGCACACGCACGGCTCCGGGCCTACTGTCACAGGCTTGTGTGGAGTCAGCCTCTGCGCGATGCAAATGTTTTCAAAGATTCATGGCTCTCTCTACCTCTCTGAATCTGAAGATGGGTAAATGGGTTTTCTCCCTCAGATTTTCCATTGCTAGTATGCTAAATGAAAACAAACTGTTGTTAATGTAGCCTAGAGGAAACCAGCGGAGAATAATTGAATTAAACTAGCTCAAATTTAATAAATAGACATTAGAAGAATAATCTGTTTAATTGTCATCTAGGTTTCCCACATGTACCATTATGAAGAAGAGGACCCAATGTAGATTAGCATGGAAGTAGACTCTCTGCTTTGCTATTAAGACTCTGCCACCTTAACTGTCAAGTGTGAGGGAGAGAGACCAGCAGCTGTCTGAAACAGACGAGTGTGATCTGAGTGCTACGCCACAAGGGAAACTGTTTGGTGGGGGAAAGCTTGTGACAGTTGAAGAGAGGTTTTTGTGGTTTTCTTTTCTTGATAGAGAATGTCCTCTTCTTTTTTTTCCTTTATGAAATCATTCACCTGCTCGCATGGCCATTTCATCAGATGCATGATGCATGATTTAAATGATAATTTGGCTAAAAATAACAGAGCTCAACTTTCACGTCCTTATAAATTATGTTGCGCTAGATGTGAAATTCAGACTTAGCTCAGGGGATACATTAACAGGACATAACTGCCTGTATAGCCTACAGCCTACCTGTATTTATCTGCCTTAACAGTGGATTGTGAAATCAGTGAAAACGTTTTAAATTAGGCTACTTTTCTATTTGACTGTCAGTGCTGTCCCCTAGGCACCATGATGTCACTGAGTTCTCTCTCTCTCTATCTATCTCTTTCTCTCTCTATCCCTCTCTCACTCATTCAGAACAGTTCACCCATTGAGACAAGAATTTACATGTGCATGCACACTTACACATCGGTGTCCCTCCCCTCCTCCACACACACACAAATACATCCATAGAAATACATCTGTACGTGTACTATACATAACAAGCCACCCACTCATACATGCAGGTCATATGTAGGTATTCCCGTACACAGCAGCCCATATGTGCTGAATGCTACATCAAACCACATGCCTGCATTCACAGACTTACTCTGAAAGTTCCATCTGCCACTGCACAGTTTGGTCAGAATGTGGTTATATTTCTGTCTTTTTTCACTTTAACCTTTTTTGTAAACTAATTTAGAGAACCAGCATTCAGGATTTGAATCCACAAAATTTGCTTACTGATCTGATCCCCTTTTCACGAGTACATAGATCAATGAGCATGTCAACATTTCAATACGATGACATGCCATTATCCCGCTATGTTCATCTGAAGTAATTTTAGTTAGAATGCTAATGTCAACACAGGCTAAAGCCAGCTTTTTTGCAATCGGTTAGCTGGAATCTAAGGTCAGGTCTTGAAAGCAAGGCCACGTACCAGCCACTTGAGGTTGACGACAGAGACCCGAGGACACGTGAGACCACAAATTAATAAATAACTTTTACCTTTACTGAAGTTATGTCAGCATTATTTGTCATCTCTCTCTCACACACACACACAAATGCACACACACTGATTGGCTTTTGATGGGCTTTTAACTGTTATAAACAGTGGTGCTGTCAGACACAATAGTTGCTATAGGTAAGATGAATTTATTATGTGAGTGAGACATAGCTGATGATCTCTGAAGTCATCAACTGTAAAAGGCCATTCAGCAGAGCGGGTTTTGCCCATAATTAGTGATGCAGAAAAGTTTTGGGTGAGATATGGGCACACTCATTCTCTCAGCATAGAGTTCTGGGGATTTTTTATTCTTTGTTTTTCTGAACTCCACTGCATCCAATTTGTCAGACTAAACGGAAGAGCAATTACACATTTTTACAACATCTTTGGCTCACGTTGCCTCAACAGAAAAGTGTACGTTAGAACTTTTGCAACAACAATGTCCCACTCGAAGCCACCAAGGGCAGCACACTAAACAAGCCATTGTTGTACTATTGTGTATCCTGTCCCACAACACAAAAAAAAAGTGAGGAGAGTGAGAAAAATTTGGGGAGAAAACAGCCATGTTCGTGAGTTGGAGGAGTCGAAGCATCTTGTTTGATGGGGGAAGATCAAGCTCAGGGTGCTGCGGGGAGGCAGACAGAGCAGAGGCTGGTGATTGACACCAGCATGGAGCTGGAAAATCCACCACGATTTGGGCTCTGGGCAGGTGGGCGGATGAGTGGGGGGCACCAATCCTCAGCAGAGCTTGTTTTTAATTGCCGTCTGGTAAACATCAAAAAGCCAGAGGGACCTGTTTCTATGCAAAGATACTCTGCTTGTGTGATCACAATGTGTGTGTGTATGTGTGTGGGCTTGTGTGCGTATGTGTGCATGTATTTGTGTTTCTGTGCATATGTATGTTTTTTTTTTTTAAATCAAACATTTTTCCTGTATTGTGAACATTTTGTGAGTTTTAAACATGTTTGCTGTGTGGAATCATCTCAGGGGTCGCAACAGACAAAGACAATACTTGTTCTCAAGTTTCATAATGACTGTTGTTGATTTTTCCACCTACCTCCTCTAGTTTTTCTTACATTTCCTTTGTTTCTGGCACTCATATATTTTGTATAGGCTTTTTTTTGGTGAAGACTTAGATCAATCCAGGGAGGCAGAGAGTTTGAATGTTTCCATAAATCTTGGTGCAGAAAACACAAGTTTCACTTCACTCTTCCTCCTTCCAGTTTTTACAGTCGAGTGAACTCCGACGCTCTCTTCTCATTTTTTCTTGTGACCTAACTGTCAGATAGAGACAGGATGCATGACCTTTACAGTCTGTTAGGCTCTAAGCACTGTCTGTGTGGAATAAAAAAAGAAAGAAATAACAAATAAAAATGACAATCTTTGAAGAATCATTCTTCAAACTCCCTTCTTGCACCGCCCACCACCACCACCACCACCACCACACACATGCACCACCACCACCACCACCACACACATGCACACACCCTTCCCCAGTTCATCATTACTGTCTTTGATGATGGGGTCAGTGGAGGTCGATGGGCATTAGGAGCTTATAAATCCTGAGCGCCTCCCCAGGTCGGCGGTATTCTTTTCACCGCCCTCCCCCTTCGACTCCTGATTGGCCGGGCAGGGCGTCTAATGCGCCCCGACGGAGGAGCAGGAAGCGGATGATGGTGGTGGGAGGGCAAGCAATCAAACTCCTGCAGTAAGTGGGAGACCCACCCACGCGTGGCCAGCTCCACCAGGGGCCCAGGGATGTGATTACCCCCTCATTAGCGTGGTGCGCTGCGCTGGGAGGTGGGAGGGACACTGGTCATTATGGTGCCCAGATGTAGGCGGTGCTCAGGAACGCGCACAGGAAGCCGTGGGAAGGGACGCCTGAACAGGGGAACAGGAGCTAGAAAGGAAGCAAGCAAGCAGACCTCGCCATTTCCACAGGCACTTCACAGATATTTATTTTTAAAAATATGGAGAGAGAGGAGACAGAGAAGAAAGTTTCACAGGGCAGATTGGACTGTGTGTGGTAATTTATGTGAAGTTTTGTCACCTGCACAGTGTTTTCTTTTTTTCCACCTCATCAGTGTCAGAATAAGAAATGTGAAGTAAACAGAATAAGACATATGAAACAGATGTATGAACAATATAACAATGCTGAATTGTACTCCTCCTCGTCATTCTTGCACACATTCTGCCGTCACCACGCGTTAATTTTTAAGGTAGATACATTGTATCTATTATTTGTTGCATGAAACATCCGCTAACTAGCTTTGGCATTTGCAGTCAGTAATACATAGATTCCCCTCTTTCTGCATTCATGTCTTGTGTCTACATCACCTGTGTTACTGCCATGGCCCCATTGTTTATGCTGTCTCTGGGCCACAGGTCTGTCAGTGGAGATGTGCAGTCAGTCAGTGTGACTGACAGAACCAGAGATGCTATGGGGTGTGTGTGTATGTGTTTGTGTGTGTTAAAGAAGGAGGGAGGGAGAGATAGAGAGAAAGACTCAGAGAAGGAGAGGATACAGTATGTTTGTTTTTGTGTGAGCATATGTCACTGTGTCTGTGTATGTGTGTATGTGCGTGCATGTGTGAAAGACTGTGTATCTGATGTTAATGTTTGTGTGTGTGTGTGTGTGTGTGTGTGTGACTGTATCAGTGATACAGGCTTCCCTGGGGCCCCCTTGGCACAGAGATCGTCTTGGGAACAAACGAGTGAGCACGGCGCTGAGATTACGGCTCTCAATCTCCGTGGCAAATAAGGGAATTAGGGTGAAATTTAATCAGTTGCTGCCGTGCTCCTGAGTGATGCAGAGTCCCACCCCAGTCCTGGGAGCCTCAGGAGAGAGAGAGAGAGAAAGAGAGAGAGACTCCATCTCGTTCCATGCCAAACTGTACACTGTACACACAAAACATACAATGCCACTGTTTATATGAAAACAATTTAGATTTGTATGCATTTTATTACTTTGTTTATAGTAATATCTATCTGAATCAACACATATTATTACAGCCTGAATTATCACAGGGTATAGACACATGACAATCTTAAATTATCACAGGGTATAGACACATGACAATCTTCCTCGCCCAGCTCTGCCTATACACACATCATTGGTGTATTGTTGACTTACTGAAAACAACTGTTTCTCTGTCTCAGTTGTGATAGACAGACTGCTGCTGTTGAGTTTTAAATAAATGCTCTATACTTCACATTCACAATTGATAATACAGTATGTGCTTAATACAGACGTGATAGAAATTCCTGAAAAGGGGCACCCTAGTGGAAATAAATGTTGTTTTATTAAGGGCACTATCTGACATTAACGGTAGTGGTCAAAGTTGTCAGCAAGACAGTAAAGGCAGTATATTTGACCCACTTCTCAGCTTAGCCCTGCATCTCCCCAGTCTTGAAGCCACATCTTGCAGAATCTTGAAACCGGAGGTGAGTGTTTAAATGGGAGCCACAACGCATAATTACTTCCATCTCTTCCTAGTACATCTGTTAAGGCGTCAGTAGGGATGGAGGGAACACGCCATCCAGCACAGCCTTTGCACCTGCTGTTTACTGTTGCACACCATTACCATTGAGGGTAAGGTCAATATTTGGGTTTGGAGATATATGCAATGCGGTTTAAATTTGAGGTCACATTTTTTCTACTTTTCATGTAAAATAAATGTGGTACATTACAAGATTGTTACTAAGGCCCTACACAGTCACACACACACACACATACACACACACACACACACACACACAATCACAAGCACACTCTCTCTTTTCCTCTCAGAACCACACTCACCTTCATCCGTAGTGCACAGTGTCTATGGTCATGACAAAAGCCAGCAGCTTCAAAAGGGCTTAGATGTGATGCTTAGAGGTCATACAGAACATTAAGGACTCTTTTTTCCAATCCCCTGGGAACACTTGTAATACAGAATACTGAAGTCGTGTATGGTCTTCTCACAGTGAAGATGCCTCTCTCTCTCTCTCTCACACACACACACACACACACACATACACACACTCACACACATACTCACACACACACACACTCAATTTCTTTCTCTCTCAGTTCACCTTTCTCTCTGTTCTCTATAGTTTCATGGATATTATTTGAGCATCTATTGTTAATGTGTTTATTGGTGTGTGTGACAACCAAAACATATGATGAAATCCTAGATTACCAGAGGGACATGATGTAATTAACTAGGTCTAATCAGTCCACAGTTTACAGCCAATTATGACAAGGCACATTTGTCTATATCTAAATTACAGGTAACCCATACAAACCCCTCAAAACAAATAATCAGTGTAATATAAGTAGATTCTGTGGCAGACCGCAATAACAACCATGTCAGCTAAATATCAGAAACATAAATATAAACATAAATAATGATAACAAGAAGCCATGCTGAAAGATCATTAGTCTTCTGCATGACACTTGTCACCTATCATGACATTTTCCTCTCATTTTCTTGAGATCTCAAGACACATGTTGTTTTCCAAGGCATTACTGTCACTGAGATGAGCAGAAATGAGTTCATTACAAATATATACTATACAATACAGTAGGAAACTACCATAAAGTTTGCTGACACACTACCATTTTTTCACTTCTTCATCTTACTTTCTTCCAATCTATCTCTTTCTCTCCCTTTGCTTACCACTCTTTTTCTCATTTCTCTCTCTCCCTCTACCCCTCTCTGCTCAGTCTTTCTCTCACTCTTTCCTCCTCCCCTATAACCTCTGGTCTCTCACGCTTTCTGCACTGTTATGTTAAGCCGTGTGTGTCTGCGTGTGTTTTTGTATGTGTGCGTGTGCAGTCTGTTTGCATTTTGCACATGTGTGGGTGAGTTTGTCTGTATTAGTTCAGTGTGTATCTTTCCACGCTGACCCCTGAAAACCTCTTTCCCGAAAGCACAGTTGAAGTAAACACAGATAGCAAACATAAAGGAAACACTCATAGGAATATTTATGATATGCTGACTCAATCATATTTTCTCACATAGAATGTGCAACAAGCTCAGAACTGCAATAAATGTCAAAATTATATTTACTCCATATTTACTACACATTTTTACAGTTTGTTGTATGTTTTACTTTATTAATATTCATAATATTCATTAACCAAAAATGGCATTCTGTTAGAAAGTAGAATGCAGATTGCTGTAAAAGAGGAGAGGGAAAAACTGGGGCAACGTTCCTTTCCTCTGAAAAAAATTCCTTGGAAGTCTGAGGTGGGACCATGGTGTCATTCAAGTATTTACAATTTCCTCAATTTCCTCATACTATCATACAGACATCGCTTTCAGGAAACTACCTGGGAAGAGCTGGGTGATATCTAAATACCATCAGTTACTTAAATAACATATTATCATGTATGCTATAGTCTAAGTGTGTTGCTGCTAAGTGTGTTGCTACCAACCTGTTTCTTCCTTTTGGATTTTCTCCACTTTCTTTGGTGTATTCTGAAGTGGAGAAAATCCAAAAGGAAGAAACAGGTTGGTAGACCTACAACATATATTTCATTATCATTTTTATTTGTTAGGAAGACATCTTTGTCCAAAGCGACTTACAAGTGAGCAACACACTTAGACTATAGCATACATGATAATATAATATGTTATTTAAGTGCATATATTGAAAACATATTACATTTGATAATACTGGCGAACTGAAGGTTAAACACTTGGACTTAGCTTTGGACCAGTCTCCCTGTGCCTTTTTACGGAGCGGATCTAGTATGGACCAAAGTCATTGTGGTCTTTACGCACAGACTTGCGGTCATTCAGTTCTCTGAAACTATTTCCTCACCAAAGCTGAGGCACTGCCTGACCCCTCACCATCCACCCCTCCTCCACCCCCTCCAAAGTCCGGCTGTCCATGGGAAAGTTAGCTGGGAACACTGGGCCACGAGGAGACGAGCTACCAGATTGTTCCAAGTCGCAAGGTCCTATCTTTGGATGCCAGACACCCCCCACCCACACAAACACACCCAAGCGCAAGAATCTGCCCACACGTGTGTACTCACACACACACACACACACACACACACACAAAGTACACACGTACACACACACACACACAAAGTACACACGTACGCACACACACACACAAAATACACACATACGCACACGCTCGCATGCTCACTCACAGATACATTCACACACACGCTAGCAAAGCACACAAAAACACAGATGTGAACAGCTCACCCGCCCACACGCTCCTAAACACTCACACACATAAATACAGTTACACGTAAATACCTACCCACGCGCGTGTACACTTGCGCAGACTGTGAGCTATACGCCTTCACTCAGTACGTTCCCATACAAGAAAGTTTCCACATACATCACATACAAATGCATATATGCAGGCATGCACACCCACACATGGCAATGCAAGTACACCACATTGTATGTATACATTTGCCAAAAGGCCAGATTTTCATTTAAAACTTTCCTTTTTAATTTTTATTTTAGTCATGTCCCTCTCTCCATCTCTCTCTCTCTTTCACACACACACACATATACACACACTCACTCAACTGAACACCCTGTCTCTTTATCACTGTCAAATCAAATTTGTCACAAATTTCTCTGATGCCTCTGTGTCTTTCAGTTTTTCTCCTTAACTGCTCTATAATATTACATCTTCACACAAAACATACACAGTTGACAACACACACACACACACTTAAGTACATACACAGATATATAAATTCACACATCTATGGGTACGTGTGTCAGAATGCGCGTACGTGTGTGTGTGTGTGTGTGCTTGTGTCAGAGTGTGCGTGGGTGTTGTCATGGGGAGGGGGAGGTCTTGGCTGGGGACTGCTGAATAACAGGGTGTTTCTGGCAGCTGTGAGAAAGAGAGGGGGGGTAAAAGAGGGTGAGACAGAGAAGAGAAAGAGAGAGAGAGAGACAGAAAAAAATAGAATGACTGAGGAAGAGATATGGGGGGGGGGGTGAGAGAGGGAGAGTGTGCGATAGAGAGCAAGAGAGAAGGAAAGAGAGAAAGACTACGAGAGAGAGACAGAGAAAGAGGAGGGAGGGGGGAGGGGGACCTAGCCAGGAGAGGCGTGGGCGTCTTGAGCGGCGTGGCAGGGCTGTCAGGCCCAAGCCTGGGCTGGTGGTTGAGCCGTAATTGGGGAAAGTTTGTAGAACACCCGAGACCCAAAATACATCTGCTGTAAAAACGGCACCCAGGCACATGCAAGCAGAGAGAGAGAAAAAAGAAGTAAAGCTAATTTTCCCAGTAAGTCTGTATGTGTGTGCAAATATGTGTGTGTGTGTTTGTGGTGTGTATGTAGTGCAAGCAGTCTCCCCAGCAAGAATTACAGTTTGCCTTTCCTAATGAGAAAAGTCAATGAATAGCAGCCCCACAGCACCATTTACTCAAAAGTAAATGTAATTTCCCCCAGAGTACAGTTAACACACGCCACATACCAAAATATTTAGTGAAGATGTTTTGACATCTTGGTGATGTACAACATGGACTCAGTGTTTTAGCATTACCTCAGCTGATGGAAAATAAAAGACATCTTCATAGATCTTCTCTCATTCATTTGTCATTCTGTCTCTAAAGGCGAAATTCTCACAGGTGTTTAGGTCCAAAAAAGCATTTAGCTGTGTGCTTTTCTGCCTGCAGCTAAGCAATTTTTTGGGACTTGAGCACTTGGGAGATTTTTGCCCTGACTGAATAAAAAGACTCAAATCCTCAGTATGAACTTGCTGTAAATTAGTAATTATAGGCTTCATACATACCAAATCACAATTTTCTGTCAATTTCAAGCATACTAGTTGTGTAAAACTGAGTCACTGATTGAAGTCCTTGAAAACTAATCTTTTTTTATCTCAGCTAATTCTTCATAATGTAAGACTTATGCTAGATTTCCACTTCCCCATTGGTTCTGGAGGCTCAGAGAGGATTGTGTGGTTTTCAATATTAAAGTAAGCGTGTCACCTACACCTAGACGGAATGAGAAATCTTGTGGTGGTCTCTCCTTAGTTCTCTGCTACTTCATTCCAGTGAACAAGCAGGCAGAGAAGGAGGTATGCATTGATGATAAAGGGTGAAAAGTGGAGAGTGTACAAAAGAGAGAGAGAGAGAGAAAGACAAACAGACAGACATGCGGCAAAGCTGATGGCAGGGAGGTGGAGGGGTGGGAAGTGGACCTGAGATGACAAGCAAGGCAGAGTGAACTCGGGTGGCGACGGTGCCAACTGAGCAGAGCTTGGTGCCTGGTGCCCAGCCTGGCAGTCTGTTGCAGGCGTGAGAGAGGTCACGGGGAGGTCAGCCCAGAGGGAGTGGGCATCAGGGGTGCGTGGGCGTGTTCCACCGCTGAGAAAGGGCCCGTCACAGGGGGAGGTCTGGGCCGGGCTGCGCTGCGTTTGGGACTGCTCGACCTGACATCTGCTATAGAGAAATACAGCATTGGTGTGAAGAAAAGCTCAAGGCACAAAAGCTGCACTGTGAGGCAACATGCAAAAGCAAAAGTTGAAAAGATTCTTTTGTTTTTGTTCGTTATTTGTTTTTTTCTTCTCAACTCTACAGAACTTTTATTATTGTGAGATTGTTATGTCCTTTCTGTGTCTTTTTTTCAGTCAGGCCTTTAATGGGCTTTCAAAGTGTTCTTTTTAATTCTGTGATGAAATTTGTGGGTCATTGGGAGAGCTACAGACTACTCTGTCATACTGTATAATTATCATGTCAGGCAAGCTTTTCAGTTGTTGCACAATTAGCATGACACATTAAGAGAACTGCTGCTGCATTTTACTGAATTCCACCCTACACACCCTACACACACACACACACCTACACTCATCACTCAGTGTTGCGCTGTTCTATCATCCCACATTAACATTTCATCACACACACACACACACACAAATTTTCCAAATTAAAAAACTTTTTAGGTGCTCTTTGACTCATTAGAGTCAAATAACGCCTAAACAACTCAACTGCCATTCAAAATGCTGAGTATATGACTAGATGCTGATAAATTCTGTGACTAATAAATTAAAATTCTAATAAATGCTAATAAATATTGTGGCTATACAGGGGTTCTAAACAAAGCAGACTAATGCCTAAAGTTTGAACTGCATCCAGCAATAATTAGTAAGAAAAACCCCAGATCTCAATCTCAATTCTCCACCACCCGTCCAGCCTCAGCCCACGCACCTCCATCCCTCTCCCCTGTAACCTATTCTGCTACTCCTCCTTTCCTCCCTCCCAGGGGTTCTCTCCACCCTCCTGTCCTCTCCTCTCCTCTCCTCCTCCATCACTCCTCCTCCCTTCCCTCCTGTTGCTCTCTCCAGCACGGCGTGGCGCGCTAACGTGACAGTACGCATTTGCACATCACTACAGGTCGCATTAGCACTTCAAATGGACAAGATTAGAGCCGCTGCTCCTCTCCCCTGGCCTCCCCCTTCCCAAGCACTCCCTCTGCAGAGCACAAGCGCTCCCTGCACCCCACCGCTCCACTGCATTCAGGCCACTTCCCACTCCCAAACAGGCCTGATTGTTTCCAGGGTGGAGGAAAGACATGAGGTGTCCCAGCCACATTTGTTTCCTTTCTCAGTGTGGTCGATGAGTAAAGAAGCCTGCTGCATTTGACGGAAAAAAGGAGTGCGTCACAAAAGAGAAAAGTGGTTAATATGGAGTTGAAAAGCAAGGGGATGGATGGACATTAGAAAGCGTGTTGGTGAAACAGTTAACAGTACAGTTACAACTGGTTACAGTTGTAGGACGGGGTGTATCCTATAGTACATGTGTTTCTGCTCTACTCTGGGCTGACACTCGCCTGACTGTTGCTTGTAAAATTCATCTGCTTGAGTTTTGATTCTGTAGTGCTGCTAATACGGTTTCTAGGGCTGTGGTTCATGCTTCTAACATGAAAACAATCACTCTTGCATGGTATTCTGGTTCTTGGGATGGACACAGATACCCTCTGGAGCATCAATTCTTTTTCACATCACATTTATAGAAGAATCTGTGCTTCCTTGAGCAAAATATGTTGCATTTGTTTTTTATGTCCAAATGGCTTCTTCAGTAAACAACTTAATTCCATATGCCAGCTGATTCCAAATCCTGCTAAAATATTTTCACTCAAACTTGAAAACTGGGTGGAAATCATGGGTACATATGTTATAAATTAATTAGGTATTTGTGGACATTGTGTTTAAAATGGTATGAAATACATGCATGCATCTCCTTCCAACTGGCAGGGGAATGGAGGAACCCAAGATTAAAGCGTAATATGTCTATGAATGAATTTGTGGCGGTTAGGCCCATACAAAAGCAAGTGCTGCTCAACATGTAATGAAAGAGGATTACGATCCACATTCTGCAGCGGGGAGACACCAGAGATAGAGGCATTCCGGAGCCGGAACTCACAGAATCACCAGACTAAAGCCAATAAAACATAGACTCTCTCTCTCTCTCTCTCTCCCTCTGACGCTCTCTTTTCTGGAACCTGCCAGCACCTTCTGGATGCTCTCCCTGTGATTTGACTCTCCTCTCCCTCTCTTAGTCTAGCCAAGGAGCTCACAGATAAAAATGTATCAAGCACAGTGAGATTAAAAATTAATATCTGCTAATTAAACATGAATGAGGAAAATGGCCAAACTATATATATATATATATATAAACTATATATATATATATAAACTATATATATATATATATATAAACTATATATATATATATATAAACTATATATATATATATATATATATATGAATAGACCTTTTTAATCATTTCAAAAGCAGACATTATGCATCTTATCTATGTATCCTTCTATCTATCTATGAATCATCAATATGTGAATAACCCACAGCTGTAATTCCCATCTCTATTCAACAAGAGCATCTGGGAGAAACTATCTGCAGCTCAGCTGAAATCGGTCACATAGATTTCACATGGAGTAATGAAGATGCCCACAGGTTCACTGCCACCATGAACTCCTAGTGTTACATGCCATTCATCAGTTATCCCACCAAGCACTTGGCATTCTGGCGCACTGCCAACTCTAACACCACCCGTCCATGTGGTAACAGACAACCCCTCACCTCACCCTCATGCCCTCATGCCCTGTGCCACTATCTCCTCCATCTTTATCTTGGTTCTGGCGACAGAGACAAAGCATGCCTCATATCGCACCACTCCTTCCTCAGGCTCCTACCCGTAGCTGGCCTACTTCCTAAAAATAGCTTGTGGTACTGAGGCAGATTCTGAGTTTTAAATGGTACCCACCCTCCCTCTCTCTCTTTCTTTCACATACTCTCTCTGTGTCACTCCCTCTCTCTGTCTTGCCATATATTCTCTTTCTCTCTCTCCCATTGCTCTCACTTTCTCTCTCTCCCTTACACAGACACACATAAATGCACACACTTCCTCACTATCACCCTCCCCCTCAATGCTCTCCTTGTTTTGTTCCTGGCTGAAATCTCTCATTGAGACAGGTGTAGTCCCCTGTACGATCCAGACAGAGTGTTTTCTTCCAGAGCGTTCTGCTGTGTCTGACCAGCCACGCCATTCACAGGCCGCTGAAAACAGTCAAATCTGAATCGTTCTTGGAGAGACTACAATGGATTTATTGATTCACTCTGCCTTTGTGCAGTTTTTTTAGAGCAAGTGTCATAAGTGGAACAGCTCAATTCAATTGGTGTATTACAGTTAGATGGAGTGACAATCCGTTAACTCAGCTTCCCAGTTACTACATCAGCTGGCAAAGAAACTGAGGAAATAAAAAGAGAGGAACAGAAAGAGAGAGAGAGAGAGAGAGAGAGAGAGAAATAGCATCCTGAAGACTTAGACTGTGGATATGGATGGTGGATGATGTACTGTGGTATAATCCAGATCCTCTGTTTGGAGAGGCTTAGTGCCAGCTGAATCACTGTGCGTGGGAGTGTAAATATCCTGAAAGAGGAGTCTGTGGAGAACTGCATGTGGGACCACAACCCCTCCCATCCCTCCTTTGTGCCCCCCCAACCACCACCACCTACACCCCACCACCACCCCTCCTCATCTTCACTCCTAAACATGTCTGCAAGTAAGCCACATTCTCCTCCTGAAAGATGTTTTTTACCCTTCCTTCTTTCTCTCCTCCTTTCTCTCTGTCGACCTACACAATGCACTTACTTTCTTTCTGTCTTTAAGCAGTGTATTTGTGTTACAGGGATATGTGTTTAAAAAGGGCCTAAACTTTATTTATTTGATGTCCCTTTAGAAGAGCTTCCGGCTACACATCCGTCCAGATTTTTTATTTATTTTTTTAAAATCAGGGACACCTGCGTGTGCACACACACACTTGCACACATGTACACAAACCAATAAACAAACCTGCTATGATGTTTGCATGATTAAAATGGCTTGGTCATGTCCTGGCAAGCAGGACTGCCCTTTAGTGCCTGGGTCTGCCAATTTTGTACATTTACACCTGGCAGCAACACATACCCCTTTGTTCACTGAAAGAAACCAACTATACCAACTTCAATTTGTCATACATTAGTACATTAATCATGCATTGTAGCGCCACAGTGGCTTTGATACCTTTTTTCCCCAAGATGACAGTGTCCTTGATTACACTGTTATTTGATTTACAGCAAGAGGTTTAAGGTAGGATTTATGATTTTGTTTAAAAAACTTGAGAGGCTGTGACCTGACTTTTTTTTATAACTGTTTCATCAAAGTAAAAAAAATAAATAATGAAAATTGTGTGGAAAAAAACAGTTGCGCAATCTGTGCGCACTGCATAGAGAATATATGTAATGTACTCACAAAATCAATGCTGTGAATATGGAAAAAAGGACATAAGAATTATACTAAGCAGTGGTTAAGGTACGGGGCAAGAGGGTGGAGCATGCGTGGGAGTAGTAACCAACATTTATACGAGAAAACCAAGCTTTTCCAAAACAGGAAGTGTGAGAATAGCTAAACAAGGTAGAAATACACGTTTGAGAAAATAAACAAGACTATCTGGAGAGAGAGATATTGAAAAGAGAAGGCGAGAAAAAAAACTGTGCAGAGAGCTTTGAAATCCAAATGCATCTAGGCGGTGAGTGGGAGGCTCAGGCACAGGTGTGGGAGTGCACCAGAGGAATTCACGCCACAGTTCAATGCTAATTAGTTCGCGAGGTGTGTTTTCAGAAAGGTCAGCGGGCCGTTTTTAAATGACCGGTTACGTGTGTGGCGGGCGCTAGGCGCTCGAGTTCGCCTCCCCGTTGGCCACTGCCGCTTCTGTGATATGATGCTTGGTATTCCATGCAGCAGCCTCCCACGCCCCGCAGCCGCCCACGCCAGGATCTGCGTCACGCTGCCGCGTGGGAGTGAGAGAGCAATGTAGCAAGCGCGGAATATCCCAATTCTAGCAGTAGGGGAGGAAACGGCGAACAGACATTTGCAGGTTCACAGTATTAAGTCCTAAGACAATTTCGTTCGGCTGCACGGAGTCTCCGGCGACTCAATGCCAAAGAGCGGAACGACGTTTGCATGAGCGCCGCCAGTTGATTTGCCAAGGCTGCGCGCGTGGTTCATATCGTCTCCCCTTCTATCAGGACGCGCAAAAAAGCGTCACTTGAACTGACAGGACAATTATCTTCAACTTTGTGACTTGACACTCGAAACACAACTATCTGAACTCAATTAAAAACAAGGAGTCTGGCATCAAAAATCGCTGGTAAGGTATACATTTTTCTAGTAATTCCCCAACTCTTACCGCACGGTTGTATGTTTTCTTGAATTGCAGCTATGTGCGCCGAGAAGTTTCACTTAGCTGGGTGTTTTGATTGTCCATGTGCTTCCTACTTTTCCGATAAAGCAAGTTCAGCTCAGCCATGCTCGTAAGGCACGGAATTTGACTCTCCGTGTGGGAGAAGTGCTTACTGAATCCCAAGCGCAGGCGAAACACCGGTGGGCGTCGTTCGGCAGCTGTGTAAAGAAAGCATCCTTTGCTTTTTCCTCCTTTTTATGTGTTGATTCTTTCTGTTGTGCAGGAAATTGCTCTCCTGGGTTATTCATGATATTTGTCCCGTTGGAGGTCATTTAGAAGTTTACAGCACACGCCGATCGCTTGCAAGTGATCCATAGAAGGAGGTCTTCGTTGATTTGTTCGGTCTTCTTTTGTTGACCTTAGAAATTCATTGGTTTACCTCAAGGCAAAAACAATACTCTGATAAATTTTGGGAATGAAAGAGGAGTAATAATCAATGGTCTAGGAATGGAAGCATGTTGTTATGTTTATAGAAAAAAAGTTTTGGGTGGTCACTGTATATTTGGAGGTTGTATATTTCTTGGAGCAAGTTTTTTTTTGTGAACGCTGCTATTGATATCTTTTGTATGGACTAGGAGTATAATTTTGTAGGCAATAATTTTATAGGTGTTGAAAAATGTTTCATGCTAGATTACTTGTACAGGTAGACTAAAAACATCAGTAAAAGCACTTGTGCTCTGATTTTACCCCCTCCCTGTTGGTGCCAGACGAGCAGTGCGTTGTCATCCTCGAAGAAGACAATGGCAATGTTTGCTAGCTAGAGACTGGGAAGAGTTGATGGATGAGTTCTGTAAACCAAAATATAGGTTTGGCCAGGAAGACAAAACCACTGCTCTGGATGGAGTTTGGACTCCATTTGCTTTTCATACCAAGCAAGACAAATGCAAGCAGTTTAAAACAGTCTGATAACTGAGCAGATAATGTTCTTTGTTTGTACTAGACAAAAACTAATTTTGTCACTCCTCTACAACAGTAGCAAGGCCACTGGATAGGATACATTTTGTGTGCACATTGTGATCAAAATTAATTTGCAGTTACACATCAGCAGTATCTTCATGTCATATAATAGTATCAGTATGTGTGTATTTCCTGTACTACTAGCACACATATGGTAGATGTTTGTATTTTTTGTACACCAGTGTTGATGTATGGATTTTGTGTACAGTCAAGACAGTAGTATTGATTTATGTCTGCACTCACTGTTGTCTTGGTCTGTAGTATCAGTATAACTACACACCACTTCACTCTTAGTGTTGTTATGTTGAGGAAACAGGACTCAGTACTCAGACTCAGACTCAGTCACACAAGTTTATATTTGCATGTATTGTTGAATATTAATGTAAGTATGTGTTGTATTATAGGATGTTCACTTCACCCACTTCACCCAACTTTACTTAAAATGACATTGAAATTTATTTTGTGAGTCAAAGCTTATATGGCAGCACGGGCAACCAGAACCCCTAAAAGCTACCATCGCCATGGTTTCTCCTCTCTGCTCGAGTGCTTCTTTTATGTGCTCCTATATTCATTAAAATTGATAAGAGCCGTACCATTACACAATGTGAGTGCACACACACACACACACACACACACACACACACAAGTGCTTTCAGCAGCAGCAATATAGAGTGGAGGACTGGCTCCATGGCTTCCCACTACCGTCCATCCGAGAGAGAGAGAGAGATAGAGACGGGGCGAGAGGGAAAGGACGAGAGAGAGAAGGAAAGAGAAGAGAGGAGTGAGAGAGAGGGTTGTAGAGCGAGAGGCAGAGGGAAAGAGAGGGAGGGAACTGGTGAGTGCATGCCAGGCAAATTGCAGGACAAGTGCCCTCCACACCACTCTCTGAATAGGCTTTCAACAAGCAACTCTCCTCCTAGGCCTCGTCCCCTGCCTATCCACTGGAGTGCAGGGTTTATGCACCCCTCTCATAGGTCTCTCTCTCTCTCGCTCTCTCTCTCTCTCTCTCTCTCTCTCTCTCTCTCTCTGGCACTGCTTCTAACTCACTCTCTCCTGGTGTGGCTGGCGACTATGGAAACAGGCCTAGTGTGGTCTGAGGCCTGTGGTAAACAGCTGTGATGTGCCTCAAGGGTTTTCCATATTGTTATGATAGCATTTGATGTATATGGACGTGTATTAGTATGTATGTGTTTTTCCACTTGGCTGCTGAGCAGACTTGTTTCCATAGAGTGACCAACAGTCTCTTTCTTTAGCTATCTGAACATCTCGGCCATTAGTTGTTGTGTCACCCTCAAGTAGCACCACAGTTAGGCTTATGAAGTCATGGTTTGGTCACCGACATCTGTGTTTTAATCTAGATAAATGTTCTGTATGATGTCGAAACTGAACAAATGCCTTGCCTTGTGGGTCATGAAAGGACCTCCCCCCCTCTCAAAAAAACAACCTAACAACTGATGTTCAGTGTGATATCAAAGCTTCATTGGGTAATATGCACACAATGTGGTAATACATAGTTTATAATGCGTCATTAGTTGGTCTCACAGTAAGCTAAACTTATGCGCCTTTGTGACCTAGTTGATAAGCACGCTCTCAGGTGGGCGTGGGTGTGTATGGTTAGCCTGTATGAAGGTCACTGTCTCCACCCCTTTGCACACCTGACGCAGGTGAGTGCCGCCACCACCAACGTTGTGCGGAAACATCTAATTAAGTGGAACAGGAGTGTTACATAAGGCATGGAGGGAGTGGGGAGGGAGAATGTGCGGGCCACCTCCCACCCCCCCGCACACACACACACTCACACACTGATATACACACCGCACGCACATACACACACACCCCATTTGCGCAGAGCTAGGTGTGGACGTGCGTGAGTGCCAGTGGGGAGAACATGTCCGGCCCTGCCTGGATGGATGGAAAAAATGCATGGAGCCTCCAGTGTCTTGCACACGGGTGAAGGTGGATGGGTGGGTGGGCAAGGGAGACAGAAACCGAGACAGAAAAAAAGGGGGATGGATAGAGAGAGGGAGAGCGAGGGATAGACAGGGGAAGAAAAGGAAGGGTGAGGCTCTTGGAGAAAGCCAAGCACTCCCCTGAAAAGATGGCATGTCGGTTTCGAGGGAGTGAGTGAGGAATCGTGGTGCCACCAGGTGCTGCCAGAGCCAGATTGCATTTTGAGGTGGAGGAAAACATTTCTCATTACCACATCACTCCTGAATGTGTGTGTGTTTCAACCCACGATTCTGGAAACTGATGTGATTTGACATAAATAATCAATCTTCGTGATTTTTTTTCCGTCTGCATCTGCCTCAAAACAGCCAGGAGCGAATAATTGAAGAGTGTTTTTTTTTTTAAAGAACGACAACAACAACTGAAACTACAGTCGAAAGATTCATGGCCTCGTGTCTGCGCTCTGAGCCAATGAGAGTGAATGAATGAACGAAGGCAAAAGGACGAAGCACACTGCCATTTTCTGCTATGAGATTAGAGGCACCCGCAGGCTTCTTACCAGGGTGCCACACACCAGAGTGCCATGTGTCAGCTCTGCCTGACTGTTTGGCATGTGATTCGCTGATGAGGTGGAAAAGCCTGCTGTGGCAGAGGTGACAGCATTAGAGATCTGAAGCAATGATGGAGTTAGTTGTTACATTGTGTCAGTGTGTGTGTGTATCTGTCTAGGTTCGTATCTGTGAGAAAGACACAATGGTGGGACATAATGGTCGTAGTCTTCTGCTTCCAGAGGTTGTCTGGATTTTGAGCGCTGGGGTTGAATGCATTTGAAATGCAACACCTCCTCTTCTCAGTGTGTGATATCCTGCCCCCCCCCCCCCCAAGTCTCTACACATCATCCCCAACCCACACTGCCCCCCCCCCCCAAGTGTACCCCTTTTCCCTTCTCCTCTGTCTTCTATCTCCACATCCCATCTCCCCTCCACCTACTAACCCTTGCCTGCTCCACCCACCACCTTGCATCTCTTATTCCTCTTTGTAGGGGATCCGGATCCCAACCCCCAGCTCGATTCTCTCCTCCTCTCCCCCTCTTCTCTTCTGTCTTCTCCTCTGCCCCTCTCCTCTCCCCACCTCTCCTCTCTCCCTCTTCCCCTCTCTTCTCCTCTCTTCCTCTCCTCGTCCTCCAGCTTGAGAGACGAGGGACGCTTCCAGGGCAGAGACAAATGGAGTCTGTGCCGTGAGACGGCCCACCTACGGCCAGAGCAGAGGTGGAGTGTGGTATGCGTCTCTCCCAGTGCTCCAGGACACTCCACAGTCCTCTCTCACTCTCACTCTCCCTTTCCCTTTCTCTTTCTCTATCCCTATCCCTTTGCGTCTCTTTTTTCTTTGCTCACTCTCTGTCCCTAGCCTTCTGTCTTTTTCTCTCTTTCACTCTCTCCATCTTTCTCACTGCCTCTTTCTTCCTCCTCTCTCTCTTGCTATCTTTCTCTTTCTCTTTCCTTCTCTGATTCTCTGTCCCTCACTTTCTCTGTCTTTTTCTCTCTCTCCATCTCTCCTCCCTCTCATTCTCCATAACACTCACACTTTCTCCCTTTTGCTCTCTATCCCCATCTCCATGCAATCTCTTACTCTCTCTGTCTTTCTCTTGCTCAATCCTATTCTCTCTCTCTCTGTCACTTTCTCTCACTTTCTCTCATGTTCAGGCCTCACTCCTCTTTAACCTCCAACTCACCACCTCTTGCCCTCTCTCTCTTTCTCTTTTTCTCTCTCAATTCCCATGTCATCTCTCGGTCCTGGGCTTCACCACGCTGGACCGGGACTGAAGCCATGTCTCTGGTGTGTTGAGTGGTTGTTGTTGTCAGGTTTAGTTGGACTCTCTGTAATTATGCTCTTCTGTGTACAGGTCTGTGTGGACCTGGTGCTCCATAAGACCCGACAATCTCTGTTGTGGTGTCAGTCAGGCTGCTTGAAATGATAACAAAAAAAACTGGTGATACTTGGTGATTCCAGACCATGATTTTAGTCCTCTCCTCACATCTGCTGGCTTTCACAAAACACAAAAAACAAACAAACAAACAAATTGTAAGTAAGATATGGCAACATCTCAGAGGCAGGTGTTTGATCACTGTGAATACTGAGTTGTGTGTGTGAGAGAGAGAGAGAGAATCCCCCTTTTTTATGTTAACCCTCCTCCCCGCCCTGAGTAATACCGTACTGCAACAGGTTGTTCATTTCCTCAGTGCTGTTGGGGGAATTGCTTTACCTTTCAGCGCAATGTTGTTTGAATTTGAATAAAAAGCTCTCTTAAAGGTTTCCATATTTCCATTATAATCCTGAACCAGAACCAGTACTTTTCCACTTTCCTCTCACACTCACACTGCCTTTGTTCTTGTCCTTTCCTTTGTCCCTTGCCACCCCCTTTCCCCACCCATGGACAGGTATGGCGGCGACTTTACCCAGGACTCTCGGGGAGTTGCAGCTCTACCGCATCCTACAGCGGGCTAACCTGCTGTGCTACTACGATGCTTTCATCCAGCAGGGCGGCGACGACGTGCAGCAGCTGTGCGAGGCCGGCGAGGAGGAGTTCCTGGAGATCATGGCTCTGGTGGGCATGGCCAGCAAGCCTTTACACGTGCGCCGCCTGCAGAAGGCGCTGCGCGACTGGGTCACCAACCCGGCCCTTTTCAACCAGCCGCTGGCCACGCTGCCTGTCTGCAGCATCCCCGTCTACAAGCTGCCAGAGGGCTCGCCCAGTCCGCTCCCGCTGCTGCCCCGTGCGGGCGAGCCCCACGTCAAGACGCCCAAGTGTGGTTCCGCCGCTGCATCCGGCGAAGCCGGTAAAGAGGCTGGTAACGGGAGCTCAGGCGCCACGGCGTCTCCTCTTCAGAGCGGTACGGAGCCACGGTTTTGGGTCGGCCATGTTGGTGGTCTCGGAGGTGCAGAGAGCGAGCAAAGCCTGTCACCCGCTGAGCTCGGGTCGCCGTCATCCCCACGCGACGGCCTGGAGGCGCTGGACACAGCAGCCGTGCAGTCGGTGACGGAGTGTGTGGAACGCATGGCGACGGGGCTGCCGCCGCGCAGCGACCCCGTCGAGGTCAAGGAACAGTTGAAGGGCAACAAGAAACTGGCCAAGATGATCGGGCACATCTTTGACATGGCCGAGGAGGACCCACGCCGTGAGGAGGAGATCCGCAAGTATAGCGCCATCTACGGGCGCTTCGACTCCAAGAGGAAGGACGGCAAACACCTGACGCTTCATGAGGTGAGAGAAGGAAGGAAAAGAGGACCAAGAGGGAAGTGACAGATAGAGAGTAACAATATGAAAGAGGTTGTGACAGTCAAAGTAAGACCTTTGATTGAAAAAAGACTGTAAAAGACTAGGCAGGTTAGGAACATGGATGGATTTGAAATTAATGTATGTCCTGAAAACTAACCTGCCACTTGGTATTCAAACAAATTTTTGAATTGAATTGAAATGACACAAACTGTTATGTGTTTACAACCTTGTTCCAAATGAGATGTCTCACAGTGTGCCCTCTCTCTTGTCATAGCTGACAGTAAACGAGGCGGCGGCCCAGCTCTGCATGAAGGATGTGGCTCTGCTGACTCGTCGAGATGAGCTCTTCGGCCTGGCACGCCAGATCTCTCGGGAGGTCACTTACAAATACACCTACAGGACAAGCAAGTGAGTGTTCAGGTCAAGCAAAGGGGATGCACAGCTCATCAAAGCAGTCCTCAGGAATATGGGTAACAGAATCATAGCAAGGACAGAGAAAAAGAAAAACCCCACTGGTTATCTTTAAGATTTTATCTTGAAGTGAGGGAACTCATGAAACTTCGTTACTAAGTTTTTCAGCTTTGAAGTGGCCATGCTATCACTGGAGTACCTGTAGAAACCTCTTTAAGTTGTGCTTTTCACACAGAATTTCACTCAAATGGATTTTTTCCTTGTCATACAGTTTTATGGTTGTGTATGGTCTTAAAGTCAAACATATCGTATCGAGTGTGTAACATTTAATCAGACACAGACACATGTTTGTGGCATCCCACCTCTTGCGATATTCCACCTCTGCTCCAGTCTCATTGACCCACACATCACCTTGCACCAGCCTCTCCTGTGACCACACTTGTCTAACCAACTCCAGCTGACTTCCCAGTCTCGGAGGGCACAGCTTTCTGCACACGCTGAGTGATATATTAATGACTCTCTCTCTTAATGAGTGCTGGCTCTCCATCTCTGTTAGTTTTCTTTGAAGAGGGCTTTCTGGTGCTAGTGTGTAGAGGGGGATGGGGTAAATCATGCTGTTGTATTTATCGTGTGCCGGTCACATCCTGTGCTCAGAAATAGATGAGAAGAGGGAGGGATGTTGTTGATATTTCATGGTGTGCACAGATGCTCTCACTGCGATGACTCCCTTTTGAAAGAGGTACTTCCGAATCCATGCGAAACCGAGAAACTGTCTTGCAAGATTGGTACGTCTAGGGTAGCACTATCAGCATTGATCGCTCCTGTTCACCGAGACACCTTGGCGTGAGTCTGCCAGAAGCTCATGGTTGTCGGCCGCTTTGTGCCCAAGGCTATAAACGAGGCGAGATTTTAAAAAATGCGTCGAGACGATCTGGGTCTGGGTTCAGGGTCTGGATCTCAAGAGTCTATTTAAAGCTGCAGCTAAAGCTGACTGAGAGTCTGGAAGCATCTCTTTCTCTCTCTCTCTGTCTTTCTCTCGCTCTCTGTGTCTCTCTCTGACTCTCTCTCTCTCTCTGTCTTTCTCTCGCTCTCTGTGTCTCTCTCTGTCTCTCTCTGTCTCTCTCTTTCTGTCCCTCTCAAGCTCTCTCTCTGGTCTTTCTTTCTTTCTTTATTCTCTTTCTGTATGTGAGGAGTAATGAGCTTGTGTCTGCGGGGGCATCCTCTGCCCTGCTCAATACGACTCTCGAAATTGGCTCTGTGAAGAGGAAGAGGAAGAAGAAGAAGAAGAAGGAAAAGAAAAACTGTAGCAGGCTCCTTCCAGGTGCTTCCTTGATTACCAGGCTGGCAAACTGAGGGGATGGAAAATTCCACTTTGGTATTTGTTAACCTCTGTTTAAGGTGCACTATCACAGTCACACCTACAGCCAAGATTCTATCAGCAGAGCCAGACTCCCTTTTTGTCTGTCTGTGCGTGTGTGTGTGTGTGCGTGCGTGTGTGTGCTGCTCTGTTCGCCTGCCAAAAACTACAGGTTTGGCAAATCACTGGGGTAGTTCTTCTCACACGCATACCACAGAGGGCGGTTTGAAACAGCAAACAGTAGTTTTTACACCATGGGCCGCAATCAGATGCCAGAAACAGACCTAGCTGAAACCTTTTTTTAGATCTTAGAGTAAATCAAGTCATTTTGATTTACCAGCAGGTATCCTCATTGTGTTCTTGATTTGTTAAAAAACAAAAGGAGGTGTGTTTGTATGTGTGTGTGTGTGTGTGTGTGTGTGTGTGTGTGTGTGTGTGTGTGTGTGTCATATTACCAGGGGACATTCCTTCATGATGTCTCTCAAAATAACGGCTTCTCTCTCTCTCTCTCTCTGTCCTTCCCCCCCAGATCTCGTTGTGGAGATGAGCCCTCTCCAAAGAGAATCAAAACAGAGGTGAGTTCCCTGTCCTATAGGTATCACTTGTGGTGTGGGGGGTTCACAAAACAATAAACAGTCAGAAAATATTCAATATTGATATTTCTAGCTACTAGAGTTAAGTTAGCTACTAGAAGCTTTTAATACTTTTAATCTAAAGAAGCATGATGTGTAATTTAGCCTTTTTCTTTTAAGTTTTACTTGTTGCACTCTCAGTGGATATATGCAGCTCATCTCTAAGAATTGGCGTCAGGCCAAACCAAACAGCTGTACATTTTCAGGTATTGCGGAGTTGGCTAAGTAATCCAAAGACAGGGTTTTAAGTTCTCGCTGTGCACATATGTGACGTTGCTAAGTGACATAGACCATTGACAAATGAGAAGAAATGCTCGGCCTCTGCTCCACACCCACGCAATACTGTTCCTCCAGCTCCAAGGCTAACCTTTCACACAGAGAACCCCTTACATTAACACCCACACAAACACGCACGCACGCACACACACACACACACACACACACACACACACACAAGACAAGCAGATAATAGCAGTCAGGCCAGACAAGGGTGGGGCAGCATAATTTTGTTTACTTAGTTGCCCTTCAACGTACAGGGCTGTGTGTGTGTGTGTGTGTGTGTGTGTGTGTGTGTGTGAGTGTGTGTGAATGAAGGTTAAGAATGGGGGGTAGGTTTGATGGGTTGGTACAGAGGGTGAATAAATGATGTTGGGGAAAGTTTCAAGCCTACTCCTGCCTACAGAATACCTATTGTAATGATCACATCTCAAAACGACCTCTCAGCAAACACATGCCTACACACACACACACATACACATACACACACATACATGCCCAATTTATTTTCCAAATGTTGTGAATCCACAGGCGATTTAGTAATTGGTATGTTAGGTGTGTTTTGTTTAATCTGTGTCTTTGTCATGAGTGTTGTGATAAATGTATTTGGTGTGTTTATCTGGTGACGCTGGTCTGATTGGGGTGTATTCATTGTGAAAATTCAATGTGGTAGTTTTTAATTATTTTATTTGGTAAGATGAGTATGTGTGGTGTGTTTGTGATGTTAGGTGTGTGATGTGTTTATGATGTTATGTGTGCGTGTCTCAGGTGATCCCAGGCATGTGTGTGTGGTGTGTTTTAGATCTTTTGTGTTTGTGGTGTGTTTTATGATGCTAGATGTTTTGGTGTGTTTGTGATGTTAGGTGTGTGTGTGATGTAATTGTGATGGGAGGTGTGTGTGTGGGGTGTGTGATGTGAAGGGACCTGAAGGACAGATGGCTGGAGGTCTGTGTGGTGTGTTTGTGATGTTAGGTGTGTTTAGTTTGTTTATGGATTTTGATGTTAGGTGTGTGTGTGTGTGTCTGATTGTCTGTATGTATGTGTGTGTGTTTGATGTTAGGTGTGTGTGTGTGTGTGTGTGTGTGATCCTTGGTGTGTGGTGGGCCTAAAGCACACGGCTGGAGGTCCCCCCGGCAAACAGGCAGGAAGGCCCCCCCTGCAGCCCCATCCTCCGAGCCCCAGATATCACTCCCACGTCCGACCCTCCTATCTGATTGTTCTCTTTCATGAAGAGGCTTTTTGTCCTCTCCGGCTCTCCGTCTCACCCCCGTGGCAGCTGTCCATTCTCGACTCAGCCTCGCCTTGCCTTCCCCTACGACACCTTTTTTTCTCTCTCTCTCACTTTCTCTTGGTTTGATCATTATCCAGATGTCAGATCTTCTCTGGAAACTTCCACCTTCACACACCCAGTGAGTGGGCTGTGGGGTGTTGTGTTATATACGTCTCTCATTTCTCCCCAGCCAGCTCGCACTCTCTGTTTCTCTCTCTCTCTCTCTTTCTTTTTCTTTTTCTATCTGTCTCTCTCTGTCTCCACCTCTCTCTCTCTTCCCCCTTCTCTCTCCCTCTCTCTCTGTCTATCTTTCTCTCGCTCTCCATCTCTCTATTTGTGTCTCCCCTTTTTCTCTCAGTTCTCTTCTCATCTTTTTTCTCTTTCTTTCTCTCTCGTCGCTCGCCAGACGCGAGGGAGTGTGCAAGTCAGTGACACCCCTTCACCAGGTTTCTGTTCATCATTTGGGGCAAACCTCATGACGACAGGCCAGGAAATTCACAATTTGTGTATGTGTGTGTGTGTGTGTGTGTGTTGGGGAGGATATTGTTATTTCTCGTCTCACATACTTGTCCAGTAACTCCCTTAGGTACCCAGCTTGATTCCCCTAATTTGCATGATGAGTGATCCCCCACACACACATGCACACACACACACACACACACTCACCCCCACGGGTGAGTGAACATCTACACCATGAAACACTGCGCCAGGGCCTGTGTTTTTAGAACTTGTTTAACTTATAGCTGTTTCTCGTGCTTCTCTCTCTCTCTCTCTATCTATCACTTCAAAAGCAAAAAATAAGGGGCCGTCTTCCTCCTCTTCACTCTGCCCAGAGCATAGACCAGCCCTACCCACAAGGCCCAATGGGTTTTCCATGCCACACTCTCTGCCATAGCACTTTTCACCCTAATGAAGGGGTGGCGTTAACGTTAAAGCTCTCAGCAACCCCCCCACCCCCACACACACACACCGAGCCACTACCACTGAAGCCACCAACACCACCACCACCCTGTCTCTACACGTCACTCCACCCTTCACCCACACCCAGCTGCCCGAGAGCCCGCGAGTCCCTTCACTGGCCCCTGCAACACTGCCACCCACTCCATCTCTCTCTCTGTCTCGCTCTCTCTTTTTTTCTCTCTCTCCTTCCCTCCATCATTTCCTTTCTCACTCCCTCTTTCTCGCCCGTCCTCCTGCCTGTCCACATCAGCGTGAATTAGGCCGCCGCCCACAGTGAGACAGCACTGTCCAAATGAGATCAGCCAGACGTCACACACACACACACACACACACACACACACACACAAATGTCCATACACACATACACAAGCATATATATCCATATATGTTGATATATGGTAGTATATATATATACAAATATGCTTAAAAACACACACACACAGTCTGTACACACACTTTTGTGTGCACTGTACACACACATAAGCGCACACACACATATTCACACGCATGGATACACATGCGCACTTGCACACGCCCACCTGAAGCTGAGGCTTGAGGTAGACGTCATTGTGTGGGAGAGTCTGGAATCACCCACACCCATGCTTTTTTTGCACACTCACCGCCACATGTAGAAATGAGTTGAGCAACACACACACACACACACACACACACACACACAGACAGATACACAAATACCTACTGTGTACTCATTTCTGTCTCTTTTACACTGTACTGAGGTTAATATTTGCACACAGGCACAAATCAGTGTAAGTGCTCTTTCTCCTACATACATACACTGCACATGCTCACATACACTCAACACTCTCTCTTGCTTTCTCTCACATCGACACACACACACATACACACACACAGACATACACACCTATGTGGGCTTCCTCTCTTTTACGCAACTATGTGTGCACACACACACACACATGCACACACACGCAAAAGCATAAAAGGTGCCCTCCCATCACAGTGTTCAACTCATTTGATACCTTGAAGGTGTGGTGATGTGACATACTTACCACACACACTCCTCATCTCTACTTGCGTCATTGCTTCTGCGCATATCACCCACCCCCCCAACACACACACATACACACACCCGCACACACATACACACACACACACATACTGAACACCACTTGCCACACAAGAGGGAGGGGCAGAGAAGGCGAAGGAAAAGGTTACCATGACAACCTTATGTGTAAACAGTGGAAGATTGTTAATTCTGTGGTTCTTCTGTCTTGCAATTTGTTTATGGAAGTGGGCGCAGGAAAAAATATATAATATGTAAACTACATCCTGATATTTATTTTAACATGTCCTGTTATTTTTTTTTTTTTTTTTTATATACTATTTTGACCTATTTCTTGGAGTAAGTGAAACCTTTTCACCTGACAGTGAGGCAACCAGTTCAGTTAAATGTGTCAAAGGTCAGGGTGACTCAGACAAAGCTTGTCTAAGAGTGAAAATGACACAAGAGAGTCTGAAGTTTTAAAAACAACAGTGTAGTCAGTACTGTAAGTTTACACAGCAGACAGCAACAGCTATTCCAGGCCAAACTTTCATAATGATGAAAGAAGGGGTGGGTAAGAACAAAAGGCTGTCAAATGATGATTGGCATATGCACACATGACCAAGATACCACAGTCTGTAAAGGCAGATGGTGTAATAGGTGCGTTAGGGAAGACTTCTTCATAGTTACTTTTATCACAGAGATATTGTTTTGTATGAATCCCCGATAATTAGATTTAATTTCGGTATTGTTGTGGATGTGGTTCGTAAGGTCCAAATAGGATATGTTTGGTGTGTGTGTGTGTGTGTGTGTGTGTGTGTGTGTGTGTGTTTGTGTGTCGCATGAGTGTGTAGAGTGCTTGTGCCTGATGTGTCTTGTGTCTGCTGTTGCAGGAGGGCTTCTTTGACCTTCAGGAGGCATTGCAGGCCATCTACATGCGGCAAGAGACGCTACGGGAGCAGCTGGCCCACGCCCGATCCAAAGGCGAGGAGACGGCCACACGCAGCATCCAGGTGAGCAAGCGCACACACGGGGCACACCTGTGCCTGAGAGATGAGGAGGTGGTAGGGGAGAGTGGTTGGGCTGGACGAGTAGAGTGTGTGTGTGTGTGTGTGTGTGTGTGTATGTGTATTGGGGGGTGTAGAAGCGGAGAGTAGTGGAGGGGGGGGTATTTGGAGGCTCTGCTGGGGATGAGTCACCATAACAGACACAAAAACTGACTCTCTGAGCCTTGCTGTCCCGTCAGACAGGGCATGCAGCCAAAGGGTACCCACTGAGTCAAGTCTGTGTGTGTGTGTGTGTGTGTGTGTGTGTGTGTGTGTGTGTGTGCGGGCGCGTACATTTTCTCTTTCTTTGTGTCAGTTTGCAGCATCCCTTTTGTCTGACCTAGGGACTATTGAGATTGCAGTTTGGTTATGTGTGTGTATGCCAAGATCTGTGTGTGTGTGTGTTTCCATCTGACTGGGGGTCAGCAACATTACAACTATGTGTGTGAGAGTGCATCTACGTGAGTGTGGTGTGCGTGTTTGTGGAGGGTAGTCGGGGAGTGCGTGTGTGTGTGGGGGGTGTTTCGTTCTGCCTGCCTGAGTCATCCTCAACCCTGATACCTCTTTGACCTCTCTCGTCATCTCCACTGACAGGATATGTGTGACAGCAGCTTCTTTTCAGTCACAGGGCCAGTAGTGTGGAGTCAGTAGAAAACCTCCTCAAAAGCACAAAAGAGGGACACAAAATATATATTGTTATCTAAAATGACTTTTAATGCATTCTCTATCTACTTTTAGTCTTTTTCTTGACATTTGTGTCTGCCTTTGAATAGAGCTGTGACTAAGTCTTGTGTATGGGCTTTGCACTGAGTGAGATGACATCACCGGCTGCCAGAAATACATTGACTAATTATCTGCCGTAAATTAGCAAGTTTCTTTCATGCACTCCCATAAGTCAGAGAAATGGTTTTAGCATGCATGTGAGGAAAGCTTCTCAGGGTTTCGTTAAGAGTGTGTTACTGGAATTTCCCCCCCTTAAACAATGGTCAGTCGTGCAAAGGGACGTGCAAGTCTTCGACTGGACTTTGACCACAGAGAAAAATAAGCACTTAAGGCTGCAGAGAGAAAGTCTTTGGTGGAGGTGTGCCCAAAGTGGTGTGGCTCAGGTCCTTGTGGCTCAGTATACTTTTCCTGGGACACCCAAACTATTGTCCAGTGTGTCAACATGTGTATCTATGTGTATCTGCTTGTGTCAGTTCCAACGTGGCTCCACTGTGCCTGTGAGCACGACGTGTGTGTGTGTGTTTGTGTCTAAATGGATGCATGAATCCTTATATGAACGTATGTGTAAACAAGTATGTGTATCAATTTAGGCGTATTATATTCTTGATTCATTTGTGTGTTCGTTTTTCCCCACTTTGTCTCTCTCTCTACTGAGATCTCTCTGATATGACTCTTTTCTCTCTCTCTTTTTATCTTCTCCCCCATGTTTCTCTCTTCTCTTTTCTTCTGTTATGTATTGTGTTTTAATTGGGTGATGATTTGATGACTTAATTAATAAATGGGCATTAAAACCTCTGGTTAAACCCCACTAGATGCAGCTGGAGCGTCTGGTGGCAAAGCAGATGGAGATTCTGCACGATGCGGCAGCTCAGGACCGCCTGCAGGCATTGGATTGGAGGATCCCTGCCGCCGCCTTCAAGCACGCCGCCGCCGCCACCATTGACCGACAAGCAGCCAACGGGGTCGCCACCGACAAGAATGCCGAACAGACAGGTAAGGCTGGACGCCAGTGCAGATCCCCTGTAGCTCAGGTGTACTAACAATACCAAAAGCATGGCTTTTGGTTTCATTGTGCATACTGTACACAATTGTGCATTTCATTGTGCATACTGCATGCAAATACTATATTACCTTAATTTATTGATTATTAAGGTTAATACATTGGTTTAGTAAAATTTCAGGATTGCATTTCTTTTCATCATTCTACTTGATGTGATCACATTCTGATGCAATAGGTAATGTTTACATGAGGTTACTATGAGGTTTATACATGGGTGAGGTTAATACAAGGGTGAGGTCAATACATGGTTTTGTTTTTTTAGTTTAAATGAAACATTGACCTGAGGTTTATACATTGTGCGGCTTATATTCAGGAAATTACTGTATACTTATAGCTACCTCTAACGAAAAGCACAATGGAACTGAAGTTGGTCAGTCAGAGTTCCTACTTGTAAAATCATCAACCCCATCTCTTGAACTCTTTATTTCAAATTAGAAATGTCTGACGTTGTCATCTTGAATTCAACACATTCAGTCACATTCAATCAACACAGGTCATTTTGGACTAAAGCATAAAATCACTAGATGAATTGATACAAATATAGTGTTTGAAAGGAAGCAGCAAAGCACTTTTCCTAAGCACTTAGAGAATCCAAACATTCCTCACTGCTTCTGGATCATTTCATTAGGAAAGGAACTTTTATGACACCAAAGCGTTTGAGACAAAGGTTGTTTGCATGCTCAGCCACAGTCTTAGTCTTCAGTGTTTGTCGTAGTCAGGTGTTCTTTGGTGTCGAGGGAAAAGACTCAGAGGGACACAAAGGACTTAAAGCCGCCTTTGTTTTGATACATTCCACATCTTGAGGCAAAATGGTTGCCAAAATCCAAGTTCACTTGTTTGAGTGGAGCCCAGATAACTCTTGTGTGTCTGGTTTTTCTTTTCTCATCGTTGTTGATGTTTTTGTAGTGTAATGTTGATGTTTATTTTAGTGTAATGTAATGGAGAGCAGTTAGTGATGAGAACCATGTGGGACAGGAACACGGCTTAGTGCTGTCTGTAAGGATAATTCCCACCACCTGTGTCCTCTCCCCATCACCTGCGCTCTTGCCTGTGTGCTGTAAATGAACAGGTACAGGCCTTTCTCCACTTGTTTATGCCTTGCGGAAGGCTGGCATGCCACTATGCGTGGGCCTTTTTTAATCTGTCCATTCAGGGCATGTCCATTCAATAAAAACAATTTAATTTAGGGAGTGCCTCAGTCTGGAGAGGTTGTTGTTTTGTTTTCCTGTCTTTTCATACCAGTCAGTCTAGAGGTTGTAAACACATTCAATGGAGTGTATCATGGGTGTTATAACCATGGCCTTTTTTTTAACAAGCTGTTGTTTCAGAGGCTTTGAGGAGAGAGAGCTGAAAAGTCTTTTGACTCCTTAATGGGTTTTCATCACAGGACTGACGATTGCTCACTGGCTGGGTTTGTGCCTGTGGTGGTGTGTAGGTAATGATCTCTGTGCTGAGAAGTGGGGGAAACCAGTGATGTTCTTTCTGTGGTGATGGTGTTGCTTTTGGTGCCAAAGTCTCTCCTCAGCCTAGTCACCCGTGGTTTCCTTTGTGTTGTGTGTGCATGTGTGTCAGAACGAGTGTGTGTGTGTGTGTGCATGCGCGCGTGTGTGTACAAATGTGTGTCTAAGGCAGAGAGCATTATGCATTTATCAGATAGCTGGTGGGCCTCACCTGCTGCAAGAGGGCTCGTCTGTCGGTTTCTTTTTTACTTCTTCCAAGCTGCACTTTCATTTCTGGGCCTCATGTGTCAGCTGTGGGCGGCAGAGCAGTGGGAGTAAAAACAGAGGAGAGAGAGGGAGAGAAGAAGAGGAAAAAACAAGAGAAAAGGAGTGAAATGCGTAAAGTCGAGGGGTAGGAAGGAGAGAAATGAGAGTGATACAGAGAGAGAGGTGGAAAAAAGCGAGAAAGAGCAAGAGAGATACAGAGAAAGGAAGAGAAATACAGAAGGAATGGAAAGAGAGAGACAAAAGAGGAGGTTAAGGTGCACGTGTAGAGATGCAGAGCTTAGGAGAAGACAGAACTGGAGGAGAGAGGAACAGAATGAGAGTGTGAGAGAATTGAGAGAGAGATGGAGCAGCTGAAAAGAGAGCTGGAGAATGGATAGACCAGAAGGGAAAGGGGAGGTGGGAAGCAGACATGTAAGACTATAAAAAGAGGAGAGTGGGGAATTAGAACAGAAATATGAGAGAGAATTAGAACAGAAAATAGATATATTGAGAGAAATGGATGAAAAAGGAAAAAAAGAGTGAAAAAATGAATGAATGAGGGAATCGTAACTGACACTCATGTTCTGCTGCCATCTGCACGTCTTTTGTCTCTGTGTCCTATTTGATGCTCACATTTCCCGAAAACCTGCTCTGCCGTTTCCTTCCTCCGCGGGCGGACGGTGGCCTGGCAGGGCCAGACAGCACCAAACTACTGCCTCTGCACTGGCTGCTCCACATCCCTGCTCCACTTTGGGCTGCTTTCATGTGGTCGAGGCCCAGCAACATACACACTTGCTCGCTCACAACAGGCATTGTGCACTGGGTCGATAAAAAGGTAGTTTCCAGGCAAAAAAAAAACATCCTCTTTGCTTAACGTCACTCAGGCAGTCAGTTAGGTAGTTTTGCTTAGTCCTTGCTCCCAGAGAAGGCAGCCTATCCAGCCGTTTGATGCGTGGGCAGAGCAGAGATGTGAAAAGGCTATTGACTTCTCTTGAGTTGACCTCGTGCAAATGGCAGATAAAGCCAACCATATCAGGCACTACATCTCATAAGTAAACAAGAGGAAGTATGCAACTGATTTGGAGAACAGGCTACTTCACACACATCACCAGTCACTCAGGAGCTGTAGAGAAAACATGCTCAACTTCATAGCACGGCTCCTAGTGTCTTGATCAGAGAACAGGGAAGAGGCTGGGAGGCCATAGTCGTCAGCGTACGGCTCTGTGTCCAAATGTAAACAACAGCTCTTTCATCTAACGGCAGAGATGATAAGCAGTACATGTAGATGAGAAGTGGTGCATTATGCTGCCAGACACAGTGCGCCATACAGCAGTTGGCCCCAGTGGTTGTGCCAGTGGCCCAGTGACACAGAGAGCCTGGGTGAAGGGCTTGTGCCAGTGGCCCAGTGACACAGAGAGCCTGGGTGAAGAGGCCTACCTGTTGTGACAGGCACACATGATGGATGGTTCCTGAAAGCCTAATAAAGAGAAGAGAAACACTCTGTGATGCGCACCAACAAATACATAGCAGATGTACAGCATAAAACATTCAAGTTTGATGCACAGTGTTAACATTTCATGGAGCACTCATATGTGTGTGTTTTGAACTCATTGATCCAGCGCTTGTGTTCTCTTTGGTTTCTTAAATGCCACGAGTAATCAGCGCTTCAGAGTGGGTGTTTTATGTCTCACTCTACACAGAAAGTCTGCTATTCCTCCTTTCATGCTCTACAATGTCATAATTTAGGGCCTGAAATTTGGTTCTATATCAAAGCTGAACTCTATCTGAATTTTTGTTGTTCTGTTTCAAGGTCTGTCTTGATCCTTCAGTGTAAAAAAGCCAAGTGTGTGTGTTGCTAATTTAGCCAACAGGCTCCTACCATATTGTCTACTGAGAGGTCTATGGCTGAAGACGAGCAGCTCAACTTTGTCCTTGTTTTCTTCATGATGTTCTGTCTTCCAACAACACTTTTCACTGTAGCCTCTTACCCATTAATGCTCCCCCATACACATACACACACACACACACACACACACACACACACACACACATGTCCTCTCCATCCCTCCCTCCATTCCATCTCTTAATGACCCCTCATATCCTGATGCAGCTTGTGAGTGGGCGAAAGGCCCACACACGGCCTGTTTACTCCAGCTGAGTGGCCTTGGAGCCTGGCTACCTCAATCTCTTTTGCTCTTCCTTGCTCAGCCTCTCTCTGTCTTTCTCTCTCTCTCTCTCTTTCACTCTCTCTCTCCATCTCTCTCAGTCTCCTCTTTCTTGTGCTCTCTCTATCTCTCTCACTTTCTCTCTTTTTTACTGTTCCTTTTACAGAGTCTCTGAGTCTCTCTCCTGCTTTGTCTCTCTCTGTTTTCATGTCTTTTTATCTTTCACTTTCTTGCTCTTTTCCTTCTTTTCTCTCTCTCTCTCTCTCTCCCTTGTTCACCCCATCTCCCTCCTTTCCCTCGAGCTGTTGCCTAAATGAATCAGCACCGTGGGTAATTAAAAAGCATTGTATGTGTACAATTCACTCCCTTTTTTTCCTCTCCTTCACATAAAAAAGAGTGAACAAGTGAGAAAATGAAAGACATTAGTCATGGCCGATGTCCTCTCTCGCTCTCGTGCTTGGAGCACAATGGCCCCGTATTAGATCACAGGGTTGAGAAGTGGCCAGTGCAGGTTAATGTGCCGCGTGCGCTGAAGCGCTCGTGCGGAGGAGGGAGAGAAGGCCGTGGGAGAAGAGGTGTTATACCACGTAGCCAAAGCCACTGTTTGTGTGTGTTTATGCGGCACGGGCGCCATATTTGGCCTTGATTGGCGATGTAGGCAGGCGGTGACCTCAGCTGAAGATTTCTTCTTGCGTTGTTTTCTTCAAACTGTAAGCAAAGGCTAGGTGCAGTTGTGTACATGGTGCAGTTGTGTACATGGTTGTAAGTTTTTGCTCATGCTTGCGTTCATGTTTGTGTGTATGTGTGTGTGTGTGTGTGTGTGTGTGTGTAGGCGAGAGGCCACTGAATCTGCGGGTTGCCAGCCAGAGGACTGAGGGCGAGACACCATTGGGCAAGCAGCTAGCCAATGAACTGAAGAGACATCACGCCAACACAGAGAGTAAGACAGCTGCCACAGGTTAGTGTTTTATACACACTCACACGCATACACACACAACCCACACACACTCGCAGACATATACAGACACACACATACACATGCACACGCACATGCACAGAAATATCGACTGACTTTGCTGACTTTGCATGTCTTACATGTTCTCTCACTGTGATTACGCCTGTTTGCCCACTAAACACAGACCAACACACATATGCTCACACCAATACACACATACTATCTGTGCTATCTAAAGCTTATCATAGCAGATACACCCTGATCAGTGTTTCTGACACCACAAGTCCCATTGTCTTTAAAAATACCCATGATCTACACTGCCATAATCTTCCAACCATCCTCACGCCATGACTCTGTTTCTGCCTCCAGAGAACGGCAATGGCACAGAACATTCTTCACACGCACTCAACCTTTCTGAGAAAAAGAACATTAAATCGGAACCGGAGGACTCCAGATAGCATCCTCAACCACCCCACTCCCCACAACCCCCCACCCCACCCAGTCCACCCCTCCCTCCTCCTTTGTCCCTAATGAACTGTGTTGTGTGTTTGTGAATCCTAAAAGAGCACAGCTACAGTAGAGCCTTAACAACCAACGTTGCCTCAGAAAAAAACATGATTTGTTTTCTTTTCTTTTTCTTTCTTTTCTTTTTTTTGCCAAAGTACCTAGAGCCCTTATTTTCACACCGTAGTAAATTCAGTGTTTTTTGTATCATCACTGACTTGTATTATCATTGATTGCAATGTCCTCTCTTCTAGTGCTTTCTCTCTCTCATCCTCTCTTCTCGCTCTGTCTCTTTAGCGATTGTTCCCTCTGCACTGTACATATCTGATCTTATATGGTTAAACTGTTGTATATGATGTTATTTAAAACTGTCTTGTGTAGGTATGAATATTTGTATCTAAAATGTATTTTCACTGAGACCAAGGGCTTCAGTGTCGTTGTTTGACTGTTTTTGTGCACACATAATTCAACGTGGAACCATTTATGACGTGCTTTCCGTCCACAGGGCTTTCTAATGTGTTCTTTACAAAATAAGCATGTACAGCCCAGGTACTCTAACTGAAAGCACTAATCTTTGTACATTTCCTGTGGTACCCTTATTTAATTGACACATTGTTTCTGCTGATGGGAGTTTTGTGCAGCACAGAATAGGATGATGGGAAGGTACAACTGAGGTCAACAAAAATGCAACAAACACAGCTCTCAGCTCTAAGACAGGCTTTCTGTAGATGAGGTTCATCTGGAACTAAACTTGTCGTCTGTCTTTGTGATGTATGTATGTACGTATTTTTTAAAAACGTTAGGGACAGTAGTAGGTAGAGACATCTTATTGCCGATGTGATTCTACCCATGAAGCTATTCTGATTTGTGTAGGGATTCTTCAGAAAACAAACAGGGAAAAAAACAGCAAAAATAGGAAATGTAAATAGTCAGATAATCCACATCAGTAATAACTTTATTAGGAAATGCAGGGTGCTTCGATTGTGTTATTCCACATCTTATATATAACCCTTTGTAATACTTAGAATAGTAGAGCAATACTCAGTAGCTGTCATTTAGAAACCCAGTGAAAGTGTCTAGTTGTCCCAGATTTGACGAGCATTCGGAATGTTGACTATACAGTATTTTACCCTGTTTACCGGTGTAGCCATAGTCTTAGTTTCCAAACCGATGTTCAGAATATGACTTGTAACTGATATGCACTAGTCTTGTTTTTTTCAGTACTGTATGTCCACGTTGTGAGCTCCAAAAAAAAATTACAACAACAACAACAAAAAAAAGAAACAAGCACTCAACATTTCTCATGTTTTTAGATGAATGCATACATTACCTTTGCAGGAGTTGTTCATTGTTTGTGTCCATCACAACACTCACCGCAGGTTGTTAGACAGTGTGATCTGCACTTTGGGGTCAGACATGTGACTGGTGAGGGTAGTGAGGGTAGTAATAATAATAATAATAATAATATATCAGGGTTCTGTAATTCTCTCAACTGTGCGTGTTGAACCGGCCAAGCTGTCATGTGTGGTGTTTTCCACATGAGGTACCCTGCCTCTGTCTTTGCCAGTCCAGCATCAAGGAATTAGGCAGATGATGTCTCACAGACACCATAAAAAGCCCAGCCTCCTAAATGCAGGATTGTCAAGGACTGAAGTGTGTGGACGTCTTTTCTCCTAGATTGCTTGTGAGCTTTGACTTCTGGCACGACTTAGGTTGAAACTTGTAAACTCTAAATACCTCCTGTTAGGAATTGGGTCTTGAGGCATTTGCCCTGTTCATGTGCAGTATTTTGATGAGCAGTGGGGGGATACCACCTGTTGTTGTTTGATTTTGGGAGTGAATTCCTTTTTAAGTATGCAAATTTCTGTTGATTTAAGTGCCAAAAATACTTTGAATACAGGGAGACGGGGACTAAACAGCTTGAGGGAAAAAAGCAACAAAAAGTTCTTAAGTAACTTAAGTTCTAGTGATTTCATTTTTTTTATTATTTATATATTGTCCAATGTATTTACTTGCTGACAATCTTAAAAACGACTGCACCTCCACAGCAGTGGAACATGCTGAGAAATGATTTGTCTGGAAATGTCAGTGACGCAAATTGGCCCATGGTGAAAGGCAAGAAAGACAAAACAAACCTTCACCTTCACAGAAGGATTTTTATCTGGACTGCTTGTGTTCAGTGTTATTGTCCCACACTTTCTCAGAGAAAAAGTCCCCCTCCTTTCTTATGTGATTGCTTTGTAGTGTAGAAGAATTCATCTTGATCTGTGGGAAGAGACTGTCTATGTGTCTGTAGACTATGTCCTTATCACTGTAGTGTTTAGGAGAACACGCTTAGGTTATGCCTACACCCGTGCACCGATTTGTTTCTTTTTTTTAATTGTAAACACTAATATATTTAATTTGTTATACAGCACATGGACATTAAACTCTATTTTTTGAGATCTGATAGTGGAGTATTTTTCATGTTTGTTGATGTTTCTGTGTTGACACATGTGGTTGGTGATTGATGAAGCAGTGTAAGAAACAACTGCATGCAATTGACAATGAACTAGAGAGAGAGGGTTTAGGACAATGGTCCTTGGGTTTAGAGAGAGGGCAAAGTTTAAGGACAATGCTTAGAAGATGACCGAGGTTACATCAGTGTGACCTAGGTCCAGTCATCAAGATTCTAAAATTGCAGTTTATTTCTATTGTGACAATGGGAAAAAGAGTACGTCATTCCAAATGCAATATCCAGGGGTACTTTTCAGAAATATTAAAAAAATTAATTTGTTAATTTGTTGGGACAGGCCAAAAGAATCATATCTGTCCATTTTTTCAAATATTCCACCTTCATAACGTATTATTATTATTATTCTTATTATTAAGTAGCTTAATATCAATCAGTCCAGTCTGCATTGTAAATATAAATCAAACAAAGTTTGATTTATATTACCTGAAATCAATAATTTACAATTGATTTCGGAAAATGGGGCTTACTGATTTTTGCAAATGCAAAAAAAAAAATCAGCCCACAGTTTTTCTGAATGGATATCCCCTCTCGCTCACAGAGTACACCAGTAGGAGATTCCCTCCTGTCATTAACACGCAGGAATGAATATATACATATATAGTCTGATGAAATCTGATCGCCTCTTATGTATTTTGCATGTCTTTGATCTAAAAGTCAAAGGTAAGAAGACGCGTGGTACATAGTTCTTGTTTGCATGATCTGATAAGTCTGACACTTAAAGTCAGGGCTGTAACACGTACGGATGACCAACATAATATTAATCGATGGGGCTTCTTGTCTTATTGCAATACATTCCACAAATACAATTGCTATCCAAAGCCTGCGGACTTCACTGGGTTCACTGGGGCAAAGTATCTTATTTCTCAGTCTTTTTTTTTTACTTGTAAGCTTCCTTTTATCTATTTTTCTGCGGGGGTAACAGAAGTCTGCTACTTCAAATGGGACAGTTCAAATTCACCTCTGTCAATTTGCATGTACATCATCTTAACACATTCTGAAAGTTCGAAATGACTCATTCTTACGCACTCTCGGTCCTTTCCTCGTTAGTGGACGCACGCAGGTCTGCCTTCATGTCTAAACCCTGTGGTGATAAGCACCCCACATGCCGCCCACGGCCTGGCGCAGCCTCAGCCCCGGTGCCATCTCCCCGCGGGGATGTCACAGATAGGTCGCAGTGGCGCGGGACGATGTGGGCAGCAACAGAGGCGTCGGGAGGAGCGCGCAGCGGGGACGAGCGAGAGTGAACTGGGCGGATATGCGCTCATTCCCACCTAACAGTGCGTAAGACCGACAGCTTTAGCTAAAGTGTGGGTGGCATGTGAATTATCTTGTCCTCTTACTCTTGCGACGGGATAAAGGGCTGTTTTTTTCATCCGTGACACGTCAACCTGAACAGAGAGGAGTCGGTGTGCGCTTGTTAGAGGCACAGAGCATCCTTAATTGCGCCCGTCAGCGTCCCCTCGAGCCCACGTCTCCCACTCTTCGTCACTTCACCAGTTTTCCCGACTTACCAGCATTTTTAAAATCATTATTTTCCAAATGAGAATGAGATCCGTCACCACAAATTCAGTTGAAACCATGCGTTTTGCAAGACTCTGTGGACTGTCACAGGAGTACTTTATTTTTTGAGCGTGGGTGGGCAGGTGGTTGAATCACTTTTCTATGTTCGACTTCATGTGTGCATATAAATACATCATTAGTGTCATAGGCAGAAAATCTTGATTCGGGTATTTATGGCAGTACACTTTTAGCCCATTATGTACCCCATGGGTAAGAAGAAAACGCGTATCATTGAAGAACTGTCTTAGCCCAACATGAAGTGCAAATAGCAGTCCTAGTTACAACTTAAGAAGACTTATAAAAGAACCTAAGTGGAACAGGCCTATTACGGTTTATTCACCGGCTGAGGAACTGGTGCGTTGATTTGACGGCTTCCGAGTGTTGTGTCGCACCCTAGCGGACGCCGCTGACCATTTCTACCAGTTTGGTGACCTGACTGACTGTTAGGTTAAAGATGATCTACCGCACTGAATATCCTCCTGAATGTTAGCTTAAAGCTGACGTGATGAGGACAGAGATCTTATGGAAGAAACGATTTGTGAAGTGCTTTAAATGAACATTGACAGAATATTAAGAAACATTTGAATTAGCTGAATTAGCATCTCAATTTGTAACAGCATTTTACACAGTGGTTGATTGAACCCTATGACAGGAGTTTCTGTTGGTGATATAATTAATGCTATTTAAATATTCTGTTAGTAAAGGCTATATTTAGCTCATATCTATGGAAATCATCTGCAGAGCTATGTTCTATAAAAGCAAGGATAGTTTCCGTGACAATTCTTTCACAAATGCTGTAGACTAACACCTCACATTCCTCCTGCCCACTCACACCACCTACTCACAAAGGCAAACACCATATACAAACACAGTGTAGGCTACACCTTACTGTAAGGCTATGGCTTACTCCCACGCATAACACTGCCTTCCATTGGCAAGGGCAGTGAGTTTAATGGTGCAAACGGCTGTCATAAACACAACAGTCTCACACAATACAAAATATCAAGACAAGTTGGCGATTATGTAAGCAAGCGCAAGTGTGAAAAGCACACCAGTAGCTTCAAAGTAAAGAAATTACTCAACATTTGACCTGTAAACCTGACCTATGACAAGTTTTGAGACCAGGACATTATTTTCCATGTAGAGGAGTTAAACATCAATGGTGGTATTGGCGTGATGAAGTTTCAGTTTTAGATGTTTAACTGTGATGTATAAAAATCTGAACTTCCCTACAGGTACCCTTGGATCACTTTTCCTTGATCTCTTTTTTGCCCTTGAAGATGTGTCTTCCATTATGCTTTGACTCCTATAGTCACCACTTGTGGTTATATCAAATTGACTCACTGTGTTTGGGTTCATTATATAGCCTCACTCTGCACCAGCTGGGAGGCTGCATCTCCAGCCTGGCCTGAGGTTGTGGGGGTATGGGGACGGTGGTAGCGTAGCGGTTAAGGAACCTGGCTAGCATGCAAGTAGCCTGAAAAAAAAGTTGTGGGTTTGAATCCTAGCTGCCATTGGCACTTAACCCTAAGTTGCTCTAGGGGAGACTGGCCCTGAACAATTGATAGTTGACAAATTGTAAGTCGCTTTGGATAAAAGCATCTGCTAAAGGCATAAATGTAAATGTAAGGTTGTTCCCAGGGTCCTGTATGGGCCAACTCACTGGAGAAGTCTCTGCCCAGGAAGAAGCAAGCCTCAACCCTTGGCCTGATGTCCATGTTAGAGTTGTAATTATAAGCCACATACCTCTCTGTATCTTTCCCTTCATTCCTTGTAAACCTGACGGCCCATTGCCATGTTTGGGTTTTCATGCTATTTTCTGAGCTGTTTTTGTAGTGCCACCCACAAGTGCCCAAATCTGCCAGCAGCCATCCAATCTCTGAATTTGTTTGGGATGTAAAAGGCGGGCACAGGCCTTGCCTTCTTTGACAAACAGCTGCAGGCTGGCATCATACCCAGCCACTGAGTCGGCAGCTTCCTGTTGGCCTCCTTGAACTCAGGGCCCACCCAGATCTTCCTGTGGGAATGAGAACCTGTGCGCTGCACAAGGACAACCTGCAGCCTGGGGTCAGGATGTACGGTAGTCGCCATGGGCCCAGATGACTGGTGCCCTTCCACACTATAGCTAAAGAGCTTCTCCGGGTTTTTCATGTTGGAGTAAAACATCAGGACCAAGCCCTTCTCCAGGGCAGTCTGGGGAATGCCACTCCAGCTGATCCCAGTGTAACCGGCTTGGAAGCCATGACCTCCAGACTTATGCTGAGGGCCGCCTTACACACCCCTTGCCCCTCCAGCACCGCTTCCCCCCTGTGTTCCCCACATGCACCCAAAGTTTTGGGCACGTAACACATCCCTTGCATGCATATTGTATCCAGACTGCCGCAGGAAGGTGTCTAGATTGAGCTGTCGAATCTTCCCCAGGAGCTAAGGGCTAACCTCAAAGGTGTTGCCTCCATCATAGAGACAGCCAGATGACTAAGAGGAGGAGGAGATCCAGCCATATGGCACTGGGTGATGAAGGCTCTGAGCAACTCAGTGAGAGGGACTCCACTTACTCAGCTTCGGACATATCTGGCGATCTGAACAACAATCCTGTCCCGGGTTCCTGTCTGGATGATGTAAAAGTCCTCTGTGACGGCGTGAATTAATATTTGCATCAAGGTTTCGCAAAGAGTAGTACTGCTTAAGCGCATATAGAGAGGATGACAGAGGATAACCTGAGGAATGAGGAATACCCTGTATGCTGTCATAACGATGGAGGCCATAATCCCCACAAGATGGCTCAATATTTACCAGCTGTATGGAATCATGTGGCGTCTGTAGAGTCATAGCAAGCCAGTGGAGCAGAAGGAGGCTATGGCGGGGAAATGTTTTGCCAAACTCAATGCTGCTGTCTGCTAATTCTTCAGCTGTATTTAGAGGTGGTAGAGGTCACAACAGTGACAAAGGGGAGCAGAATGAGCACGAGAGTCTTATTCCTGTCCATGACAGTCCTGAGAGTGAGGGCAGGAATTTAAGGCTCTGATATGGACAATTTTTTTTTTATTTCAATGTTCAGAAATGAGCTACAAATGTGTAGAGATGTAGAGATGTACCAGCTGAATGCATTCTTGCTATGTAGGCTATGTAGCAGACTTGAATGCAGACAAGGTAGATGGACTAATAAAACAAAATCAGCAGTATAGTGTACTTGTCATACTACATATCATTAAAGATTTAGGCACATTAATTACATCAAATGCATTTGATTACATTTCAGGGCATTCAGTAAACATTCATACATGTCACACATTTGATTTATGTGGTTATTCATCATTTATAGATTATATATTAGTATTTAGTAATGAGGATGGCATGTTATTCCCAGTGGTCCAAGCCAATGTTGCAGTAGCTCAGTAGCTTCAAATTGACCAGAGTGGCATTCAGTATCCAGATAATCAAGGACCTCTAGTCATTTACAGGACAATGGAAGGAAAGATTTCTATCCCCAAATACTCACCAGTCCAAATTATCACAGCATAGAGTAAGAGCAGACAGCAGTCTGTCAAGTTAATGAAAGATGAACTGTGTTGACCAAACTTGCTGCTATAAAGCCAACAAGAAAAGTGGTCCCTATCTGGTGTTGTGAGTTTCTAAGATGTCGCTCCCTTTGCAGTCCACTACACGCCACGTGATTAAGGAGAATTTGTAGGCAGAATTTCCATTGGTATGAGTCATCACTTGCACAGGTGACATGTGCGTGTGTGTATGTGTGTGTCTGAAAACAGTGCTTAGGTAGGAATGCAGTGTTTTTATACTGATCCCAAAAAACATTTCAGATTCTGGGAATACGATTCAGATTCTTGGGTATCATTAGTTCTGCTTTGTCACACAGGCTAAAACCCTCTCTGTTAAAGGGAGGGATCCCTGGCTAGTAAGACATGTTGGTCTTATAAGATTGAAGTTGGCCGCTGACATGGCAGCCTTGGAATCAGCAACCCCATCTGCAACTGGATCATGGACTTCCTAACCAACAGACCCCAGTTTGTTAGGTCAGGCCAGAACCGGTCCACCACCCTGTCACTGAGCACCGGTGCACCACAAGGCTGTGTGCTATCCCCATTACTCCCTTTTCACCCATGACTGCAGGCCTGCGTATGGATCCAACTCCATCATCAAGTTTTCAGATGACACCACGGTGATTGGACTCATCAGTAACAACGATGAGTCTGACTACAGGGAAGAGGTGAAGCACCTGGCTGCATGGTGTGCTGACAACAACCTGCTCTTGAACACCAGCAAGACCAAGAAACTCATTGTGGACTTCAGGAAAGAGAAGGGAAACACCCACGAACAGCCTCTTCCCCATAGCTGTCACAGTACTGAACTCTGTCCCCCACCGAACCTCACACTCTCACACTCTGCTGCTATAGCTATGCTGCTATAGCCCTTGGACTGCACATCTGTATATACTTAATACATCTGTATATACTTAATACATCTGTACATAACTATCTCTATAGCACATCTGTATATACTTAATACATCTGTACATAACTATCTCTATAGCACATCTGTATATTGCCCTTATATTGAATCTATATAGCACATCTGTATATTTCAATTACTGTCTCTTCACCTTACATGTATATTGATCTTCTGCCTATTTATTATTACTACTCTTATCTGTATATAATTTGCTCTTTAACTGTACATACTGCATACTGTATATACTGCACTTGCTGCTCTTTGCACTTCTGATTAGATGCCAAACTGCATTTCGTTACCTGTATTTATACATGTGTAATGACAATAAAGTTGAATCTAATCTAATAAGGTAGCCTACATAAATGTGATTTTAAAACACTCAAAATGTTTTTGGTTTTATTTATTAAATGTTTACAAAATCCTTTCACACGTAAACTGCCATTGCTGTAGAAAGTGCTTGAATCTAATAAAGGTCCAATCAAAGTGTAGCAATCAAGCTTTTGCTACATATAGACACCATCAATATCAACCAGAAAGCATTGAGATGTGAAGGCAACAACATCTTACAAGCTCTGCAACTGAAGGGATTTTCTACCCTGACAAGCCAGACTATAATATCAAAATGTATAGTCTGGCTATGACTGATAGACTGGGCTTAATCCAAGGAAAAATTGGGAGAAAAGCAACTGAGGCCCTATGGTTCATAGACGACCTGCATTGAAAAACCATTTGCTACCGCTAGGATACATCTGGATTTCTAGGCTAGGGATTTTCTAAGTGTTTTTAAATCCTGTTAAATTCACCAACCTCAGTCTTATAACACCAACATGTCTTACCAATCAGGAATCCTTTTAATTAAAAGCAACACATCTGAGACATTCCATTAATTTTAGCTGGCAGATTAAACAGACCCAATCAATAGACAGACAATATAATATTTACATCTAGGTGTCTCCAATTTTCCAGCAATATGGTATCTGATCAGAACCTACCAGAATACTATCAGCATTTGATACACTGCTATGATACAGCTTCATGACACTTCACAACAAATACTGTATGTTCAAATCTTTAATAACTGAGGTGTCCATAAATTCTGACATCCAGTAGAGAACCCACTTTTATTTCATGGACGTTAATGCAATAAAGACTAGCATATTAAATAGTCTGTGAATCTTATTTTGATTCAGATTTGTGATTCTGTTATGACTGTTATGAGAGCTCATTCTCTTCTGCACTGTATTCAGGCTGTTATTACTGTGGCCTTGCTTTTTTATTTATCTGTAATACCTATGTATTCCTGAGGGTGGCGGCAATGCATAGGCTTAGGTAAGCCTTTTGAAATCTCATATATACAACAACAACAAAAACTGCAATGAAATATTCTGATCAATATTTCTATGAGATCTGTCTATGAGAGTGCCCGCCAAAAATATGTGAAACATTTTCATTTGAATCACCACAAAATGAGAGTTAAGACTCACTGTCCCATTACATTAATATTTCCTGAAGAATTTTGCTGGCAGCAAACAGTATTTGTCTCAGCAGGATGACGGTGTGACAGTTGTGAAAGCAGTGCCACTATGAGAAGATAGGGGGAGCTCTGTCCACTTACAGTTACTCTGATAGCTTGAGCACAGGCAGGAACCACTTTGGGTGGTATTGTGGGAAATAGATGTTTCTGGAATGGGAATTCTTGTGAGTTGTGTTCTTTTGTTGAGTTTCAGAAATTGAATTTTCCATCAGGTTTTCGTATAGTGTAGAGTAAGGATTGATAAAAATTACAATAAAACCAAACACCCACTGTACACACAAGTGCACAGGCACGCACGCACGCACGCACGCACACACACACACACACACACACACACACACACACACACACACACACACTCACAGTCTTCCTAAATAATCTATAAAAACCGTTGTATTTCTACAAAGTCAAGAGAGTATGCTATTTTCATTTAGAGGCTTAGGACATGGTGTGTTGTAGTCTATTTACAAAACTAAAGACTGTAACTAAAGTCCAATCTAGACTCTACTCTTTTATTCGACTATTCTATCTATTGCCAATGCAAAATCACCTGATTTAATAGACTGTAATAACTAAACATGAATATGAAAATAATGGTATCTTTCAGAGCTGTGAATGGTCGAAATTATGCCAAGTTGTAAATAATGATGTGGTATTACAAGAACTGTACTTAGATCAAAGGGATAAAAGAAATGTATATGCCAAATATATAGGCTACATTACATAGATACTTTCATTTTTTGTAACCAAATTCTGACGTGATTCCACATAGGTCCGATTAGAGTTCCAATGTCAAATTGTTCTCGTGCTTTGAGGAACTATCCCCACATGTTCCAAGTAGGTTATGAACCAGGGGACACACAATCTGCCTGTCATAAGTCTGCCTAGAGACTGTTATCAAGACAGATAACAAATTCAAATAAAGGTTTCCTTTGCGTTGATGTTTATCATTAACCTATTGACCATCTAGAAGAACGTGAATCATCTACAACTATATCCGACTACAACAGATTCTAAGGTCGAATGTAAATCTCCTTGCTGTAGGAAGTGATGTACTGTACAAAATATGTCAGCTATTTAATTCAACCAATGAGAAAACAGGACACATATGCAGTGAAACCGCCTCTAATAATGACGTGTACAATGGGCGTGATTACAGGGTTTTGCTCCTTACAACAACGCCGGATCTACCACTGGTGTAACAGTGCTCTCTTGGTTTGGCGATTGAGGCAACGCTGTGGTTAGAGCGTATTCTCAATTTTGTCTTCAATTTCAAATTGAACAAGTAAAGAAATTCTCCAAAACTAGCCTGACAAGATTGAAATGTTACAATTTAGGTTTTCAACAGTGCTGAAGGAGTTGTCTCAATCCAACCTTAAGCGTCCCTTGACAGGTATTGCCAGAAATAAATCGTCATCACCAAACCCTTACTGCTGCAGAACCGTCTGCCCCGATGCCAGAGCTATATCTAAGTTAAAGACTTTCCGTGCTGGGGGGCATCGACCTCTGTCGGTCTCACCTTGGATAAGGACTTTTTGCACGAAGACAGAAGGAGCAATAGAAGCAACTGAACAGGTGAAAAAAGATGAGGACGCCACAGCCAAGTAAGTAATAGCATTAACAATATCCGGACCCATGCTACATGACTTCAATTTTTTTGTCCAGTCGCAAATGAGCTTATTAGGGTATTTAATTGCGTCGTGTTAATGGTCACACATTTTGCCGGTCGTGCCTGAATGTTAAACGGACAACGTGGCGAAGTGTAGCCTAAGGAAAGATTTGAAAAGGTCACAGGCGTTATGGTGATTTAGACAGTGGTTTAGTTGCTGTTTCGGTACTCGCTCTTACTATGCAACATGACTAACAACTGACCGAATACAGCTTATTACAGTGTTGCCAACAAGTGGCTCACGTTTTACGTGTGTGTGAGCCTCTTTTCTTTTCTGTGAGACAGAGGGGAGTGGCGGTCCTTATCAAATGGCTCCAGTCCAAGATAAAGCGCGGATTTCAACAAGAACATGGTTGCTCTGGAATGTAAACAGTCGCACACTGTTTACAAGAGTACAAAGAAAATGTGTCATTAAACAGGATTTTACTGTTTTCACTTCTTGTTTAGGCTTACGTGAATAGTACACTGTGTATCCCCGTTTTGTATAAAAGCTGAGTGTAATCCATGCGTGTTGGCAGACCGGCGAGCCGTTGAGTCATCGTCGCAACTGTTGGCAAAGCTGTGCGTAGTGCTGGCCTGCCGGCCGACTCGGCTAATCGCAGGGGATGTTTTTTCATTTCATCCCGTCGCTCACAGCATGAGGTGAGTCAGCATCAGGGAATGCAGTGCCCACAGGAAGTTCTACGAGAGGTCCGCCGCCCTGCTTTCTGCCTCGCTTTAACACTTTGGTTTTCTGCTGCTCCTGCCCTCCCGGCGTTAATTGTTTCCAAGCAGCTGTTGCTGTTAAAAGTTATCCTGTTTAACCCACAGCATTTGGCCCAAGTGGAAATTATGGTGTAATGCAATCTAATGACACAACAAGCTTGGTTCTATTCAGGATGTCCAGTTTGTTCACGTCATAAATAAGTTAATGTCTAACGTCTGTTTGTGTGTGCGCGTTACGACCGATGTCCTGCACACTGTTTGTTATTTGTAGAACTAGTGGACTTTGTTGTCCGTGCCTTTAGTATCATTGTTATTTCAAGTCAGTACAATACCACGTAACATACTCTAACCTATAATCATGTAATGCTCCATGAGAGCAGGCTTCATTATGTTTTTTTTTGTACTTGAACGTGTGAACGTGCAAATTTGCGCATACAGTGTGTGACCCACATGTCTCCTTCTGTGCCAGTGTTAAGCCTCATGATCGCACTTGTCAGTGCACTTTGGGGAGGGGTTGGTAATCACTCAGAACTTAGTCAAAGCTATGAGACCAGCTATAGTTAATCAATGGCCAATACCAGTGTTTTAAATAGGTTATTGACAAGGAGAGTGTCAATTGAATTGTGCAATTCCAGTTTGTTTTGCATATTTTATCTGCATTGCATCCTGTGTGAAGTAAGTAACTGCCTACTGCAGCTCCCACATTTGGTGAGATGAGCTTCAAAGCCCATCCAGCTGGTTGCATTTAAAGCTCTACTGGAAATTTATCCAAAAACAGACTCAAGCAAAGTCTGGTTAGTTTTTTTTCTTGCCCAAGATGAGGTCAGAGAAGAACTTCTGGGGAGCCTTTGGCAGATGCTGGGTTCTGCCAGTCTATCACCATGACAAACCAGAAACTCAAATTGCTCGTCTCTTTTAACCTTCTAATACCAGCAAAAGTCTCCTCGGAATGGGCTGCCTTTGTGGTGTTGAAAGGGCTAAAAGCAGTTTGCTCACATAAACACAGATGAAGAAAGAATCATTCTCTCTATGAACCAGAGCAAAGGGGCAAGTTCTGAAGTGAGAGAGCTCCAAACAGAATTTGGGTGTGGTGATAAAGACAGGCTTGTGTGTGCTATTGGAGAGGGAAGGGTAGTTTTTGACCTGTGTCTGTGTGTGTGTGTGTGTGTGTGTGTGTGTGTGTGTGTGTGTGTGTGAGGAAGAAACAAATAGAAGAAAAAGACGTCAGAGGCAATAAAATTTGTTTCCACACTCTTATAAGAATAATGGAATTCTGTCCATAGTGGCCTTCTAGAGATGATTTTAATGGTTGTAACAGGTCTTCTGAGGAAAGTGGAAAATCCTGCTCACTCCCACAATTGGCTGGTCTTATATAACGCCTCAGAACTGACTGTGTGTGTGTGTGGTTGTGTGCTACACACACATATATAACCCATCTCTCTGTGTGAGTTGCTTTGAAAGCCTACAGACATGAAGAAATCTAATTGAAAGCTGTCAATAGCAATAACTGTACTACTTGAGATTCTGCCCCGTGGGAAGGAGGTTTATCATGTCCAGGCCCAGTTGGACTGGGAAGGCGTTGTGCTGATGTTGGGAGGCAGCGGAATACAATTCAGCTGGTTAGATGAATGCTTTCGACACTGCATGTATGTTGGTTAGCTAAGCAAGGAGCAGAGCATTGGATACATGTTCAGTAGAGTCAGTGACTGACTGTCAGCAGCTGCGCAGGATGTTATGGGAATGAATCTGGCAGGGCCTTCAAGTGTCTTTGCACAATTAGAGAACATGGAAGGCTTTTCTGAACACCTTGTTTATTGATTCAGCTCTGTACACTCTCTCTCACATTGGAAATATGCACGCACACACATTCACACACACACAGATGTACACACCTGGATTATTATGTATGTGGTCAGGAATACTTATGAAATAACACATTCAGACTCTCTCTCTCTCTCTCTGTCTGAGACACACACCACACTCATCATCGTCAGTCTCTTTCTCTCTCTGTCTCTCTCTCTCTTTCTCTGGTTGTGTGCTTTCTCTGGTCTTGGCACTGGCACCTGTCCCATTAGTGTTTCCTGCCGAAGGGCCTGTTTATCTTTTAGCAGCCAAGAAGACATGAGAGCGCGTGCCACGTCGCCTCTCATCACCAGTGCAGCCACACCACTTGATCCAGTTCTCACAGCACAGCTGAAGTTCTTCTGTAGTCCATATACTTCTCTGGGCCCCCAAAGAGAATATGAACTACAGAAGGGGGGGGGGGGGGGCAAAGAGTGTTTAGATGAGGAAAAAGAAAACAAGCAAGCACAGGCAGGCAGACTGATGGCAGTTGGAGTCGAGTTTAGTTGGATTGTTTGTTGTTGAGGCTTACTTTCAAACCTGTCTATCTGTTCTCCTATCATTTCATGTCTTTGCATCATTTAGGTCATCATTCTCTCTCTCTCTCTTTCTCTCTCTATCTCTCTCTCCCCCATCCATCTCCATCTCTTTCCCTCTATCTCATTCCCTCGCTTAGTTTTCATCACTAATTCATCAGGCCCAGGAGGGTGCTTTCATAATGCATTGCTCTGCTGCATTGGGTTGTTGCTGCCTGCTGCCAAGGCCCATTGTTTGGTCTGGTCCGGGGTTACTTCTCTCTAGATGACTCACACACCAGTGATCAGCTTGTTTGCCATCATGTTTTTGATATCATGATGCTGCCCATTCAAATCAAGTAGAGCCTGCAAACCAGCATGGTGTGAATGAACTCATGATTCAGTGATTCACAAACTATGTTGTGTGCTGTACGATACAGTACCTTTGATGTTTGGATTTAATTATCTTGTATTATGAAGGCTAACAGTTAACCCAAATGCTTTTATTTGGTTACGATTAGCTCTCGTTCAAACAAGCCTTTGTATGTGCCTTGACCCTGCATGTAGCTTTAAAAGCATATGGAGTGGACTGCATTTATGTCTGGCCACCTTATCATGTTATGTCTATTTGTGCTTTCCTTGGATGGACAGAGGCCAAGGGCTTTGGTGTGTGCCTACAGGTCTGTAATGTGGCCATTGCCCCCTTTGTAGCACATGGGCTATACTGGTGCTGGGTGAAACTTCAGTTCCTGGCAGTTAACACGGGAAGCCCATGGTGTGTCTGTGAAATCCCCCCTTTTTTTACTGTTTACTTTTTTTACCGTACTGACTGTTGTTGTGTACAACAAAAAAAATAGGTTTCATAATAATTAGAAATAATTAGTTTCATTGGTTGACAGGTTTTATAATCACAAATAGATTGAACTGCATGAACCATTCAATAAGTTCAGGCTACTTGGAAGACAGAAGTAGAATTGCATCAGAAACACAAAGTCAAAATGGCTAGAGTTCTTGCTGGGAATACAGTTCAGCTGGCATAGTACTGATCCTTTTCTCTGAAGCTTGCTGGGCCTCACTGGAGATATGATATTGGATGTTGTGGCCATTCCTGGTGAGAGGGCAGGCCAGGTCAGTTAAACCCCACAGGGCATTGGAATAGCAGAATATGATACCACAGTGTGAAATTAGACAGAATACATGTCAGCATTTTCAAGACTGTATCTTACCCCTTCTGCTCAATAGGATTAAAAATAACATCAAGTGTGTTTGAAATTCTTGCTGCAAGTCAGCGGGGTCAAGGTTTACATTATGTTTTTCTATTCATGATTTCCCTTAGGGGTCCTCCCTTGAAAAGTCTGCTGTGAAGGTTCTCGTGATCAACTCAATCAGAGGTTGCTTTATCGGTCTGCCACAACATCATATGCTTGAGCAAAGATCATCATTAACACACCCTGACTGGGACACCAAGTAGTTATATATAGACCCTCTGTCTCACACCTTCTGTGCTGGTTCTCTCCCTCTCTGCCAGGGTTGGATCTTGGCTTGCATTCCAGATTGTGAGTGTAAAGTGCTGGGGTGACATCAGTGACCTGGGTATTAATCTAATTAAACCACAGAAAGAGAGAGATAGAGAGAGGCCTTTCACTAACAGACCTCCCTAATTGCCTGAGATGATGGGCTTTGAAGAATAGACCGGTAGGACAAAGGCTTTTGTTGGCCAGTGTTCCTGTTTTTAGTTTAAACAAGACAACTTCTTCCCCTCTGAATGCCCTGTTAAATGGACAAACAAAAGGCAGATTGGCTTTTGCCTTAAGGTCAGACATGTTGTCAAGCACGTCTCTAATGAGGTGGGTGAGTGTCTAAGGTTTGTCAAAGGTTCCCACTGAGAACATGCTTTGTTTGGTGTCTTTTTATAGTAGCCCTGAGCTAAATATGCAAGGATCAGTTTGTGTCATGGAAGGCATGAGGCCACAGCTTGTAAGCACTTTAAAATAAAGAACTTCACACACACACACACACACACACACACACACACACACACACACACACACACACACACACACACATAAGACTCAAGTCAACATGCTTGCTTGCACCTACACAGGTTTTAGTGCAGGGGTCGGCAGCCTTTTAGACATGTTGTGCCTAAAAGAAATGGTCTTGTTAGTGTGCCAGTCAACAGACCAATCGTTTTTAAATATGCACAGTTATGGGGCCCCATTTCCGATATGAAATAAAAAATCAAAAATATAGAAATCATTCCAAATGAATTTAATATAAATTTAATTAAAATATACACTCTACTGGCTGACTTGCATAATGGGAAGTTCAATCACTCATATCTCTCATATCTGTACAACATTCTCACTGTGCTTTAATCATGCTACTCTCATCTAGCTAACACTTAGTAATTGTACACCCTGCCCCTAAGTAGGCCTGCCTTTCTCTGTCCTAAAAGTATTGCAAGCAGGAAACATACTGAAAGGAAACGTATTTTAACAGGTGACGGTGGTTGTGTTCAGGTGGTCTACATTTTAAAAAGAGTTCCCTAGCAAAATGTCAGTCATTTAGTTAGTTTTTGTTATGTGAACCTGTTCAAAGCCTTGAATTCTGAACACTCCTGTGTTTGATTGACTTGTCATTTCAAGTTCTGTCTCATAAGGACAACAGAGGTTGAACAAATACAAACAAAACTTTAAAAATATAAAACCACACAGCACTTCTACGCACAATATCCAAGAGGGATGTGCCTGAATGCACGAAACGTCGGGGCAGCTGCTGATGAACAATCATTGGTACAACTGCTGTGCTGGGATTCATCTTGTGGAAAAATGTTTAAAGCCAGTCGCCGGTGCATTATCGTTTGTAACACTACAGAAGACGCACCCAGATGAGACAGACGACCTTTTTCTAATGGGTAAAAACAAGGGCTGCTCAGCATCGGTGGCGTACCAGTGAGAATTCATCTGTGTGTCAAATTTGGCTCGCCTGCCCGGGGTTGCTGACCCCTGTTCTAGTGAATGCAGAGTACTCAGTCCACTTCACCTCACATCAACTGAGTTATTGAGCTGTATCCTACCCATTAGTTTTACTTGGCCTCGCTGTTTGTGTGTGAACGTGCTTGCCTGACTGCAGGTGGATTATAGTAATTAGTGGACATTACAAGACTTATCATCAAGCAGAGAGGCAGGCCTGAGGGGCTGTTATCTTTAAACCCTGTTGTGACACTCTCTTGCTCTCTCGTTCTCTCTCTCTCTCACACACACACAAACACAAACACAAACGCACGCACACACACACACACACATACACACACAAATGCATGCGTGCGTGCACACACACACACACACACACACACACACACACACACACACACACACACACACACACACAGCCTTACATTTATCAAGCCATTGTCAGGGGGCCAGTGGCACCTGTAAGCAGGTAGCCTGAGAATTGTCAAGGAGGAAAATGGCCATGATCTCCAGCACAGTGTAGGGAGAGAACAAAGGCCGGACACATGAAGGAAGAACAGAGAGTAAATGCAAACAGGAAAACATAACATAACTACAAATTCACAACATAGAACCTGCTATTAAAGTATTAGTAGCGCCAGTGGCCATGTCTGGATGGCAGTGGAGTTGTGTGTGTGTGTGTGTGTTTGCCAAACTTCTGTTACCTGAGAAGGCAATTAGCCGTTCCGGCAACCCGTCACACACACACACACACAATAGAGAGAAAACCCGAGGCCTTCAGGGGGGTAAGAGTGTGTGTGAATGTAGAGTCAACACGTGAAAAAGGCTGTTGCCTCAGGAGATGAGGGCTTGCAGAGAGAAGAGAAGAAAGAGAAGAGAGAGGCTGAAGAAAGAGGAGAAAAGGAAAGGAAAGAAAGAGGCTGATGAGTTGGCAGCCTGACGCAGCATGTGTCATGTCGGCTTTATTCAGGGTACGTGCTTAAGGGATTAAGTTGTGTTGAAATGCCACTTAGGTTCACCTTTGTTGTTTCTGGAGGCAGCTCAGTTACACTTCTTTTTATCTCATTATGCAACTCTTGTGCTTCTCGCAACAAAAAATAATTAGGAAGGAAGGAATTTTTCAAGGATTCCTATTATAATTACCATGCTGTCCATGATTCTATTTTCAGAGTGGAGTTTGATCTCCTTGACGACGACCCCCACCTCACCCCTTAGTGCCGCTCCCCTCACTTTTGAAAAAGGCAAGATAAAGGCAGCCTTTGCGTGAGGGCAGTCTGATAGCTGCCCCCTTTTAGACCACTTCCTGTATCCTCTCGGCCAAAAGTAATGAAGATGGTCGCATCGCCAGTCACAACATCTGCCGCCCCTAAATGGATGTGGCTAGAGAGACCTGACATATGTGCTGCCTTGCCAAGCCGAGTGCGAACCAAACTGTTAATTTGTGTTTCCAAAGCAAACAGTGGCACTGCGGACCGACTTTGTCGTCAACATGTTTTTATGGAAAGTTTCAGATGCGGAATAGTGAATATGATAGGTCAGTAGGATCATGGGTTACTGTTGTTGTAACTCTCCTATATATGTTTGGAGAAAGTTAATGATTAAGGGCTTCTTTGAACTGGAAATGGGGCTCTCACAGCACAGGGCTAGTAAGTCACTTATTGAAACCTTGTGCATGTTAAGGTCAGTGTCCTGTAGAAACAATAAGAGAAACACCTGAGACAATGTGTGAGAATGTGCTTGAAATCGTAAAAACTTAAAATTCCCACATTCTCACTCTCACATACCTACACACACACACACAGATACACATACACATACAGCACACGCAAAAATAGCAAGAGACATGCATACACATAGGCAAAAATACACACAAACAAAATCGGTCAACATATGTACACATACACAAAAATACACACACTCACAGAAAACAAAATGGTTCCTGGTGAGTGTGGGCTAGTAGCATGCCGTAACAGCAGAGAGGAAATAATTTCCTCGCAACTTCCTTCCCCCTGTAACTCTCTCATGAATCAAAGCAACATGGCTGCTCTGCTCTTCCCAACCAGCTCCACCAGCTGCCAATAAAACAGCTCCCATCAGTGGCTGTAGTAACCACTGAAGACCACTGAAGTGTACTGCCTGTGGCTGGGGCTTGCTGTAGTCTCAGCGGTGGCAGAACTTTCACACACTACTGCACGTGTTAAAGCGGCCGTCCAAAGTGACTTCCTGCCACTCGACTCTTGTTTCCTCACTGACTCAATGTGTACCTCTTCCTTTTTTTTTCTTTTTCTTTGTTGTTTGGAGAAAACCCACACAGCCAAGAAACATGGGTTGCTAAGTGTTTTGTTATTGATTGGCTGTAAGGATGATGTTTTTAGGTGTTTTGGCAATGATTTGTTAGCCTGGATCACTGGATCCTAGATCACTTTTACTTTGTGCAAAGAGTCTGGACACTCTTGATAGGCATGTGTTTACTTTGCGTTGGAGGGCATTTGAACTTTAAACCGATTGGTTCTACCTTCAATTGCTGTTCACTGATTGGTTGCTAGAAAGTCTAGTTGGGGAAACGGCAACTTTAGGAGAGTACCCTGATGTAGTGGTGTAGCAAAATACAACTGAGCAAAGGCACTACAGTGGCGCTAGGCTGGCTAGGGGATTGTGGGAAAAGAGGTATTTGCTGCTTATGACAGAGGAAATGTCTTGAGCATCTTCGGCAGAGAAGAGCGACCCTCTCAGGAAATTCTCAGGAGTTTCTTTCCATGAACAGAGGAAGTGAGATCTGCACGGGTGACACGTGGTGAGACAACGGCCCCATAGTGCAGAGAAGGGGACTTCCCTGCAGGTGCTTTAATCTTTTTAATCTTGAGTATTTCCCCAACCAACCAACCATAACACAAACACAGATACACAAAAACACACACACACACACACATGTCATTGTCCCAGCCTGCTCCATTCATGCTGTGGTCCACTGATCTACAAGCTTACTGATAATCATAGCTCATTATCAGATATGAGTGGGCATTAACAGCATGCCAGGAGCCAATGCTATCGCTGCTGGCTGGCTGCCTGCCCCAGTGTTAATTAATGAGGATCTGTGCTGATGCCCTGTCGAAACAGAGTAGCCACACAGCACAGGAGGCCTCAGCATAGGAGGGCACGGGTACAGACAGCCTCTTACAGGACTGAAGACACAGTCAGAGGTAGACACAGACATTTACAGACACAGAGACAGACAGAGACACAGACATTTACAGACACTTATCTAGAGACAGACAGAGACATAGACACACTCCGACTCAGACAGACAGACAGAGACACAGATGCAGACAGTTACAGACACAGACTCAGACTCACTGAGCCACCAAATGTGCTGAGTATTTAAAGCAACCAATGACTACAATGCTAGGGAGCCTGTAGCTATGCTGAGATTATACAGATGAACTCCATTTATTTCCAGGCCCAAGTTTGGGGGCTTGTCTGGTCATACTTGTTTGGACAGATTTGCAATTGCTATGTACATGATGGTTTGTGACAGGGAATACCTTTTAGCGAACCTTTTAGCAATAGTTTAGCAAATTGATTGGCCCTGTTGACTTTGAGCTTTACTGACATAGAACGTAACAGGACATGACAGGAGAGTAATTTTAATACCCATGGCAAGATATTAAGCACAGTTGAGGGGGGGTCAACCCTCTATGCCTTGTGTGTCCTTGTGGGTCACTGACCTGAAGGGTTAGAGTGTGGCGTCATCAATGTTGCGGTCATTCTGGGTCGTCTGAATGGGCTGAGTCACTCGTGACATTGAACAGATGCCAGGCAGAATGGGCAAATTGCATGGTGGCACAAAAAAAGGCAGAGACAGGGCTTCCGCTGCCAAGGGGCAAAGGATGTCCTTAGTCGCAATGTCACAACCTCCAGTCCTCTTCTGTCCCCTTGGCCAGTATCCATTGAATGGACACATTAACATCTGTACTAGTTTCTATTCAGATTAGCGTAGTCAGTCGTCCTCCATTCCTCCCTGTCCCTCACAGGAATGAACACATACTAGTTATATTAGTTATAAATTATAACTGGCTGTGTATTGGAGAAATATTGCAAGTGAATTTGAATCTACATAGTCCTGTTCCTGCATGAGTCTATTAAAACCTTGAGGAGTCTGTTAAACCTTGACCCATGCAAAAGTGACATGTATGGTTATAATTTGGAAATCCTCTGCAATAATAAAATGAGAGTGAAATGAATGTAAAGAAATTAGTTTTTATTTACATTAAGTATAAATACAAGTTTACAAAAACGTATATCTCCCACCATGGAGTAGAGTAGACCTCATAGATGTATACTGGCGTGTATTGAGAATATACTCTAGTACTGCCCAAGTCAAGCGGTCCCTGAGACTTCTCCTGTCTTGTGATGTAAGCACCCTTGCTATCCCTGAACCCCCGTTGATCAGGAGTGTGGCTGGTGGCAGGAGCTTGGACTTGTGTGAACGGGAAGGCCATGTTTGTTTTGGCTAATCCAGCAGCGCGAGAGTTAGGAGACGAAGGAATGGGAGGCAGCATTCTTCCAACATTCCTGGAATCCCGCGCAGGCAGAGGCTGCCGACAAAGCGTGAGACTGTCCCCACTGCAGGCGCAGCTCTGCAGAACGTGCAGAAACAAACCAAGTTTGTGTGGGTAGAGTTAAGTCACAAGACGAACGCTGACATATCAGCCTTAACCATAAGTGTGGCAACAACACTACTATGGATTCTAAGAATTCTGAATTTAGAAGTCAGAAGTCAGACTGTTCTAGATCCTCCACTGTGCGCTTGTTCCAGGGTTCCATTTGTGTGTACTTAGCTTGTCTGAGTGAGAGTGAATGAACACCAGTGGAGTGTGTGTATGCCCCACTGACCTCAGCCAGACTGCTATGTACTTGGACAGAGGAACAATGAACAGGGGATGACAGAGAGAGGGGAATGGGAAATAAATCCTGCTGTTGATCCTATGAGCTACTGATGAGAGACTGCAAACTCACCACAGGTGTTTATCTGCCCACGAATTTGCCAGCCTTTGTTTCTTTTTCTGTCTTTCTCTCTCTCATACATACGCACAACACACACTCACACAGCCACACACACAGACACATTCTCTCTACGAGTAGTTTATGACTGTATTATAGTTACACACACAGTGAGAAAATGGCCTTCTGTAAGACTAACCCTGTTCTACTGATGGCATATTCAGATCTCCATAGTAGAGGGGGTTAATGACTGCAGTGTTTGTGTAAACTGATTTATGGAGCGTTCACTACAATTGTGTGTGTGTGTGTGTGTGCGTGCGTGTGTAAATTGCTAACATGTTTAGCCTATCTGAAAGGTTGCCAGTGTTGCCAGTATGAATGCTCACTAAATACCTCTGTGGGTCACATGTCCCCTGCCTCTTTAAGAATGCTCTCCATGTCAACTAAAGTGTTTGTTTGCTACCCTGTCTGAATCAAGCAACATTTGCTCTCATTTTAATTAGCACTCACTAATTAATCAATAGCTTCTGCGCTGCATTAATGATGTTTTTTGCCAGTTTTAACTGACATGATACTGATCCTGACCGATGTCTGTGCATTGATACTAACCATTCATTACAGCCTGTATGTGTTTGCCATGTTTGTACCTCACTCACTATTATGTTCTTTGTTCTCTCCACCATCCTAATCACTCTTCTGTGTAAGTATTCATCTTCATGTTCGTGCCATTTTATTTGTTTTAGTTTATTTTATTTTATTTGACATTGCCACTGCTGTTTCCTATGTTAACTGTTCTTACTGCACGCCACTCTGTCTGTTCACTTCCCCTGCTTTGTTCAAACGCTCTCCCTCGGAATGTGGCCCTTCCTGCCAGAATCCCTGTCAAGCCACACCTATACACAGACACACACACACAGACAAACGAACACACATATACACACTCAGAATAACCTCAGATAATCTCTCGCATTAGATTTGTATTGAGGATGAGTGTGTGTGTGAGTAAAACTCCCAGTTAGCCAGTTCAGCCAGTGGCATTCTCTTACAATACTTAAAAGCATTTCAGTGGCCTGAGAGATGAAGGATTACAATGTTTATGTTTTGATACTTCGACCAGTGTGAGCTGTTAAGTAAGAGAAAGATGGAGATGGAGAGAGAGAAAAGGAGAGAGAGCTCAGAGAAAAGAGGGTAGACGTAGAGAAATTGACAGACAGAAAGAACAACAGAAGGACAGAGACTGAGAGAGAGATAGAGGGCGATCTGACAGGGTGGGGCATCAGCTCTTGAAGCCACAATGTTTTGTTAGGATTGTTTGTCTGTGGCTCAGCTGTTTGTATGTGTGTGTGTGCTTGTGTTTGTGTCTGTATGTGTGTGTGTGTGCTTGTGTTTGTGTCTGTTTGTATGTGTGTGTGAGCTTGTGTTTGTGTCTGTATGTGTGTGTGTGTGCTTGTGTTTGTGTCTGTTTGTATGTGTGTGTGAGCTTGTGTTTGTGTCTGTGTGTGTGCTTGTGTTTGTGTCTGTTTGTATGTGTGTGTGAGCTTGTGTTTGTGTCTGTGTGTGTGTGTGTGCTTGTGTTTGTGTCTGTTTGTATGTGTGTGTGTGAGCTTGTGTTTGTGTCTGTGTGTGTGTGTGTGCTTGTGTTTGTGTCTGTGTGTGTATTTGTCACTCTCCTACTGTCTATCTCTCCATCTTTCTCTTTCTCTTCTCTCAATTCAATTCAATTCAGTTCTATTCAATATTGCTTTATTGGCATGACAAATAAGACAGTAGACACAGATAGTATAGGGGACACATGGAGTAAAAAGTGTCCATGTATACACATACATATAGTCGGCATATTCCCTCTGTGTGTGTTCTTTCTTCCTCTCTTTTAATAGTTCTATCGCTCTCTCTGTTTCTTTACTTCTTTCTCTCTCTGTGTGTCTGTGTACTATGCACATACTGTAAGTCCAGGTGTTTTACCCAGTCTGGCGTCTCTCTCTCCTGATTTCTCCCCCTGCCCTTTGCCCGCTGGCTAATAGCCCTTCAGTGTGGTAATAGTGCCCAGTGTATGTAACGACCTCCTGCATGGTTAGGTAACCTGATGGATTTAGCCCTCATGAGATTGGCCCTGTTCACGGAGTCACACAAGAACACGCACCCACACACTCTCTCAAACACACGGACACACAAGAACACCGTCATGTGCAAACATGTAATCTCGTGGGCACATTTCCAAAACAACACACACACTCAACATGATATGTAGAGCAAAAGCACCAATATCCAGATACACACTCTCTCTCTGTGCCACACACACACACACACATATGATACACATGTGATAGGTAGCAGTGTTTGCTCAGATCAGCACTTCTGTTACACCTGTTGAGGGATGGGCACCATTTAACACATATTATAGCACGATATGCATGATATGTGGATACAATATGATGGATAAATGATAAACAATATAAATGAGAGTTGTTACTATTTTAACATTTCAGGCTAGATTCTTCACTCGAGGCTGTGCCTGAATTCAGCTTACCCTTAAAGTGATATGTTTAACTGACTCAATCTCTCTCTCTCTCTCTCTCTCTCTCTCTCTCAGGAGAAGGAAGGCAGGCATTCTGCCCAGCCTGGAGGACCTGCTCTTCTACACCATTGCTGAGGGCCAGGAGAAAATCCCTGCCCACAAATTCATCACGGTGTGTAGTGCTGCTTAAAAACAAACTCATACACACCCTCTCTCTTCTCGTCTCAACTCACACACATCCTCTCTTCTCATCTCTTTGCCCCTTTCATCTTCTGCGACTTCACCTATCAAGCCTTTCTGCTTCATCTTTCTCGCATACTGTTTCTCTCTTTGTCTCTCTCTCCATTCCCTCTCTCTCTCTTTCTCTCTCTTTTCCCTCTCTCTCTATCTCAGTCAACATTGCCCACACCTCCTCCAGCCACCACCCCCTGTTCTGTGTGGTTTGGACCGAAGCTTGTGTGTCTCCTGACTGACAGCTAAAGTTCATGTTGCATAGTGTTGTGTGTGTGTGTGAGTGAGTGACTGAATGACATAGCAAGGGGTGTGTGCGCATGTTTGTTTTGTTTCTGACACTGGCCCTTATCGCCGCTGTTGTGTTAGCTATGTTTTACGACACCACACTCCTATCAGCGCCGACTGTCCCACATACAACTCAGCCTCTGGGGAGAGGGAAGGTATCAGCCTTCAGCTTCTAGAATATTCTTAGAAAAGCTTGATGTCTAATCCAAGACCACACACACGTGATGCCAAAATGAGGCATTTATTAGGAGGTGTTCAGGATAGTAATTGCTAGCTTACCAAGAACCCATCAGTGTTTTCCCAGGAGTTTATCTGTTTTGAGATTTGTTTGTGATAAACATCAAAGTCGACAGCAAGATTCTCAGGTACTTTGGCTAAAGCACTTGTCATGATTTGAGCTAGAAGAATAGATCTAAAGACCTAAAGCTAACAAACTGCCATAAGACTCTGGCTTAACTCACACAGACGTCTCTCTACTGACAATTGCCCGTAAGCTTTCTCATCTCCGTCATCAGCACTCTGTAATGGGCACCTAATACACATTCATGTTCTGGGGCATAATGTCTGTGGAGGATCTATGATATAGTGCTAGCTGGGTCATTAGCATTAGTTTCATTATGAATTAGAGGGAAGATAGGGCTGCACTGGTTTTGCTATTAGCCAACCATGTTGATGTGTAACTGCCAAGCTGCATAATTCTCACGTAGTGCTCTTTCTTTCCGGCCCCGTTCCAGGCACTGAAGGCTACTGGACTGCGGACAGGAGACCCCCGGCTGAAGGAATGCATGGACAGGCTGAAAGTCACCCTCCAGTCCACCTCAGACGGCGTGATGCTTGACAGACACCTGTTCAAGAAGTAAGCACTGGAGGAGAGTTAAAAAATCATTAACTCACAACAGGCATTCAAATACTGAAAAAACAGGAATAAACACACACACTTGCATCCACATTACAAGTCAAGTCAAGTCTATGAGTAGCCCTGTGTAATTATTTTCCACATTTCAGCATATCATTAAAGGTGTTAAGAGTTCAAGAATAGGGACACACACACACACACACACACACACACACACACACACACACACACACACAAAAATCATTAACTCACAACAGGCATTCAAATACTGAAAAAACAGGAATAAACACACACACTTGCATCCACATTACAAGTCAAGTCAAGTCTATGAGTAGCCCTGTGTAATTATTTTCCACATTTCAGCATATCATTAAAGGTGTTAAGAGTTCAAGAATAGGGACACACACACACACACACACACACACACACACACACACACACACACACACAGACACACACCAGCAGATACCTCCATAAAGAATTGCAAAAGCAATTTAATGTCCTTTTCAAAAAGCAGCATAATGGTTTCAGTCTGAGTGGAGTGGGGATGTTTTTCACTCTCTGCTCTTTCCCATCTGTTAAAGTCTCACTCTCAGCTGGGTGAGTGACACTCTCCTCTTACCCTCTTCCACACACACACACACACACACACAGTTCAGCGCTCCTCTTAGAGAGAAACTCTGTCTCCTCCTGTCCTCCACACTCACTCATTTGGCCTCCTGAAGTGTTCATTCTCTTGTCATCCCCCCCAACTCAGGAGGCCTTAGAGGCACAGACGCCATTAGCTGCTGGCCAACAGCGTGCACTCACTATAAAACACACCCAACGCCAGTGCCTCGACAGGCCCAATGGTCGTCGATAAACTTGATGGATGGCAAAGGCCCCTTAGAAGGCATGACAAAATAGCCTCCCGCTGATATGTGGTTGGACGGATTTGTCGGTGAAACACACACTCACATTCCACCTGCAGCGGCGGATGCCTCTCTACTTGACATTTCAAGTCCTTTTTCTTTTTTTAAATCTTTAGTGCTTCATAATGTGCTCCACATCCCCCCTCCGAAGTTACTGTGGACATGCATAGGTTGCAGAATGGGGTGGCATGTTGGTGAAGCCATTGTGATGCATTGGTGAGATTCAGTGGGATTCTGTGTGTCTTTGTGAGCAGGCAAGAGGGAGGGGAGATGTGGAGTTGTCAGTTTGTTATGGGCCCTCTCGGCACCTTCCGGAAGAGACTGAGCCCTGCCTATGTAAACCTCTTCAGGGACACAGATGCTATTTTTGAGCCCTCACACACATCCGTGCACATGTACCTTGGTCTGGTCTTTGGTACCATGGTCTGGCTTTCAGCGAAGGCGGTCGCATTCTTCGTCTCTCCCTTCCCTGCCCTTATCTTGCCTGCTCTGCTTCTTTTGTCTCGACTGAATCTGTCTTGAGAGACTCTCTTCACCCTGCTGTCCAAACTGAAAATCATGGATTTGATCAATTGGTCTCTAAACGCAATTGACACCATCTTCTCCAGGAGAAGCTTGGGTTCGGGGGAACCTGATTGCCCTGCCGGAACGTTTGCAGCTGGCTACACGATGGACGGTTGGGAGAAGTGGAGGGTCGTGTGTCTGGCAGCTCTTTCTGTGGAGGACATTGAAGACATCTACCTATTTGGAACCATGATTACAGGCTTCTTGCTGATTGGATAGGGCATTGGCCTGGTTTATCGAGAAATGGAAAAGACTGCAACAGTTGTCAAAAGTCCCACTAGGCTGCCCGTCATGGTTGAGGCAGTGGGCAGAGCTGCAGGAACTGTGGGCCCTCAGACTGTGGCCATAGACCACAAAATGGATCACGTCTTGGAGAAGCTCGAGGCGATGGATAACATCATGGATATACTCACTGCCACACAAAAGGATTTGGCTAAAATCGGAGCCCAGTTTGGACTTGGCCAAGGCCATCGCTGGAAGAACAACTCCCCTGGAGAACAAGGTGGGGAGACGCTCTCGCTTGCCTACCCCCATCTTCAAGACACCGGCAGATTGTTGTCTCTGTCTGGGTTCTGATCAAGGTTGTGTCTATGGCTATTGTCTGTGTCATCGCTGTGTCACCCTGCAGACTGAGACTCACAGATTGGAGGCCATAAGAAGCGACTCTCTGGCCGTTACACACACAAACTTATACACTTCTACTGACACGCAATCACCACCCCACGCCTTCGCCGCTTCATACCTTCTTATCCCTTACCCCCCCCCCCTTCCTTCTCATTGCAGGTCATGTATTCTATATGTGCTTATGTGTGCTAAGGTGTTTTTTTTGCCCCCCTAAACTGTGCTCCCCATTGGAGCATAGTCTAGTGATGCCTTTTTTTTATCCTCCTCTCTCCTCATGTTATGCTGTATTGTGCCTTTCATTCATTCCCCCTAATTTGGAACATGGGCGGCACAGACATCCGCAGCGACCCTTTGCTCTCCCCACCACAGGGGAGTGAGAAACGCATTTTCAATTCCTTTGTATGTCTTGTACATGTGAAGAAATTGACCATAAAAGCCCTACCTACCTACCTACCTACACCTAACACATTCACTCACACACACACACACATTCTGCAGCAATGTGTTATTCCTCATCCATACTCCGTTTTCTTCAATATTGATATGCCTTGAAGGGAGACACATACCAAAACCTGCTACAACACATATCTGTTATGCAATTTTGCAAATGGGTCTATAGTGTTTTTGTTTTTTAAGACTTGTAAGATATGAATCAATGCTGTCGGATACTGGGTAGTTTTATGAGGCATAAATTGATGCCAGAGTTGCTGTCAGCCTTTTCTCACTATGCTGTAGCAACCTTCAGTATCCACTTATACTGCAGATATAGATCACTTGGCCTTTTGGCACGCAGACTCTAGAAGCAGAACCTTTGTGATCAATAGTCGTCCCTCTCCGAGTGTTTCTTAACACTGAAGTCTGGGCAGCTTCACTCCATGCTGCTTGGCTATTTTAAGCAGGGCCCTGTGAGAGAACTAGAGTGATTTATAAACACACATGTGCACACAGTGAGGAAAACAGACTGGCAGACACAGGTGTACACTCACACACTGCACATATAGGCACATATGCACACACACATGGATGCAGACACCTGCACACACACACACACACACACACACACACACACACACGTACACACACACTTATTCAGCGCCTTTTACAATAGTATTGTCTCATGGTGCTTTACAGAAGGAGCACCCAAGAGCAACAGGGGCAAGGAAAAACTCCCTTATGTTAGTCTAGGTCAAGGAAGAAACCTTGGGCAGATTCATGACTCAAGTGGCTAACCCAACTGCCAGGGGTCATGCAGGAAAAGTACAATCAGTAGTAACCATGATAGACTACAAGTTGTCCATGGTTTTATCTAAGGATCATAATAGTTCCAGAATATTATCCCATAACATTACATGGTAGCAGTCCATAGGTGGTTATCAAGAATCATGGGTGTACAGTGTAGTAGTAGCCAGGCATAAAGTCAAAGAGTGAGATGGATCATGAGGGTAATAATAAGGGTCCATTTGACAGTGCCATTTTGGTGTGTGTGTGTGTAGGGGGGGTCAGTCGCAAAGTCTCAGGAAAGGGGAGTCAGTCCTGGCAAGGATGTCTAGGAAGGGCTTCTAGGATGGATAGTCGGATTTTCAAACATTTAGGCAAACACCTCTATCAAAACACACTCTTCACTGCAAGGGAGCCCTTATTCTTTCCTTTATGCCCTCCTCATTGCTTTCATATTAACTTTTCAGCCATTGTGAAATATTCATTTCCGTTTGCCTTGGAAGTACATACACTTAATGAAATCGGCATAGCCATGTTTCCCGTCATTAATAATAAAAACAGTGGGCAAGCACAGGTATTGCTAATGACAATCCTTAAGGTTCCAATTTGAAATTAAACAGAATTTTAATTTATTCTAGTAGTAACACCAGTTCTTGCCCTGCTATTTTATGTCAAAATGGCATCCGTGAAAAAGGTCCATTGCTAAGGTCACAAAGAAGTAATGACAGCAGCAGGTCGATCGGTGCCTTCGGCAAGGTTTCTGGGATTTAGTTCTCTGGGATTGAGAACTCCTCTGGAAGCAAGACTGTTGCAGTGGGGTTGCTCACCCAACAGAACTTCTGAAACTGCTCTACAAGTCATAGCCTTAATTAATAAAAGCATTGCCCACATTCATTCAAATTAGCTATCACTAGCTTGGTTGGAAACACCTGCAAATTCGCATCAGTCCCCTAATACAAATGTAAATGTAATTAGCTCAATGGGGTGAATTAACTCTTGATACAAATAATGTATAATGCAATTAAAGTCGATAAAGTCAGATATTTGCATTTACCGTGTTTCTGTCCCTAGACATTGATCCCACAGACATTCACATGAAAACAGACTTATGTTATCGTTGGTCAGTGCGGACGGAAATGTGGTTATAGTTACAGTTATCTTTAGTTATCGTTCCAGGTATTAATGGACCTTAAGACTTCAATCAATCAAAGCCCTGTGAACTCTCATGATTGGCTGACTCAAGCCAATTAAGTCTTTAAGGGCTCAGGGTTTTGGATTGCATGTCTGTGGGGGGTGGCACTGGGATTCTGTCAGTGATGGTATTATCAAAGTTCAAAAGTTCAAAGTTGCTTTTATTGTCAATTTCTTCATGTGTACTTGACATGCAAAGGAATCGAAATTACGTTTCCCACTGTCCCATGCACAGTAAAGTGCAGATGCACAAGACAGGACAATTCTAGTCCTAGTTTGTATAAATAAATAAGTGCAAGTAGCTTAAGGCTACTTTTGCCTAGTACTACTACCCAAAAACAACCTAGTATCACCCAGTGAGCACTAACATGAGGTGCTAACATAGCGTATCCTGCTTGTCCTGTCCACTTGTGCAGGTGTGTCCAAAGCAACATTGTGCTGCTCACCCAGGCCTTCCGCAAGAAGTTTGTCATCCCTGACTTTCAGACTTTCTCCTCCCACATCGATGAGCTGTACGAGAGTGCCAAAGACCTGACTGGAGGGCAGGTGGGTTCCATTCTCTCTCTCCCTCTCTCTCTCTTTGTCCCTGTCACAGATTTCTGTCTTTCGTTGCATTGTGTACCTATTCATTCTTTCTTTGTCAATGTTTGGTCGTTAATGGCATCATATTGTAGCACACATATGTACAATGTAACATTTAGTATTATGTATAATAAGCATACCAACAAGTGTATATGTATACTCCATGCATAGTTGTAGTCTTGTAAGGTTTTCCTTGTGTGGCTCTCTTCAGGTTGCTGACTACATTCCCCAGCTTGCCAGATTCAGTCCTGACCTGTGGGCTGTGTCCCTGTGTACAGTGGATGGGCAAAGGTAGGAAAAATACATGGAAGAATAACGTGTATGCATTAATGATTCATGGTTCTTGTGTGGGGTGTGTTTGTGTGTGTATTTGTTTTTTGAAAACATATGTAAGTGAAGTAAGCCAGATATTGTGCACAATATCTATCTATCAGCGTTAGTCTGCCACAAAGAGAGAGGGGTGGGGCAACATTGTGGCAGTTTAGATTTCAACACAAATACTACATGTGTGGAAAAACCCATGTCCCAGTTCTCTCATGTCCCAGATCCTCATTTGCTATGCACAGCTGATCGTTATCAAATAGAGACGTACTGATCTTTGTAGATGTTAGATTGTTCTTCGCAGATAACCACATCCAGTAATCCTTATTGTAAGTAATCACATTACTTATTGTCACAGCTTGGAGGACTAACATATTAAGTCATATGTGCACACACAGACACACACACAAACACACACACACATATGTTTACTGTGTCCCTTACTTAACATTCTTTTGGTGTTCTGAGGTGTTACTGGTAACACACATATCTTATCGTTTAGATAAACCTTTTCCTTGTTTGTCCATGGAAATATACCAGGCATGACTGTATTGTTTCTTTATTTGTGTGTTGGACTTTGGCCAATGGCGGTTACATATTAGTGGGCTTCACCAGTAAACTCTGCCCATATATTCATATATATGGGCAGAGTTTACTGGGGTCATCAGTGTGGAAAATAACAGTTCCCACCTCTGTTGCGTTGATATGAGGATCATTAAGCTGTACAAACAGGTGCTTTGCAAATAAAACCTCCACTGATCTTCATCTTTATCATGTCATTACCAATTTGAAGGCAGTAAAGATAAGTTTGGCAGCCATTTTGGTTTTTCTGAGTTTACTCATGGCCAATCCTTGTGATGTGGCAAGCAGTGGCTGTTTATCTGCTAGTGTTGTTACCAAAGGTACAGTGTGTTTTTGACAAGACGTGGCTGATTTCCTGTAAGTACTCTTCCCTTTTCTGAATTTGGCGTCCCTGGATCTGTAAACAGTCCATGCTTGTCCTGGTTTCAGGAGTGTTATCTGGTACAACCTGCTCCTTATCCTTAACTATATATAGCTATATATCGCACAGATCAATTACCTTTAGCTCCAATTCATGCTGATACTTGCTCTGGTACTTTGTCAACAACATGTCTCATTAGAACACTATGTGAACTCTATGTGAAACATGATCCACCGTAGATAGGAAATATGTGAGGCTAATTGAAATTTTGAAGTTGAAGTTTTGTCAGCCATCTTATGATCTTGCTAACGTTTCAGGGCTTTGACTTGTTTTGTTGTCTTTGATATGCTCTGTGTTTTGTTTCATAGGCACACAGTGGGAGACACAAAGGTCCCATTCTGCCTGCAGTCGTGCGTTAAGCCTTTGAAGTACGCCATCGCTGTGCACGACCACGGCACAGAGTATGTTCACCGCTTCATCGGCAAGGAGCCCAGTGGCCTGCGCTTCAACAAGCTCTTCCTGGATGAGGACGGTGAGGGAATGCACACACACACAACACACACACTCACACACACACACACACCCCACAGCTGGCGCCTGGGATAACAAATTGTTTTCATTAATGCTTTGTGGAACTCTAATTTTACCAAATTTACCAAACCAAGTACCAAATTTAACTTTTGTTACTAGCGTACAAAATGTAGCACGTCTCAGTTTGCCATAAGAATAACAGAATAAATCTCTCTGAGTGTCATTAGCTGTTAATGCATTTGTAATTGGAGCCTATGAATGAACAAGTGGATCTGTGTGTTATAATGATGTGGGTACTTCCATGGAGTTGAAGGAGGTGGTTTGAGTCATGGGGAGGAGGGGTTAGGAGAGAGATGTGTGTGTACATGTGTGTACGCGTGTGTGTGTGTGCGCGCGCGCACGTGTGTGTGTGTGTATGTGTGTGTATGTGTGTGTGTGTAGAGATTATAATGGATTCACTCATCCGGCAATGACTCATACACTCTGTCCCAATTTGCCATACGCTCTCATTGCTTATTTCTGTGAACATGAGCTAAAGGCATGTGTGCCTAGAGTGAGTCATCACTGCGGCCCCTCTGCGGTCGAGTAGTAGTAGTCGTGAGCAGCAGTGATCACTGAGCCCCTCTGCCTTCGAGTAGTCTGATCGTGAGCAGCAGTGATCGCTGCAGCCCCTTTGCAGTAGTAGTAGTCGTGAGCAGCAGTGATCACTGAGCCCCTCTGCCTTCGAGTAGTCTGATCGTGAGCAGCAGTGATCGCTGCAGCCCCTTTGCAGTAGAGTAGTCTGGTCATGAGCAGCAGTGATTGCTGAAGCCTCTCTGCAGTAGAGTAGTCTGGTCATGAGCAGCAGTGATTGCTGAGGCCCCTCTGCAGTAGAGTAGTCTGGTCATGAGCAGCAGTGATTGCTGAAGCCCCTCTGCAGTAGAGTAGTCTGGTCATGAGCAGCAGTGATTGCTGAAGCCCCTCTGCAGTAGAGTAGTCTGGTCATGAGCAGCAGTGATTGCTGAAGCCTCTCTGCAGTAGAGTAGTCTGGTCATGAGCAGCAGTGATTGCTGGGGCCCCTCTGCAGTAGAGTAGTCTGGTCATGAGCAGCAGTGATTGCTGAGGCCCCTCTGCAGTAGAGTAGTCTGGTCATGAGCAGCAGTGATTGCTGAGGCCCCTCTGCAGTCAAGTAGTCTGGTCATGAGCAGCAGTGATTGCTGAGGCCCCTCCGCAGTAGAGTAGTCTGGTCATGAGCAGCAGTGATTGCTGAGGCCCCTCTGCAGTCAAGTAGTCTGGTCATGAGCAGGAGCCTGGCAGTGGTGATGGGACACGTCTCCCTCCCTCCTTGTACCTCCACAGCTAAAAGAGGACACTCTCCCAGGGCGCTGTCATCTTCATGAAATGAATGGATTTATAACACCCCTGTGGAACCATTCTAATTACAGTGTGATGAATTAACAAGCTGCATCCCCTGGGACTTCGACTGCCGTTGTCTGTTTGAAACTAATTGTCAGACCTTTCACTGCCTCTGCCAAGAAAATGCTAAAATGGTTGGGCAGGACATTTCAAGAGCAGAATATTTCTCTTGGCCCATCTCACATTTTGTTAATGAGATTTGCAGTATGTTTGTGTATGACGTGGTATCGCAAGTGATATGTCTAGGCATTGATGTAATAGATATGCATTTTGATGGCTCTTGATGGAGCAAATATTTAAAGCATGTTATTTACCTTCTTTCAGATAAGCCCCATAATCCGATGGTCAATGCTGGTGCGATCGTGTGCACATCCTTGATAAAGGTAAGCAAACATTTCCCTCTGCAAATCCACACTCTTGCCCTTGTTAGTCTTCCTAATAAAGTGTGTTTGCAGTTTCCCTAACAGAATCTCCCCATGGATTTGTGACTATAACCCCCCTTGTAACATCAGAGCATTTTTCCCTCAATATTCCCATTAGTTAACATGAGTGTGGTGGTGCAATGATACCTGCTCAGCATGGGAAATGTAGTGTTTCTGGACAGATGAGAGGTTACAGTATATGTGGACTTAAATCACTCTTGTCATGCTGTAGCAGTTTATAGCAGTTCGACCTGTGGGAGTGATACAGGCCAGACTCCTGGTAGAACACTAGGGGTAACAGAAACCCCTCAGCTGGACCCAAACACATCACAGCATTGCCTGGCAGACAGTGGGGTCCCTGTGGCCACTGTCAGTAAACAGGAGGAAACTTTAGATTCCCGCCCACTGAGTTCCCGCCCACTGAGTGCATCCAAGGGCAGCAAAGAACATGATTTAATTACTGGGGGAGAAAAGTAGACAGGATCTCATGCAGGACATGCAGAATATTCTGGATATCGTTCTAGCTTCAACTGGCTAAAGAGCCTTATCACTGAATAGAATGTCCTAATCTGCTTGTTTAACTGCAAAATAAATAATGACTATTTTATAGAGATGCCTTCGCTCTTAAGTGTAACACTTGAATGCCGTGTTAAAATGCACTTGTCTTGGTGACCTCAGTATGTATGTTTATACCTAAACTTGAAGTTCCCACTAGCTACTGATGAACATGTTACAATGTCTATAATAAATGCTTTTATTGTAAGTCTGGCTCAGATTGACCCTTGGTGCACATTGTAGGTTCTACATTGAAGACTAAGGCTGTGAGGGGGATAACGTATGTTACTCTCATCTCTTTCTGTCAGATGAATTTCTCTCTGATAGTGTTGTCTTCATGGCTTAATGCCGTCTCACGTTTTGACTAGCGTGTGACACCCCCTGCATCCAACCCGCCGACCCCCCAACCCCCACCCCAAACCCCTGCATTCGTTCTTAACTGGAGTGACTCATCTAGTGCTACTGTGGGACCATCAGTGTCTCTCTCTCTCTCTTTCTCTCTCTCTCTCTCTCTCTCTCTCTCTCTCTCTATCTATCTCTTTATCTCTCTCTCTCAAATGAATTTTTTGGGGTGAAATTCATTTACCGGTACACACTCGAAGGATGGTTTTGTCACCACTCTGCCACTGGCTATGTAATGGAACAAGAATTAATATCATGCCACACACACACACAGTGAAACTAACTCAGGAAGAAATAGGTATCTATTTGTGACATCACACACATGTACAGTAAATAGATAATGCTTACAGTAATATGACTCCTGCCTGGATATTGTCTATCCAGTGTACTTACAATTAGTATATTGGAAAGGATTTTAACAGCATTTGTATGTGAAACACACCTGCACACACACACACTCTGTGAACCAGCTCACAAAAATCCCATACATATCTCTGAACTGTTTAGATTTGTTAGCAGTAATTCTGGGGGGAAGTAGGCTCTTCCTGTCTTAGTTATTATGTAAGCAATCTGAAATCGCATAGCCTCATCCATGAACCCTTTCTCATTGTGTATTCACCCATTGTGGTTCTGTGACGCACACACTCTCTTTCTTGGCTCTGAATGATGAAAAGAGAGTGAACCCCCCCCCCCGCCCCCCTTGACTGATGTGTTTCCTCAGTGTATACTGTTCTCTGTAGTCTGGTGCTGTGGAGTTGTCACTTTTCTCCTTCACTCTAGTAATTCTTTTGAAAGTACTGCACGACATGTCTCCCCCTCCCCAACCAAGACCTTCTCACCCCCCCCTTTCCCCTCAATAGTATCGGAATGAGTATGACTGTACAAGTGATCTATGAACCATGTGATATGGTGTTCAGGATGTGTGTGGTTTTTCATGTTGTTGCATATTTTGCAGACTTAGGATCTATGAGATTTTGCCCCAGGGGGATTTTGACCTGCAGCAGGTCAATGAAGTTGGTAATTTTTCTGCATTTTTACTTTTTTGTTGCTGTTTTTTGTGATACAGGCTGGATGCTGAGTGAGTGATAGACATTCCAGTCTGAACTTGCCCAATGCTGTATAAAAGGCAAAAACATAATGCCGTGTATGTTAGCAGTAGCTAGGGTTAGCAGTAGCAGATGATACAGTAAACCTTTTGTTAACACCCAACACATGCTTATGACAGAACTAGCGAGTGTATGGGAAATGCTCAGTATCCTTAGCCCTAATGCTAGAAGTGATCAAAATTCCTGACCTACTTCTCTTGAACATTTTCCTGACCCCCCATCTCTCGCTTGATCTTTCTTACCTACTCTCTCTCTCTCTCTTTCTCTTTCTCTTTCTCTTTCTCTCTCTCTCTCTCTCCCTCTCCCTCTCACTGTTAGCCACTTATCTTATTTTTTTTACTTGGCTGTTTTAGTTGAGTTCATCCTCTATCTCTGTTTTTGGACTGTTTCTTTACACGCTTTACACAAGTTTTTACTCTCTCTCTCTCTTTCTCCCTTTCTGTCTCTTTCTCTCTATCTCTCTGTCTCTATGTCTCTCTCTCTCCATTGCACCATTTTCCAATCCCTCTATCCACTCGTCTGACAGCTCCTTGCCCTGCTAATAAGGCCTGATCCTCCAAGCTTCCCATATGACACATGTTTACCTTAATCCACACGCACACACACACTCGCTTACTCTGCTCCAAGCACAGTCATGCACACACATGCAGACATGGACACAAACACACACACATACTCACTCACATTCTGGAATGCACACTGCACACAAAAATACATTCAGGCTTGCACACACACACATAGATATATTTTCACACCACTAAGGAGTCAGTAAAACAAAATGTACACACACACACACCACTGTGCAAATGAACATCTACTGTATTTTTGGCCAGTGTTCTTCCACCTCCACCCCCCTTCCCACACTCTTAATCCAAGGGCAGTGTGCACTAAATGCAGTATCTCTTAACCTGAAGTATTTCCATCATTTTTCACTGACCCATGTCTCTACCTAGTATTGATCCCAAACCCTCTCTTAAACACGTTGTCAACCACTGAAGCTCGGACTCATTATGGTCACCTATTTCATGTAGTGTTTATTATCTCATAGTCCTCCTAGTTGATTATTTTCTTCCTTAGCTGGTTGTTCTTTTAAAAGTTCTCATGCAATTTCACAGTCTCTGTAATTGTATGAGCATTCTTTTGTTAACTCAGTGCCGCAGTGATCAGTAACGAATCATAAAACACGTTGAGCAGTGTTAGAACTACCTCTGCTGATCTTTTGTATATACAACTTTCTCTGTATTATTGTGCTGCCTTTCCAACCTCTCCTTTTTTCTCTTGTTGTCTTTTAGCAAGGAGCAAGCAACGCTGAGAAGTTTGACTATGTGAGTAGCTCTCATACTGACCCAGTAATAACATTTGCTCCGCCCACAGACAGATAGTTTGGGTGCTACATCATTGCCTAATACTCCACCAGTGATCGTGCTGTATGTGGGCAATTCCATGCAAAACTGTCACGTCCATAACGCCAACACAATGCCATGGTATGGTGTGATGTGAATGATGATAACATCAAATGTGAGCATTCACACTTCTTGGTTATAGAACTAATTCTATGAAGCTTTTTACATAATTATTTGCATCATACAAATAACATGCCATTTTGTTGGCATCATGGATGTGATGGTTTGCATGGGATTGCCAATATATAAAAACTCGAAGTAAACGGGATGGGCAGTTAATATTTATTCATTTATTATTTTATTGCTTAACCCATTTTAATTAATGACACGACAGATTCTAACACAGTCTTGTTCACACATTCCAGGTTATGAACTTCCTACAGAAGATGGCAGGCAACGAGTATGTGGGATTCAGCAACGCCACGTAAGTCACGCACCACCAACCTCTCTCTGCACCCTCCCAGCACACATCTCATCTCATCTCATGCCATCTCATTTGGCTGCAGCGGGTTGTCAGGGTGCCCTGAGACGCACGCTTCATTATTCAGTGGCCCTGTTTGTCTTCAGCCTGCAGACAGCATGAATACTAAACAAGGTCTCATAAATATTCAGCGTGTTTACAGGAGTAAATCTGTGAGGAGGTGAAACCTGATATAAAGGTTAACGTTCTCCAGCCACGAGAAAAAAACAACCATAAAATTAATTTTCAAGACTGGAAACAGGCTTCTAAAACAGGTGTGGGTGTTTGGATGGATGTTTTGATGGCTTGTTTGATTGAGAAGCATGTGTTCTCTGACCCAGATTCCAGTCAGAACGTGAGTCAGGAGACAGGAATTTCGCCATTGGCTACTACCTGAAAGAGAAGAAGGTAGGTATTGGTAGGCTCTATTTGTGTGTGTCTGTTTATCTGTGTGTGTAGATTGGCCTACCTTTTACCTGTTTGTCTTTGACAAATGTGATGTGGTGTGGGGGTTTTCTATGGATGTGCCTAGTGTCAACATTCTTTTCCCTAAGATATTTTTAATTGTTTTTATGAGTGTGAGTATGAACTATTTGATAACTATTTTCTCTTGTCCTGGCTTGCTTTAGTGTCTGTGTATCGCTCTGCAAGTCCACTTGACAGACATGTAACTGAATTTCTCTTATTTTCCCCACATCTTTCTATACCACCATAGTGTTTTCCAGAGGGGACAGACATGACCTCCATTCTGGACTTCTACTTCCAGGTCAGTCGTGAGTCATGGGTCCATTGTCCACTGGGCCAACGGTGTCTCAGTCTGAGTGCTTTCAGAAATCCCCTGGCAGTTTGTTTGATTTTATGTATGTGCATACAAGTTTGCACAAGTACTTTTTGCTAATCTGTCTGGCTTATACCATTAATGTGACATTAATGACATTAAGCGACACCAAAAACGCATGAATATTTACACACATTTGATTACTTTCATTTGGATCTAAGAGATAATAGAAATACAAGATCCAATTACTTACGGAAGAGTCATTATCACACATACACACACACACACACACACACACACACACACACACGCACACGCCAAAAACACATGCCTAATTAGTGAGGCATGAGTGGAACAGGATGTGAGGATGAGGGGGTTATTGTGACGTGATGGAATGGCTCTAGTTCAAACCCTAGACAAAACTCTTTATCTCTAATTCTGGCTATGTTATGGTGGCCTCCAGTGGTAGCGTGTGAGAGTGTGGCCAGGTGTCAACGTGATGGTAAGCGTGTGGAGGGTTGGTAATGGAAAGGCTTAGACTGGTGACTGATCCGCCCCCATCCCCCATCCCAATACACACACACACACTCACACTCACACACACTCACACACACACACACACACACACACACACGGCCCCTGACTGGTCCCATGTTGGCAGTGGCTCCAAGGGAATGTGACAGGTGTAACAGAATCAGCCTGCTCATGTCACCAACAGGGCCAGGGGAGGGGCTGTTGAATCCCCACCAGGAACACTTTAGGGCCTTATACTGTTATACCAATACCAATATTAATACTAACACTAAGGGTAATGCTAATATTGATGTGAATACTGTGATCATACCATAGTATAAAGGCACACACTGTATTTTACAAAAATACAGTTAGGCTGCAATATTATGATCATACTGTACATCATGTAATAGAGTATGTATGTAATACTGCAACAAGAACAAACAGTAGTGTAGTGTAGAAGTAAGTGAAGGGTTGTCATTACTGAAATTCTGTGGGTAAGAAAAACTGTTGAAACCCTTGCACTTGAGGAATGTACATGTATGTCTTATCTGTACATTCTGTGTATGAGTGCTTGTATATATAGGTTAAACACACAGGCAGAGTCCATGTAGTGTGTGTGGAGTCAGATATATGCTGTTACCACACAGTAGAAGGGCCATCAGTGGGTCTATGTAAACATGTCTCTGTAGAGGCTAATGGTTTGTTTGTTTGGATGGCTTTGGACATGCTTCTCTGGGGAATTATGGGAAGGGATTTATATGCTTTGTCATGTTGATCCACTTCCCAAGAGCTACGGGAGCTCGCCGTGCCTGTCTGTTTCTCTGTCTCACTGCCTGACTGACTCACATTGTATGTCTCAAATCTCTGTGTGTGTTTGTGTGTCTGTCTATCTGCCCCCTGCCCTGTCTATCTTTTCTATTTCTATTCTCTTTTCTTTTTTGTTTATGCCTGTCTGTCAACCTGTCTGTGTGTCCTTCTCTGTATGTCTGTTCTTGGGTATCTCTGCCCTCCTTCATTGTTTGTGTGCATGTACATGTGTGTCTGTCTCCATCCACCTGGCTGTCTGATCACCTGTCTGTCTCTCTGCTGACTCCCCTGTAGCTGTGCTCCATTGAGGTGACCTGTGAGAGTGCCAGCGTCATGGCAGCGACTCTGGCCAATGGCGGTTTCTGTCCAATCACGGGCGAGCGCGTGCTGAGTCCTGAGGCTGTCCGGGATACTCTGAGCCTCATGCACTCCTGCGGCATGTACGACTTCTCTGGACAGTTTGCCTTCCACGTAAGTGTAACACACACACACACACACACACACACTATGACACACTAGTACGCAAAGCACACGGTTTACTGAGATATTTTCAGATATTCACACATACTGTACATAGATGAATGGATGACACAGATATACACTGTGTAAGAAACATATGGAGACACACACAGACACAGACACACACACAGATATGCACACACACACACACACACACACACACACACAAAGGCAGACAGACACAGACACTCACACTGACTAACACCTCAAAGTATTTGTCTCACTAACTCTGTGGGTAAGCAATGGCAACTTACATACTATTGTAAGACACGATGCAAATGTCAAGAATGCATCATGTCTGCATATGATAGGTCCCCTCCCACCTGTCACATGTCACCCTCATGGACACTGGGGACCTTAGTGTAATGTTTCACACTGTCCTGGTGTGTTCTCAGACCAGCTGTTTAAAACTGTCTTCACCAAACACTGTGAAAAAATCCTAAATAGTTTAATGAAATAGTGTTGTGGTTCTGTGTTATTTTAAGCGCTGTTTTCTACACTCATTTCTGCCTATCCACCATATTCTCTGTGGTAACAAGGGGAACATCATGTTTGATTCAGTTGTATCTGAATGTCTTGTTGTCATCTGCGATGTCCACATAGGGAGTTCAGGAAGTTCAGTTTGGATTTGGAGATGATTAAACTTGTGGATGTGGGGTAGAATATGATGGATAACAGTAGAGTTCTGTGAGAGTTGAGTTGAGTTGAGTCATCCTTAGAGGAGGGTGTCAGGGTGAGTCATAAGTAGATACGTTTCCCCAAGGTATCCCAGCGGGTGGTGGATGGGGATTAGCCAGTCATATGTTCCTGGGAAGGGTTATGACCCCTGGGCAAAGTGGGCGTATTGCCGCCCAGAGGCCAGAGATTAAACTAAATTTAAACTGTGCAGGAAGTTGAATAATTTTGTTGTGCTGAAAATAACACCTAGGTGTCAGCATTAGTGAGTTTGTTTTACTTACAGAGGCTATTTATAAAGGCTAAATACATTTGTATTGCATTTACTTATTCAGCATGTACCCTGGGAGAGCCCTTTGAGAAGTAAGGGTTTTTTCCAGCCTGTCATTTCAGAATTCTACTCTACAGATGTAGAATGTTTGGTGACTCATTCCAGAATCGTGTAGGTAAGGTAAGGGCAAAGTAGATGTGTTTTGTCTCGTGGTCAACACAAGGTGAGGTGATCTTACCGAGCTGCACGAGGACACCATCATGTATTACCAGTGTGTTTTCCTCAGATAACAGGGATCAACATCATCAACATCAGTTCATTGTTCATTGGCATCTTCTGTGCATCTAGATCTAGAACATTTGTTGAATACTCATTGAATACTCTTTCTGCTACTCTCACTCTCATACACTCATCAAGGGAAGAGTAATTCAAATGTTTACTTTAAATGAAAATAGGACAGTTTGATATTTGGATCAGAAGCCCTTACATGGGAATAAAGACTGGTGAGAGATGGTGTCCGTGGATAATCGACATGACTGACTAGCGCTCAGGAAGTACGTTAAATAATTCAGTGTTGTGGTACTGTGTACACACTTTTTGTGAACTGATTATCTGTGTGTGTGTGTATGTGTGTGTGTGAGAGACAGTGAAAGGAGAGTGTATTGTGTTAATGAAAGCCATTCTGTGTGTGTGTGTGTGTGTGTGTGTGTGTGTGTGTGTGTGTGTGTGAGAAAGAGAGAGAGAGAGAGTGTGTGTGTATGTCTAATATCTGCCTCCCTAGTTCCTAGTGTAATCTGGTAATGATGACACACCACATTAGTTAGTAAATTGGCCAAAGTTCTGATGTTCTGATGACAGTTGGAGAAAGAGTCTCACTGTTACACTTCAGCAGCACTCCAAAACGGATAAGGATCCAAAAGGAGAAATCCTGTGTGAATCAATCTAAAGCCATGATGTTAGGGGTCACCAAATTCTGTCAGTAGAAAAAAAGAATGACAAAATTTGATACAACATAGACTGAATAGTAAACTAACACTAAGTGAATGGGGGGTCAGTGTAAAAGAACCTGCGGTATGAAAGAAAATCAGATTCAGACCCACTTGAATGTCAGTCAGTCAAATAAATTCACTCTGCTGTTTTCATCTCTCTCTCTCTCTCTCTCTCTCTCTCTCTCTCCATCTCTCTCTCTCAGGTGGGCTTGCCAGCTAAGTCAGGGGTGGCAGGTGGTATCTTGTTGGTGGTGCCCAACGTGATGGGTGTTATGTGCTGGTCTCCCCCACTGGACAAAATGGGCAATAGTGTGCGGGGCATTCAGTTTTGCACCGTAAGTACTAAAGAGACACACATACACACACAGACACACACACACACACGCCGACATGCACACACATAACCAACAGATAGACAAACACACAGAGACAGAGAGATGTCTACTAACCCATACACTGCAAAGTTTCAATCTCATCCAGGCTCATACACATTGCAACCATGCTCTCTCTCTCTCTCTCTCTGTCTATCTATATTTCTGTTTCCCTCTCTCTTTCACACTCACGCACACACACACACACATTTATTTACATTTTTCATTTATGCATTTAGCAGACGCTTTTATCCAAAGTGACTTACAAAAGAGGATAACATTCACACACACATACACACACACACACACACGTGCGCACACACAGCCAACAGAGATGGACAAACCCACAAACAAACCAGACAAACCCCTGACCAATACACTGCAAAGTTGCAATCTCATCTAGGCTCACGCATATTGTAACAATACTCTCTCCCTCTCTCTCTCTCTCTCTTTACCTCTCTCTTTCATACTCATACACATGCACGCACACACAGACAGACGCACATACACACTTCTCGAAATACTCAAACACTCCCTAATCTCATTTTAAAGAGAAAGAAAGCGAGGGCTGCTAAGCAACTACGACCTCACCGCATTCATGACATGACTCACCCAGTGTGCTGAGCTGGCTCAGGCTGCTGCTACACAGGAAGAATCTGTTCACTTTATACATTCTGCACAGCTCATGGGAGAAAAAGCCCTGACACAGCCAAGGAGAGAGAGAGAGAGGGGGAGGGAGGGGGAGAGAGAGGGAGTGACAAGAAGGTAGAGTGAGGGGAGAGAGAGAGGGATGAACAAAAGAACAGATAAGGAAGAGAGGGAAGAAGAGAGGGTGCCAGGAGTGGATCTCACAGATGGTTAAAATGTAGTAGTGTTCTTTTGAGAATGTACTGCTGTTCTTTTGCGAATGCCTATGCATCACCACAAAGCTTTCTCTGCAAGCAGGATTTCTTTGACACATAGTCAATGAAGTCAACAAATATACACTCAACTCTCTTTCTCTCTCTCTCTCACACACACACACACACACAGAGCGTGCACAATGATGTGTTTCCTTTCTTCTTTTACATAGCAGCACAGTCTTCCAGAACCTTCTGGCAGCTCACTTACTGAGCTGCTCTTTGCTGACACACACTGGACACACACTCTCAAGAACATGTAAGGCTACATGTTGCACACTGAAAGCGAGTTTAACGATCTGAAAGTGAATGACTCGTATAGTTCACACAGTTCACACAGAGTCCGTAGCTGTTGATCACATGATACAAGTGTGTGGTGTGTGACCTTAAGCAGTAGGCTTCCAGAAGGTTCTCTCGGCAGGGTTGATTATGCCAATGCCAATGGCATTAAACCCATCTAAATCTCTTGCAGTAATTTACTGAGATGAAAATGCCAGGAATGCATGCACAGCCCAGCCTCCACAGAATGAGATGTTGGAGAATGAGCAGAGGAGTCATTAAGAAGAATGCTGATAAGGAATGGCCACAATCGTCCTTCAAAAACTGTAAAAACCTTGTGACCTTGTAATGGGTCAGGATGGAGCAAAGACAATAGAAACTACAGTACATGGTGCCCATGCTTTCTGTACTAAAATAAGGGCATCGCAGCGCCCACGTAAGGCAAAGCCTGCACAGTAAGTGAATATTTCAGGCGGCACATGTGTAATAAACAGGTCACATTGTCCTAGACTGTACTTGATTACATTTGGTTAAGAGTTGGTTCCAATCTTTTCCTTCTAGTTCCCTCCCCTCCAGCTGACTGCATGCTGGCCATTGTTTTTTACATGGGCAAAATTACTGGAGGCTGTCACCAGCAGATACTCCACAAGATACTTTTGGAGGACAAACGCATGCGCTCTCTCTCTCTCTCTCTCTTTCCCCCTGGTCTTTCTCTCTCTTTGGGAACACCTCCTCTTTGTCCACATTTCTATCTATCTATCTATCTATCTGTCTATCTGTCTGTTTGTCTGTCTGTCGATCTATGTCCATGTGTCTGTCTGTTTTTGACTTCATTCTCCATGCATTTCAGGATCTGGTTTCCGTGTTCAACTTCCACAACTACGACAACCTGAGGCACTTTGCCAAGAAGCTGGATCCTCGTCGGGAGGGAGGGGACCAGCGGGTAAGTCTCAATTTCACTTAACCCACACCCAAACCTCAGCACCCCCACTCCACATTGCCCTGACTAGACCCTCTACTACCCATAGATGCTGCCCCCGGTAGGTGGGCACAGGTTGACACATTCAGTGCCCAGCCTGTGCCTTTTAGTAGGAGCTTGAGTGTGGTTGAGGTGTCTCAAGGAACAGGGTGACATTTCTTCTTTTTCCAGAGAGAGTTGAATGATGTCTTTTTTTCCAAAAATATATATATTTTTCTTGCTGACTTCTGTCCCCTAGTGGTTGATAGTGGTGCTACACTCAAGCTTGGGTTTAAATATATTTGTATGGTTTTTGCCTGCTCTTTGCATCTGAACTGGCCGTCTAGCTTGTTTCTGGCTGACATTAGGTGTCATGTGTAGCGTTAACTGTAGTAAGTCAGAAATGCAATGTGATAATCTGTAAATGCTACATTCATCAATGTGCTTGTTGCTGCATTTACAAAGTGCCTGTAAAGCTTATGTTGAAAACACTGTAACTATAGCATCGACCCATCGTATAAGTTTTCATTTTTCAAAGCACTCAGCATATGCCACTGCATGTGAGGGAAATGTCATCTGAGAGTCATTTCCTTGACCGTTATTTGTTTCTCATGACTTTGTTATGCCATATAGGCAACAAAACAAATGTAGTATTCATCCTCTGTCAACAGGGGATTTAAAGTAAACAGGCAGCCGCCTAATAGCCAGCAGTTATTTAGCCATTTACTGCCTGCTAGTCAGAGCCAAATAAAACTCTGTGTACGAGTGCCAAACTGTGCCAGAGAAGCAGTCCTGGCTTCAGATGTATTGCGGAGGCAAAAATGATTAGGGCTATTGTTATTATTTTATTTTTTATTATTTATTTATTTATTTATTTATTTATTTATTTTGCCCCTTGGGGATAACCAGACAGTCAGTGTGTGCTTATTCATAGGATTTTGGTCTACTGATAGGACTTCTTCTTTATTTATGTTGTTACAACTCAAATTATTCAAACACTGTTGAGTCTGCAAACACATGGGTACAAACACACACACACACACACCCCATAAAGCTCACACATACAACAAAAAAAGTGAAACATACACACACACACATACACACACACACACACACACACACACACACACACACAGCTACCCCCAGTGGCGGTGTGGGCGAAGCGAAAACAGAAAGGGAAACTAACGTGTTCTCATCCCTCCCATGCCCCACCCGTGTCACCTAAAGCAGCAGCACAACTTCGGGCCCATGGATTACGAGAGCCTGCAGCAGGAGTTGGCTCTCAAAGACACACTGTGGAAAAAGGTCTCGCCTACTGAGTCCAACGAGGACAGCTCTACCACTGTAGTCTATAGGATGGAGAGCGTCGGAGAACGCAACTAAAATATAACATGCAAAACGAGAAGAAAGATAAAGAAAAAAAAAAAAACATGAAAAGACCTGTTCACTGCGCACTTGTTGTAATGCAGTGTCTAAAGATAAGACGTCAATATATATTTATATGGAGTAAGTTATTCAGAAGAGTATTTAATTTCCACAAAGCTTGGATGGATTGTTGGGAAAAAAATGCTGTATTGTATTATTCTTTCTTTGCACCTCTGCAGATTCTCTCTTTTGCTCTCTCCCTCTCTCTCTATCTCTCTCTCTCCCTCTCTCTATCTCTCTCTTTTGCTCTCTCCCTCTCTCTCTATCTCTCTCTCTCCCTCTCTCTATCTCTCTCTTTTGCTCTCTCCCTCTCTCTATCTCTCTCCCTCTCTCTATCTCTCTTTTTCTCTCTCTCTCTCTCTCTCTCTTGCTCTCTTCTTCTGTGGGTTGTTTAAGGCATCCTACTCTGTAGATGGTAGCAGCCCCAGGCAGCCCTCTCTTAACTAGGGGAGGAGTTGTTAGAGGATGTTACCATCACAGGTCTGCTTTGCTTCACATCTCTGTCACATCACATCTGTGAATATGTTTGTTTAAAATATAGCAAGGGATTCTGTTTTTTTCTGTCTTTTTCATATATTTTACTCCTGTTATTTTATTTTATTCCTGTTATCTTAAAGCTGGGTTTGGGTGGCCAGAGAATTATAAACTGTAAAGATCTATTCAGTGTTAGTTTGTTTAAGTACATAGAATGTGAAAATGCTTTGTGTGTGTGTGTTTTTTTATCATAATTTTTTTTTTGTTTTTTTTTTTTTAAATCATAGTTTCATTATCCTTCACCTGTGAGTATTTCAGTTATGAGTGTTAGGTAGGGATTTAGGGTTTCTGAGGTGCTCTTGTGTGGAAGATCCTTCCTGCATTTGAACTGTGTTGTATGTCCGCTTCATACAACACCCTTAAAGAAATCTGGAGCCATGTTAGGACACACACACACACACACACACACACACGTATGCACCCTGTTGACAGTGTTGATCACACCACTGTGTTTCTGTGCAGTGTGTGCATGTATGTATGTGTGTGAGTGTATTTACTCAGTGAGAGAGTATAGCACGACAGCCTGTATGGAGGTGACACAGTGTGACGTACAGTAAGTGACCTTCAGCTTGTACTGATCTACTGATGTACGCGCTTGCGCGAACACACCGACCATCTTGCTGTACTCACACACACACACATACAGACACTCCCTTAACCTACCCTTGTTAGCTTAGCCCATCACTGAGCAGATCATCTCAATAGGTCATGCGTTTTTGCAGTGCAGTGACTAAAGGGTGGTGTACAGCAAACAGGCTGCCTGTTTAACAAGGACACTAACTTCAGTCATTTCATGATGTACCGTAAGTGCCGTGAAGAAACATGCTGCAAACACGGCCCGGTGAAATATTACTGGTTCTGGCAGTATGAGATTAAGTTATGAGATTTTATACCGTTTAGCTGTACTCTAGCGGAAGACGTGCCGTTAACACCCCATCTGCAGCGTCAGCCTCAGAATCCTGTTGGATTCACACTTCAAAAGCGTTCCGTTTTATAACGTTCCTCTTCCTGTCTCTTCCTCCTCCTCCTCCTCCTCCTCCTCTTTCTCCTGCTCCTTCTCCTTCACTTCCTCTTTCTCTTCTTCTCTTCCTCCTCCTCTCTGTCCTCCCTTTCCCCCACATCTCTTTAAAATGTTAGCTCCGCAATGTGATCTGAGCTGAGCTGGTTCTTCCTTTGCACATTTAAAAAAAATACTCCAAAGCCTTAGATATTGCTCTTTATAAATGCTGCTCTTTATCAGATGCTATCAGTTCATTGGATGTACAGTCGTGTCATATCAGGTTGGTGCTCGAGACTGTCAGTTGGTTCTGTGAAACTGTTGGCTTTGGCATCTTTTTTTCCCCTTCACTTTGATTTTAAGCGAAAACACTGTTACTCGTAACTGTTCTCACAATTTTATTATTAGAAAGTGTCCAGATAAGACATAACTCACAAGGACATTTACCTTTCAAGTAGACCATATCTATCTGAATGACATTTTCATTATGCTGATTGGAGCTGACACTTGAAGTTCTGATTGTTTTGTTTGTTTGATTGGTTGGTTGATTGATTGATTGATTGTTTGTGAATGTGGTGTGAGCATTCAAAAGCTTGATAGTGAGGTGGAATAGTGAATTTGTGTATGTGTATCATCCTCAGTCCCCAGCTGACAAAGATCACCACAAGTGAACAGCCAATGCTTTGAACCAGGGGGTTGCCTCCTTGTGCTGGAACTGGAAGCTTTAATATGCTTTAATATGCCCCAGGTGAATGGAGCCTTAGCTTAGGTCCTACAACAGTTACAGCAGCACAGTTACTAGCTAGTCTCCAAGGCCCAGTTTTTAAAAGCAGTTAAGACTGGATCCGAAGTGAGATCCCATATTTTGCTGTGTAATCAAGATTGCATTTGAACAACCGAGCCCTGATCACAGATAGCGAATTATGGGATTTCCATCCCCAAATCCAAATCCACTTCGATCCAGATTAAATGTTTTTTGAAAAATTGGTCTCATGGACACAGGTTAGAAAAGCATAGACACTCAGAGAAAGTGTGTAAATGGGAGTGAAAAGTGTGAAAAAATACTTAAATGCAGAGCTTAAAACTTTTGCCCATTCCTGCTTTCTTCTCCCAGAAATGTGACTGCTGCCCAATTCAGGTTGATAGAGGTGGTTTTTGAATGCAGCACTTTTAGAGATGTTTTCTCTGATGGGTTTAATGTATTGGTTTCCAAACATTCTGAAGACTGTTTCATGTTTTCTGTGTATGCATTGCTCTCACTTTTACGTTTTGCTGTCTCTCTGGTATGCTCCTTTTTGTATCAGTTAATAAATTTATTTTAATCCCACTACTTTGTTTATTATAAGGATTATTTCTTGTGTTTCTGTATGTCTCCATTGTGCCTCAGTATGCCTGTCTTTCATAATCTAAGGCTCTGTTGTCTTTGCATAGACTGGAGAGCACTTGAATCTAAAAGAGAAAAACACATTCAAAAATTCAAACACATTCAAAGCGACTTCGATGTGAAATTTAATGATGGTTACTAACCAACAAAAAAAAATTAGGAAATAACAAGCACATTTTGCAATCCAGTAGAGCGATTTAATTCTTATACAACCTCATAAGGCTGCCATTGCTTAAAAACACTTATCATGCTGTTTCTGCTAAGCTTTTAAATTCAATTGGAAATGCCTTGCCGTAGCACATATTTCTTTGAGCATCATGGAAAACACAAAAATGGAAGAAAATGGTCCTATACTATATGTTTAGCCATTTTCCCTCATAACAATCATGTGTTTTGTTGGTGATGTGATGTTTCTTTTACCGTTATCTCTGAGCCATTAATGTGCTAAAGAGTCAGAGCTTTATGAAAAACAACAGCAACAACAAAAACATCATATGTCCAGTTGTCCTCAGCTATTTATTTTCAAACTTCTTTTCTTCTCATTGTTGTGGTGACTTACAGTGGGTGAGTAGAGCTCGCTTTGTCATGCGGTGTATCAAGGACCTCCATGGTGATGAAGGGTCTGTGCTTGTGACTGTAAACCATGTGATGGATGCAAGCACTGATTACATCTGCTTGTGTTCATCTCACTGCTCATTTTGTTGCTTGTTGTTTTTCCACTCTACCGCTTGTCAAGGTTTAACCCACTAGGACTGTGCGTTTTACTAAACTACTTTTGGACCATCTGGACATGATTTTCAGTATTTGTACTTGAAAATATTTGTAAATAAATAACCACAATAATAAATTACCACATACAAATAAATAACCACAATATTTTTTTTTTAAATTGTCACAGGGTTATATAACCTTGACAAGTTGTGCTTGTCTGATATAAGTTTTTGTTTGTTTTTTTTCCTGTAGTGGAGGGCTGAGTGAGGTGGGATGATCATAAACGACTGTGTTTGTGTGTGAGGGAGGATGGGTATAGGGTATGTTTGTCATAACTGTTCGATTATTTTATAATGCATTTTCACTTCTGACACCTCACCACAGTGTGCATCCCAGTAGCTGGCTCTGTGAAAACACATGCCCAGTGTGTGTGTGCATGTGTGTGTGTGCGCTATCCTCACCAGATCACATGCTGTCTGTGTTGACATCCCGTTCCCAGACGGCTTTGTCCTCCACCCCATGTGTCTATAGACCTCAATATGTGTCTGTGGGTTCAGAAGGCTGCTTTTGTTTTGTTTATTATGTGTGTCACTGTGTGTTTGTGTGTGTGTGTGTGTGTGTGCATGTGTTTGTGTGTGTGTGTGTGTGTGTGTGTTTGTGTGTGTGCGTGTGTGTGTTTGTGTGTGTGTGTGTGCGTGTGTTTGTGTGTGTGTGTGTGTGTGCGTGCGTGTGTGTGTGCATGTGTTGTGTGTGTGTGTGTCTTTGAGCTGAGCTGACTGATGCTGAGCTGAGCTGACTGCTGAACTCTCTCTCTCCTGGTACAAATGTTTCTCCTCTCTAACCCTCTCTCTCTTTCCTGCTTTCTGTCTTTCCTAGTGCTGAATGTCTTCTCACTGTTCTATTTGTATTCTCTTTTTCTCTGTTTCTCTATGTATTTTTTTTTCACTCTCCACCTTTTCATTTTGTCCATTTGTCTGTCTAATTCTGTGTGTGTGTGTGTGTGTGTGTGTGTGTGTGTGTGTGTGTGTGTGTGTGTGTGTGTGTGTGTGTGTGCGCTTGTTGCAGTCCATTATTCTTATGAGATAGGAAGCATGTAGTGGTCAGAAGCACAGGGTTTCACAGTGACATATTGATAGCCTGTTGTTATACTTTTATATCTCATTGTCTATATTTTTATTTTTAATGTTTTTGTCTTTTTTTTCCAACAAAGTGCTCCTTCTCTTCCCACAGACATAATTGCTGTGTACCAAGTGCAGATGGTGTTTTATTTAGATTATGTGGGCATTTGTCTTGTAAATTATGACTTTGCTGTAACAGTGTTTACATATGATATTCAGAGTGTAAACTAACCCTATGCACACCAATAACATGGAAGGAACTAAAATCGCCCAGTTTAAGTCCTTGTGTCCAAATCCCAAAACCTTGCTAATGAGTTAGCAACTTACAGTAGTTAGCAAAATATCTAATCAGTTAGCAACTTACAGTAGTTAGTTTGCAATGACCAATTGCATTTCAACCAACAAAATAGCTAACTTAGTTAGCAATTATGGTTTTGGGAAATAGACCGCTGGTTACTTACCAATGTCTAAAAAGTGTTGCCTATCGCTCTCTATCGCACACACTGCCATTAACTCTGGGTTACTCTATTAACTCCAGGTGCATATAACACTCCCCTTGAACCATCATTAACTTAAGTCTACTTTGGCTATGTTTGGCTAAGTCTACAGAGGCTATGTGTTTCTCTTTGTGTTTTCTGGTGACTTGATTATTTGGGCAATTGACTTATTGTCACGTCCATAACGGCAATAAACTGCCTTGAAATTTGTATGATGTCAATGATTACATGAAATGCTTTGTACATTTTTTTCATGCAAGTCACACAGCCAACAATAGCAAATGCTCAAATTCCATGTAGTCATTTACATCATACCATACTGTTGCATTTCATTGGCGTTATGATGTGACAAAAGTTAATTTTCCGTAGAATTGCCTTTTTTTTGGCAAACTACTCTGCTCTGCTCTGCCGTGTGGTGCCCTATAGTCTACATCCTGCATCTCTTCTTGCCACTCCTGACCTTTTGAAACTCGTGCTCTCAGCTTGTGCACTAACCGACTCTGAGCCCATTGTGCGCTAGGCATTTGTGTGTGTGTGTGTGTGTGTGTGTGTGTGTGTGTGTGTGTGTGTGTGTGTGTGTGTGTGTGTGTGTGTGTGTAATATTGTGGCCTTGCATGAGACAGCAATTTGCGCCTTGCCCGTTTGAATCTGTGATGAACCCAACCTGTGAGCTGTTTCAGGTCTAACCATTAGAAGTCCCTGTTCAGTCTTCCCTCGTAAGGTTTGTCCGCTTGAGATTTACAAAGAAATGTTTGCTCTGAATTATGCTGATATGCACTGACACTTGCTGGTCTTCATACATTATTGTCATTTACTTTTTGTCTTGTCTCATCTGACCTCCTTACTTCATTAACTTCTGAAAAACAAGATTAGCATTAATTTTATATGAATCAGCCCAACACGGAATGTGACCTAATACAGTAATGAAACTAGAAACTTAAGTATGAAAATGGACAGTTTTGTTTTCTACATTGTGTTATCATAGACCAGATGCCTGAGTGCAGGGAGACGATGTGTAGATATACTGTACACAAGTGTGTAAACCTTTTAATTTACATGTGCTGCCGGTTATTTAATGAGGTTGACTCCTTCTTTTGGTGGTTTTGGGTAGTGCGTGGAGAGCAGCACAGCAAAAAAAAAAAAAATTCTCTAAGTGATTCTGTCTGTTTGACTTAAAGCTAACATAAAATAGGTTTTTAAATGAGATCACTTATCCAAGATATGTAATTTAATCACCTAATGCAAAAATGATATGTATATAATTTATTAACCTAATCCAATAGTTATTAGCACTGTAAGTAACATGGAGAGAGAAGTTAGTGGATATAAGCCGGTAGTTCTAGAATAGTTCCCACTGTTCTCATAAGATATTCCAGAACCCCTCCACACATCGACCCAGCTCTCACTACTGTGGCCTCGTCAATATAGTAGTCCTTCAAAAGCCCAACTGTCAGGCCTCGGGAAGGAAGGCGTATTGATCAGGTAGTAGATAGATGGCGCCGTTTGAACAGGTTGCCTGTGAACTTGACATGTGTCTAGACGTGTGTCTAGATGTTGTTGTTTTAATCCTGCCCCCAGCCACCCTGCTATGACTCACTCTGTGTTTTTCTTCTCTCCCCATAATTAACCAAATCAACTCCGCTTGAGCCGACTGGCTCTTAGTTTCTCACTTCCTGTTGGCTGCTCCAACACCATGGATTTAGCTAATGCGAGCATTTCAAAGGTCCAGCTCAGTCCCAGAGTTATTAACGTCTAGCTCAATCCCAGATTAACATATAGATGTGTTATTAACGTGAGTGTATCAGGCATCCTCAGATAGAAATTTAGAACTTATGAGATGTGTGAGAGAAAAACTTACACTAACTAGCCCAAATTTCTGTCACTTCAGATGTGTCAGTTTAGACATATGGGAGAATTTCTTTCTCTCTCACACCATACAGTGTAAGGATCTTTGAAAGGAGGCACAGTCTACCAATGAGCATTCATTCACATGGAGAACACACCTCTACCCAAACACGCTCTCTCTCTATTTGTCTACAGGTGAAGTCTGTTATCAACCTCCTCTTCGCTGCCTACACTGGGGACGTGTCGGCACTCAGGCGGTAGGCTTGCTCGCATGGGACATTTTTGCATCAATTTTGCTTTAAAAAAAAAAAAAAAAAAAAAAGAACTGAGAACATCCTAATAACTTTGTTTAAATAAAAGCATCCTGGGCTTATATATAGAATGCCCTGTGAGATAATTGTCCAAGAGCAATATATAGTCTGTGCATAGGTGTGTGTGTGAGTACACATGGGTGCAAGCGTGCATGCTTGCTGTATACTGAATTAAATATATGTGTGTATTAAAGTGTATTTAATATGTGTGCGTGTGTTGTGTGTGTGTGTGCCTGCGTGTTTGTGTGTGTGTGTGTGCAGGTTTGCATTGTCCTCTATGGACATGGAGCAGAGGGACTATGACTCTCGGACAGCTCTGCATGTGGCTGCAGCAGAAGGTGAGCTGGATCAGTGGGCTGTCGTGAGAATCCACACGCACACTCACACACAGACATGGCCAGGCAAACTCACACATGCACAATCACTCTGGCTCATGCATGCAAACCCAGGCTCACTCATGTACACACTCATACACATACACACACTCATTCACACAAACACACATGCGCACACACACACAGTCACCATCATTCTCACACACACACAGACACACACACACACACTCACACTCACACACACACAGCCAACCAGTTTGATTTGCCATCTGATTTGCCTGTGCATTTGTCTGTGTCTGTATAGTCACTAACGAACGCCACACTCCAGTCAGTTGATTTACCTACAGGTCAGGTAAATGGAATGTTTTTCAGAAAACGACTAAAGCAACTGAACAGTTCAACGTCCTCTAAGCAGTTTGATCAGAGATATTTTACTGCAATAGGAAGGACTTTTGGTTTGACGCTCCACCTCTGTTTTAGAGTTGCTACAGCCACTGTAGTTCATAGCGCCCTCTTGTGCTTGACATTAGATTTACAATGTAATGTGACACTGTGATTGCTGAGAAATGTATTATGATACAGTATGCATGTCAGCAAACTGGTGAAAAATATTTAACAAAGTTTAAAGAATGAGTTTTTTTTGGTTACAGTACAATTGCTACGACAGAAACACAGGCCGGAGATTGAATTATTTCTTTTTTTAAAATAAAACCGAGAGCATGTAAAGATCGGCTTGTTTGTCTGCCTATTTGTGACTTTTAGTGTTCCCATGAAACAAAGATAGGAGTGAATGTGTGGAAGAGAATGAACATGAGTGCTTGTGTATGTGTGTGTGTTCTGCAGTGTGTGTGCGTGTGTCTAATCACCACCCAATGAAATACTTTGTCCATTTCTTGATTGGTTTGTTAACATTATGCAAAAACAAGTGGCCTGATTGTCACAAAACTCAGTGCTTTTGGGCTATTGAACAACCCACCAAAGTTTGGAGCGGATCCGACACCTCATAGAACACTGGCATGCAATTAGTTTTGCTTTTCCTAACACGGTGAGATACAATACGCTACTATGGAGAGACAGGACCATGTTTGGTCTTTGCGGGCGCTATGTCCATTGCATGTGTGTGTGTGACTGCATGTGGATGTTGACATCAACAGAAGCGCTCTGCCAACTGCACAGCATAACAGGAACTGGTGTTTTTCTTCACTGATTGACTGCCAAGTCTGCAACCTACCACGGGGCTTGTGTTGTGGTCTTTGTAGCATTGCTGGTTTTATATGCCATTACCTGAATGAATCATGCAGACTAGATCTTGTGTGTCCCTTCATGTGTGCATGTATTTGTGGCTATTGGTGTTTGTGGGACTGAAACTGTGTGTGTATGTGTGTGTGTGTGTGTGTGTGTGTGTGTTTGTTCCGCCTTCAGTTCCTGCATGACTAAACTGGTTTGTAATTTTTTTGCTGTGTCAGGACACCTTGAAGTGGTGCGCTTTCTTCTGGAAGCATGCAAGGTGAACCCCGTGCCCAAGGACAGGTAATACCACATCACTGTGTGTGTGTGTGTGTGTGTGTGTGTGTGTGTGCTTATTTTGATCTGTATTAACTCCTTTGTGTGTATGTGTGTGCGTGTTTATTCTGATCTGTATTAACTCCTATTTGTGTGTGTGTGTGTGTGTGTGTGTGCATTTATTCTGAACCCCTGTGTGTGTGAACCCCTGTGTGTGCCCCCTGTGGTGCAGATGGGGCAACACTCCCCTAGACGAGGCAGCCCACTTTGGCCACCATGATGTGGTGACGCTTCTGCAAGAGCACCAAAACAAATACAGCCCCCAGAACAAGGAGCCCTCAAAGGACTCACACGAGAACAACCTGGACGGCCTGCTGTAATACTCTAACAGTCTTTAATAGTCTGGGAAGCTTTTTATTTTTTTCAAACAACCAAATATCTATCCCGGCGTTCAGTCGCTTTTGTTTTCTGTCTGAAGTATCGTTGAGGTGATGTGAGCTTGGTGTGAATGTGCTGCTTGAGGGTGTCTTGTCACTTTGATATCTTCTCTCTCTCTCTCTCTCTCTGTGCACTCGTGTTGCTTTCTCTTTCGGTATTCTCCAACTTGTCTCTGTGTGCTTGTCGGTTTCCACTAGTGAGTGTGTATTGTCATTGCATTGCATTTCAAGTCACAACATCTTAAAAACAAAAAACCAAGATGGAAACGCATGCACACAGAACAGTGACAGTTCTTTTATGGGGGGAAAAGTATTTTAAGCCTCTTTCTGCACTTAGAATTAAATGGTTAAACACCAAGTCACATTTTTTATACTAAGTCAATATTTTGAGACATTCTAAGTCTATTTTCACTTAAGTAACTAAGTCTATATTTCCCAATTAGTGGAAACAGGCTTGTGTTTGACCTGAGCACAGCCAGTCCTCACTATTAAACACTAGGGCAGGGCCCAACTTGTTACTCTCTGAAAGGAAATATGCAGTACAATCTGTTTTATTTTTTTCTTGTAATTCATTGGGGTCAACAGGAAGAATTGTGTAGAGGGAATGAAGGAACAAATGAATCAAAATATATCACTGCAGCAGATGAACACAGTCTGGGCTGGGCTTCCTGGCAATCATGGGAGTTAAAGCACACAATAGCCTACGTTGGTGTGTTTTTCCAACTCTTATCATTACGCCCTCATAAAACTCCATGCACTATTTTACATAGAGTAATCTGCATAGATTAATCTACATAGAGTAATCTTTGTTGTTTCGTATACTGTAAGCGTAGCTTTGGCCTGAACAGAGTTAGCATTAAGAACTCTTTGGGTCTTAAAAGCAATGTGTGTTAAGTATTTGACAAGTATTTTTGTACTGCTTATTTTGTAAACCTACAGTATGATGTAAGCTGCATATGCTGTGTTTTAAGGATTAAACCAAACAGGGGAATAATTCATAAATTCCCATCATAAGTAATGCACCTGAAGCTTTTTTGGAAAGGCTATCAGGGGTTAGAGCAAGCATTGGATCATTAGTATAGTTAGACTCCCCGGACCAGCGGTTAGATCACCAGAACAGTTAGACCACCAGGACCATTCCTTAGAACACCATGATAGTTAGAACACCAGGACCAGGCCTTAGATCACCATGAGAACTAGAACACTAGGTCCAAGGGTCCACGGTTGTCTCACAAAACCCAGTGGCTCTTAAGCACTGCTCACTGTCTGGAGGCCCTCAGTAAAACTTTCGGCTTGGTGGGTGTCAGAAACCACCACTGACGACTTCACCTACAAGGTTTTCATTTCAAGACCCCAAACTTAAGCACCTCCCTCAGACATTTTCAACTTGCCTTCAGTGGCACCAGCAGAGTACACTGTGGTAATGAAAGCTCTATTACTCTATTACTACTTTGAAAAGCCGAATGAAAACATACTAATACTAATTCTGTTTATCCCAATTTCCCACCAAAGCTTAGCCCAGATTTCACTGTTAGTGTGGTGATGTGAGACATTTGGTGGCATAATGATGTGAAATTCAGGTTCATTTCTTAAGGTTCTCTGCTGTGGCTGCATCTAAAGCCCTGTGTTGTCAGCTGTGTGCTTGCTGTGATCGTGTGTGCTGTGATGTGATGTCATGTGATGTGATGTGATGCAATGCTCTGGGGTGTAGCTGGTCTAGCAAGTCACCACAAGCAAATGTTGTCATTGTTTTTGCCTTCATTTCTGACAAATGAGGATATAGCCATCCTACAACTACAACTTGGCCGATTCCAGTTACCACTTCTTTTAACACATCCTACCCGAGTAACAAAACTATAGTTAGCTGGAAGTGCATCAAAGTGTGAGCAGTTTTACTGAGAAGATGAGAAGCTTTTGCGTTGACTAAGACTGATGAGTAATAAAGTACACAAATGATGAGGGGTTTCATTTGGCTAATTTAAAAACACAGTCCCTGAGTCTCATCACATAGACTAAAACTCATTGAGTAGCTTCTCACTGTCCTCTTGATATCCTTTCTGTGTTTGCACTCAGCAACAACAAAAAATTCTGAGGCTGATCACTAGCCCGCCACTTTTTGTACTGGTTTTACTGTAAATGTGCTGACTAGCTAAACTCTTAATGCAGCTAAGCTACAGGCAGAGCAGTTGGCCCAGGTGTTTGTACACAATGGGGCAGAGTCATCAACGATTCCGGTCTATCATCAACCCAATGCTTTAAAAGCATGGAAGACAGGGCTGTAGTATGATTGGCTGTTGTACTCAAATATCAAAAACTTTAAGTGAAACACAAACCAAATTGTGGACTCTGCCTTTAAGCATTGTCAAACAATGCAAAGAGCAAAAGACATGTCTGTCTTTCACCACTTGGGGGGTGGGGGTGGGGGGTGATACCTAGCCTATAGTCTTCAGACAGTCCTGAATGTAAAATGTGTCCTATAGGTGGCAGGAATAATGGTGTCCTTTTCTGTGTGTGAGGTTGTAGAGGTGTTTGGAGCTCAACAATTATTACAAGCATAAATCTGCAGTATAACATACAGTATTTATTTTAATGACAAAAAAGCAAAAATGTTAAATAAACCAAAACAACTGAAAAGTGTGTGTGTGTGTGTTTTTTAGTATGTGTGTGTTGGAGGTTGATATGCAAATGCAGAGCAAAAATAAGTATTGTAGCACTTGCTATAATATTACACAACAGTCACATTAAAATTCCTTGGTTTTTCCTAAGCCAGTTAAAGCACTTTCACATGGAGATGGATGATTCTTATGATGAGTGGTATATATACATTTCCATTGTTGTACCATTGTAGGTTGTCCACTTGAACCAGATTCTCAAAGAGACAGACTGAGTAGAGTGTGGTATGGGTGTTCGGCTGGACAGACTGCCCAGGCTCAATGTGTTAGTGGTAAAATGCATCACTGATCTGAAGGAAAAAAAGAACAGATCACAGACATAACAGATATGGTCATCCTCAAGCATAGATAGTACAGTATGGCAGTCATTACTAACAGTTTACTATTGGATATAATACTTTTTAAAAATAATAATTTTGTATATGTCTGTTTCTTGTCACGCTTAAAAGGGTAAAAGGTACAGTGTAATAACATGAAATTGACCCCTCTAGAGCAGAGCAAAGCAGTCCACTGAGTGAGACTGAGTGGTCCTACCAGACCAGTTATTAGTACATGACTCATAGAAACCACAGAAATTTAGTTGACTCAAAAGAAATTCCCACATGGGATTTTAAAGGAAATTACAGGAAATGTGTCTCCGTTTATTTAGAGAAGAGAGAATAGAGAGTTTTTCCAAGAGTACGAATATATAATTTTTAATAAAATGAGTAATTAGCCTATTTTTATTCAACACAGTGGAACTCCGCCCATCTATTTCAAAGTCTTGACCATTTGCCAAGCCGTTGATCCATCTCTTGAAGACAGGTTTACAAACTGGTTGAGATATAGTATCAAATCTTTATGACTACCCTTAAGGGAAGAGGAAAAAGTCTATTGTTTGCAAATGAATGATAAAAAGTATCTGTGACTACATGGAATCTCTGTTAACATCTGTTAAGCTCCATTTATTGCCAGATGTCATTGGAATCTATTATTCAGATGCTTTTCTCAGGTAATCCATACTTCAGAGTTCTGTGTCTATCAAATGCACACATTCAGTTACCTGTGCTCCTTGTGCTATAAAACTAATTTTCAGAAAGTACAAAGTCAGTGGTACCTACCAAATTGTCGATGTCATCTGGGAGCATATTAGAGTATTCATGATACTCTGCCGGGCTTACAGGTAAACTGATAGACTCCTGCAGTCTAGGTTCCTCTCTATGAGAGGAGCAGAGGAGAGGGTTAGAACTGGGGAAACTCATTTCTCACAACATCTTAGGGTAACAAGAGTAATTTATAGTTGCTGTCATATAGTCTGATTACGCCTCATCTACAGGTTCATACAGCTCATTTAATCCAAGGAATGATGCAAAAATTCAAAGAAATACAGTGAGTCCAATTTGACTAATACCAAGTCTTGTATCATGTACAAAAATTAAGTATAGGTCTTCATGAGAGCTCTAAATTTTTTGGCCTTTACCATTAAACCCATTTAACCCCCTAAATTATACATTTCCCAAATCCCCATGCCCTCCACACCTGAAATAACAGGTAGAATTCCTCCTTCACCCACAAGACATATCCCACCTTCCTACATACTTTGGTCCTCTACACCCCATGCATTGTACTGCACTGAATATCGGCAAACTAAGTGTATGTCTGATCAGTCAGGGTGACATTGTGAGGAAGCCCAAAACATACATACACTCATACACACAGCATACTTACACAGTCACTGAGATGAGTTCTTTGCGTATGTATGGATATGCAAATTGTGGATGCTCAACGTCCATTGGCTCTGAGCGTTCCTCTGCAATAATATGGAATGTAGTGTGTTAATGCTATATGTTTTATTAAAGTCTGTGTGTATGTGTCAACACTGGAAGTGTGTTTGTGTGTGCATATTTCCGTAAATCCCCTACCCTCTATGGGTCGACTGTAGTAGCGTCCAAAGGCGTGGTCCTTGGGGGTGTCGGGATAGAGAAACATTAAAGGGTTGGTTGGTAGGTTATTTTCAGCCATCACTTTATAGTTCCGCAGGATGTCTGGAAAAGCAATGGCTGCCAGCTCTTTCTTTGTGTAAGGCTCCACTGCATGGACCTTTGGCCCATCTGTGCATACAACACAGACAGACACACACACACACAGAGTTTGAGTTTAGAGACATACTCTTACAGATAACGTTATCTTTCTTCCCTCTCTCTCGCACACACACACACACACACACACACACAAACACACACACACACACACACACACACACACACTCCCTCACCAGAGATTGTGTGCTCCACCCAAGTAAAAGTAATGGCTCCATCTTTGCTGCTCTCACTGAAGCGCAGAAGAAAGGTTCCTGGTTGCTTGTCCTTCAGCAGTGACTTCTCACACTCCTTACTCACAAATCCCATGATGAATCTGGGTCAAGGACACACACAAAACACACACACACACATGCACACACAGATACACAAGAGATGGCATTTACCAAAATTTCACCGATCATTTTTATAACTTCTAACTGCAGTGCCAAGCAGCTCACATGGAGAAACATTCTGATACACATAGCTAAGGGATAACGAACAACACAGGATGCGTATAAGAATGTATTTATTCATATCTCTATGACACACATCAATTGGGCTGAAATTGGAAGTCTGCTTTTACTATAATACATTTACTTTAGGTTTTGTGTCTGATTCAGTTGTGTGTGTGTGTGTGTCTGTGTGTGTGTGTGTCACAGAGCCAGAGATGTCCTTACCCATCATTCCACAGGTTGAGCAAGTGCTTCTTTATCAGTTCCAAAATGGAGTCCATCCACACCCAAAAAGAAAATCCTCTGTCACCTGACTGGGTAGACAAACAGGCAGATTACAAAACACATATTTATATAAAAATATACATTCAATTTTTGTGCCATGTGATAGTCAGGTGTTCTTGTATATTGCTATTGAGCAATGAAGAAGTGGAAAGTGTTACTTGTTTTAAGTACTTGGGGACACTTATAGATGACAAACTGAGCTTTAATTAAACTGTTTTTTATTAGGAAACTGAAGGGATATGGAGTTAGGCATGACACTCTTGAGAAAGTATACACCAGGCTCATGAAGAGCATTTTATTCTATAATATCTCTGTCTGGTATTGATACTTGACCTTGTGCAACAGGAACAAGCAGACTAGAATTACCAAGACAGCAAAGAGGATTATAGACCAACAAAAAACATTAGATGGCCTCTATAATGTTGCTGTTTACAAGAAAGCAATGGGCATTTTAGATGATGAAACCCACCCCCTCTACCCTGAGTTTGAGTTGCCTCCCTCAGGGTGGTTCTATAGAGCACACATGGCAAAAAGAAACATATCTTTAAGGGGTTCCTTCATCCTTACTGCAATTTGTATGGTCAATAAGCTATGGAGAAAGTAAACATAAGGGCTTGTTACGGACACAGTGAAGACAAAAGTAGAACTTGTTTGTTAATGCTCTCAGTACTGTATATGTATTTGTGTGGTGTGGTGGGGTGGAACGACAGACAGTGACTGATCAATACTTCAGCAAACATTGTTAAGAATTTACATACTTATACGCAAATACACAACTCTCTTCTATGGAGTTCCTTTCTTACTGCTCCACAGTAATTGGATGTACAGTAATTTAATGTACACTTCTCTTTTTGCACTACAACAAATGACACTGCTGCTTAAATAACACCATTTGAGCTTTATTACGCTACACACTGTGTATTGGGTATTTCACTCATTTTTATTATATACAAGCCTATTTGTACTTTTGCTTTGGGTATATTGTCCTTGCTATGTGTATATTGTTAAGGTTTGTCACTATATTGATATTTGTTTATAAGATGTTTAATGTTCACTGTGGGCCTAGCGAGCGCTGTAATTTCAAATCCTATGTGTGCAACTTGTACATATGGCTTTTGACAATAAAGCTGACTTTGACTTTGACTTTGACACACACATTTTCTTAAGTATGGCATTAGACTCTATACAAGAGTGTATTGTTCTGCCAGTATTGTGTTCCTTCCCTTCTTCATGAGTTTCACATTCTATGCCTAGGACAGAAGTGAAAGCCACTAGTCATCTGTAGCCAATAAAAGCAGAACCTGACCCGCTGTCAGTGTTGCAAACCTGAGTGCAATCAAGTCACTACCCACCTTACAGAACTTTGTCCATGGAACCAGGCCCTCAGGGTTGCCACCTGCCTCCCGACCTGTTGGTTCAGACACACCTTAGTTAGTACCCTGTACCCTGCTGAGGGTCTACTCAGCATTCACTAGTTTGCCCATTAGATTGGTTGATATTGAACGCTAAGAATAAGCATATTTGGCCCAAAAGCTGGCCATGGCCCTGGGATGCTACAGTAAATACTTTAGGTCTCTATTATCTTGATTTAATTGCCCACAGAATGAAATGAAGACTTTCAGTCTTTTCAGTCTTTCAGTCCAATGTAGAAAGATTTCTACCCTGTTGGCCAACGTGAATAAATAGCCCTGGCATTGCCAACACTTGGGCCTATTGGCTGCATGGAGAGGGCGTCTGCTGACTCACCCAGGAGCTTCTCTCCCAGCATGCTTAGCTGCTCTTTGTTGAGGCCGCGCTTGGTGATAGAGGAGAACTGCCAGCTGAGCACTTCAGAGAGCTGCCCCCAGGTAGCCGGTGGGGGGCTGAGGAAAAACGATAGGTTCTGCAGAGAGATACAGATTTTATAGTGTGAATACACCAATCACAATCTGGTGCAAATTATTTGAAAGTATAATACAGCCTTTTGCTCTGTATGGAAATTTTGAAGTTTGGAGACCACTCAGTATGCAGAATTACATGTGGGATCATTTTTGTGTTTTTTTTGGGCAAATAGTTTCTACACACTAAATCAGGGGTCGCAACCCCTGGCATACGTGCTATAGTTGGCACACAAAGGGAATCTCACTGCCACACTGGCAATGCACAGTATATGCACAGTAGTCATCTGATGTTGAACAGTGATTGGACGTTGTAGTGTGCATCTTCTGTAGGGTGACTGTAATGCACCCAATGGGCTTTAAAAGTTTTTCCACAAGACGAATCCCAGCACAGCAGTTGTGCCAAAGATCGTTCATCGGTTTGAGTAGCAGTTATGGCAAAAAAGCTCTGGTGTTTCAGATATTTCAGTAAATTTTCAGTTTTTTTGTAATTTGTATGGACAGAGAGACCATCGTAGTCCTACTAAAGAGCAGGGTACCCAATTTGCGATTGTTAAACATGAGAGAAGCAAGATTAAAATGTCATTTGTCTATAACACAAACCTGAAATGAGTGATTGCGCTTCCCATTGTAGCGTGTATGGTCATGTATGAAATTTAGAATTATTAATTTGGAATGATGAAATTATTCATTTAGTTTTTATTTTCAAAAAATTACATCAACATGTTCTTGAAGTGCTGCTTTGACGGATTCAACATATGTATGTAGGATGTATACAGGATGTCTGGGGCTGTACAAATATAACTGAATTTTTTGAACTAAAGTAATTCCATGCACTTGAGTTTTGTAAATTCATTTTGTACACTCTTTAGTTCAAGACCGAGGTAAATGGAGAAGATTACAATATGTGGCAAAGAAAGAGGAAGTGAGAAGGAGTATGTGGGAGGTGGATAAAGAAAGGCAAAAGCGTTAAAACACACGTAAGCACACATACGCACACACACAAAAAAAAACTGTGTGGGTACAGGCATGATGGGCTGAGATAGAGAGAGTGAAAGTAAGTTGACACACAAATGTGTCTGTGGTAGACAAATGAAAGAATAAAAGTGAAAGTAAAATGGGAGAGTGAGAAAATGAGAGAGAGAAGAGCAAGGGACAGACACACAGACAGACAGGCAGAGTTTTTATGCAGGACAATTTAGTCAGATATCAAAAGCAATATTCACATTGATTTCTACCAATGCTAAGATCAACAGAAGAAGAAGAAGAAAGAAAAACTGATTAATTAGCAGTTAATTAAAGTGGCACAGGGGCATGAATATGGGTCTGCTTCCAGCCCCATAGTTGCACAGAGGGCTTTACCTTAGGCTCACTGGTCAGCATGTTGTACCACAGCACTGAGGCCCAGGCACAGGGCATCTGGGACACGTTGGAGATCACCACGATGGGCAGAGACATGGTCTGAGAATGGGGCAGAACAGAGATGTGTACAGACACTTTTACCGAGTAAATGCTCAATGGCTTCATAATGAATAAAAGAAAAGATTGTTTAGGTTTATCAACCATCTCTGATTAAAGACTCTGGCTAGAAGAATGTACAGTACTGTGCATCAACTAGAATACACAGATCTCTTGTTGGTGTTAGTTCCATAAATAAATTAAAAAGAAAAATGTTCAGTGTTCTGATTTGGATCAAGTCTCCGGAAGAGATAGCTGCTTTCTGAGATACACTATATGTGTCAACAGGAATGCACCTCTATTCCCATAAAAAATGAAACAAAGGTACACAATGTATGTGACTGTGGCTGTATCCTGGAAGCTAATACCCTCCACAAAGAGACATTCATTGTTGATGATAATGAGTCAGTCACTCTAGCTCACAGAGACTATATTAAGATAAAGTTTTCAGGCTAAGGGAATGGCCTTATGTGTGCTGAAATACACACATGCCTAACGACAGAGACAGTCAGACAACATGGCTCTAACCGCTAGATCAATGGGGCTTTGTCCAGGCAAGTTGAGCTGTGTCTCAAAGCAGATGGTGTGCAGCTCTTCTGTCACAATGAGAGGGCCCTGAGGAGAAAGCAGACTGTTAGCACTTCCAGCATGTCAAATCTATACACATTCACATATTACATTTCAAATCCATACACATTTAAATTCAGTAGCACATCCACCCAATCACATCATACATCCACATCAGACACCTGTAAGGTTTATAGCAACACTATGACGTTTTCAGAGTACAATTAGCTAACATAAACACAGAACCTTTCAAGTATTTCCAGAACCTCACTGACACTCTTAGATGCTAATTGGTGTTTGATGACAATACAGTCAGCAATGTCATGCTGTGTTTTGTTGTACTTTTATACCCAAACATGTCCAGGATAGCTGGTGGGAATAACAGTTGTGTTTACCCACCCTTCACATGACCATATGCCATCCAAATTAATCTGAAGGTGGTACCAAAACAAAGTTCTGATAAAAAAGGAAGCCTAAAATGGTGGCAAAAAGTTACATAGTGTTGTTTTAAATACCAATAGTTCTCAACCCTACTGATTTGGTGTGCATACAAGGCAGGCCTGATCTGAAGTCCCTGACTAAGTCAACTATGTCAGTCATGTACAGTCATCCAGATCTCACAGTGGCTTCTTTGCTGAGTTAGTTTGGTTGTTGTTTGTCGCTTTTGTTCACAGTAGTTTCAGTTGTCAGATAATACACCTGCAGCTTCCATTCCGACCTATTTTGGATGTTCAGAGCTTCAAGGTCTCACATTTCCATATATCTGATGCTTACGTAGGTGGAACTACCTCTCACCTCATTTGTTCGGTTGCCCGTAGATCTTAACTCCCTCAGTTGCTGTTGGGTGAAAAAAGGAAAAAGTCATTGAAAAAAAATGACTTTTCAGGTGGACTTATTAGAGACAACAGGCCTCATTCACCAACAGCTCCCTACGAATTTTCTAAATTTTGTTCTCAAGGTCCCATTTGAAAACATGTATAGTAATATTTCACAACTGCAGAATTGACAAAAATACAAAAGGACATTTCTACTTAAGAATGCTTGGTAAATGCCTATTGTTTACAGTGTTAACTGGGAATTGACTGCTGTGCATGGGTGAAGGGTCAGTACCAGGTGGCGGAACTCAGCAGCCAAGCTCCCGTTGGATTCTTCCATATTCATGACCTTAGTGTTTGTCCCCAGTATGTTGAATTTGCGAAATCTAGAGAAAAACAATGCAAGGGTGTCTATACACATTATCATATCTTATCATATCAGGAAATGTTTAAAGGAGAAATCCAATGTGAATCAATCCAAGAACGAGAACATTTGGTACAAGCTAGACCAAATAGTAAATTGTCAGTTAACACTAATTGAATGGGGCACAGAAACTATATCCTACTCAGTTAGTGTTAGCTGCTAGTTTTTTATTCTGTCTATGTTGTATAAAATTTTCTGGTTCTTTTTCCTACAGACACAACACAGTGACCTTGAACAACAGGAACACATCAGATTTCTCCTTTAAAGCAATAGTTCAGAATAATTCAAGGCATAGCCCTGTTTTACAAGCTTGCCAGAGTGCTGTCAGTAGGAAGGAGAATAAAATAAGTTGGAACATCAAAGACCAAATAGCTAACCGACAGCTAACATGAGCTGAATGGTACCATGGGTAACCAAGGTGAAAGTGAGCCTATGATGTCATTCAGTTAGCGTAAGATGCACGTTTGCTATCTGGTCTATGTTGTACAAAATTCTCTAGTTCTCCTTCCTACCGATAATACTTAGCAAGGTTGCACAGCAGGACTATGCTTGGGATTACTCCAAACTACTGCTTTAAGAAAAAAGCATCTGTGATGGGGGTGGGGACATAATACTAACCCTCTCACAGTATTGCGTTCCACTACATCCCTGAAAAAAAAGAAAAGTAAAATCATTCCTGTTGACATAAGCCATAGCACATGACAGCGGTTTCCTGTTTAAATTCCCAAAGCTGCTTGCATGCAATGCATGAGTGGGATACTGTTTGTTTCTGAAGTTTCCCTTCATTGGCTTCACATCTGACTTACTTGTCAAATAAGGCTTTGACTTTCAACTGGCAGTTCAGCTCTTGGAGTCTTACCAGCAATCTGAGAATTAACAGACAAATATAATGAGCTGAGTAATCTGTCAAGTAGCTAGATAACACAAAGATACACAGATAAGGGATGATAAATAATTCTTAATGATATACATATATGTATACAGGAAAAAAAACACAGTTACCACTGAAGTGTAAGACAATGTCTGACTCAGAGTTTGATGGGTCATTACTCATCTGACATTTGTACACAATTGTTGTGACCCAGTTTAGTATAGCAACGTGTTTGTGCTTGTTTCATTTGACCGCTTTTACTTTTTCCTAAAATGTCAAAAATGTGTTTGTTTAAAAGATTCATTACATTACAGCAATATCAATAAAGGAGTTGCAATAAACTTTCTGAATAAGTATATTGTATGCTTTCTCTGTCGCCCAAAAGGATGGCATTAACCAGCATGGCACTGATGACTGTGCACTTTACCTGAGCTTGACAGTGAACTGCACCCCTGTCTTGATGACCAGGGGTCTCTGTGGGTGAGTGGGCATACAGGGCTGTCTCTCTACCACCAGGGAGCTATAACACAAAACACACTTGGAGGGTCAAAACCTGTGTGTGTGTGTGTGTGTGTGTGTGTGTGTGTGTGTGTGTGTGTGTGTGCAAGTGTGTGTGCAAGTGTGTGTGAACGCATGCTTGTGTGTATGTGTGCATGTGCACACAATCCGTAAATGATTGTGGTATTTGTGACACACTGATGACTGTGTGGGTGTTTTGACACCATTTGCCAAAAGAAAAGTTGGCAGGTTTCTGCAACTCCTGATGTAGGCGTGAGAGTAGTTGAACTGGTGCTCACCATGGTGAAACCACTAAGGGCATCCTACCAAACTGGCAAAACCAAACAATAAAATGACAAGGAGTTCTGTGTTTTTAGTTTTTCAGTTCTCTCTTGCTGCAGTTATCAGTGGGTTAGATAGGTGGGTTTGTGACCGAGGATAAGAAACACATCCATCCTGGAGCCAGTGGTCTGATATTGTATGACTGAAATAGAAAAAGAATAATCAAATGTCTTTCCCTCAGGGTTTGACTCATCAGAGGCTGTAGGTATGCATGTCTGTCTGTCTGTAGGATTTGATATGTAGGACTTATTGCACTTTGTGCATATACGTGTGAGACGGATGCCAGTTAGCCTAGCTGTGTGTGGAATGTTAGTAAGCCTCCCTCCCCACATCTCAATAGCTTCCTAGTCAGTCGACTGGGAGCCTGGGCTTTTCGGTCGACTGGTTAGCGCGCTCAGCTCCAGGTCCAAGGTTGTTGTGAGAACGTGGGGTCGAGCTCCGTACTGGAAGGTGACATCGGTTACATGTGCACAAGTCACATGCTTGTGTGTCTTCACCTGACAATAAGCACAGCCATGCCCCACTCCACCAGCTGTGTTAAGAGAAGGTGTCATCCTCATATGAGTGTGTGTGTGTATGTGTATGTGTGTGTGTCAGTGATAGAATGAGTGTAAACATGTGTATGTGTATGTGTTGATGTGTCACCTGACTATAAGGTTCTTGAGAAGCAGCATGGCACGTTCCTCGAGTCCGTTAACGCCCAGGGCAATGGGGTCGTTTTCATATGTGTACTTCTGCACTAATTCCTGCAGCTTCCTCAGCTGCTGACGTACCTGTTTCAGGCTCTCTGCAACTGATGTCATCCTGCAGAGGTCAAAGGGTAACCACACTGAACCACCATCTCAGACTTCATACATCATAATCCAAATTCAGCCTGAACCCTGACCCCTGACTCCTACATAGCACTAATGGTAATATTGCCCCAGAGATTCTCTGCAATAAAACGGATGGATGGAATCATTGGCCCTATAAAAGAGCTGCATGGAATTCTACAGTATGTTTAAGAGAGTTTGATTATTAGCATCAGAGTTTTTCTCACAGGCTTTACATTTTAACATTCCATACGTGATCTTATTGTAGCAAAAGTAGCTTGGGAACAAAATGTGTTATTTTTGTTGTCATTGTTGAAATGGTCTGTAACATTTGAGTTGCTTTGAACACAGCTACATGGAACCCTTGTATTTACTTACATTGCATTTAATAGAGTAGCCACTAATGGTGTACTGTAGAACATGGTACAAACTGCTAGTAGGAAATAATTACTAACTGGTGAACTTTAGTTTACTTGAGTTACGTCTAACCAGTTTAGTAATGTTGCACATACATCTATCAGTTTAGTAGATGTCTGGGCAACAAGATTTTTTTAAGCAGAATCAAAATAGTTGCTTGTTTTTTACATTCTGTTGCTATTTCTCAGAGAATAAATGTTTTTTTGTTTATCATGAGGACCATGACATTTCACATTCCTAGACTGGTCCTTGAACCTGCCGACATTCATATTAGGCAGCAGTTTTAGTCACTGCGAGATGAACCTCTGTTTCAGCGTGTCTCTGTGCATTAACATATAAAGTACCTCACACCTGCATACAACTTGAAATGTGGTTTAGGATGTGGGAAGGCTTTTCTACTTCTTCTGACCTTTCAGGTAAACAGCTTACTGCTTACTGGTTTCATTCTCCACTGTGTTGAACATGATATGATATGATGACAGCTACTATGACATGGGGTGGGGTTCATTTTTGTGTTCTCTTCCAAATATCATGTAACAAGGTGATAAGAAAAACATTTAAATAAATTAAAATAGTTTTAAAATAGTAGTATTTCATGTAGTTCATAATTACTCATTTGGGCTAAAAAGTTTACAAGAGAAATAAATAGAAGACATTTAGGAATGAGTTAGACTTTTAGGTTATCTTGGTGATATTACCATGGGTTGGAGAGTGGGTAAGGTAGTAGTGTATAGGAATTGGCCTACATATTTGAATTCCTTTTGGGATATTTTCAAGGTGCGCATTTTATTTCATAAGTAAAATGTTAAGCACATTATTTTCCATTTCCATTATTACCATTGTAAAATGTGTTTTATTTTATTATGTATGTACGTGTGTAGAATTACTGTCAGGTTGAAAGGTAACTGTGTAACATTTGCTCGCATGGTTGAGGCTGTTTTAGTTCTCCACTGTGTTCGGACTGAATGTAGAATTTAACTGAACAGTAAAGACTGTGTAACATTTGTTTTTTTTGGAAGAGTTAAAATAAGTGAAGTCAACGGACCCTTTGAAGTTAATTATTCATGTTAAGGATGTCGAACGAGCCTTCTATTACTGCTACTCGTGGGGAAGCTACGTTGATCCCTCTACTTTGAGATTCCTGGCGTCGGATCCGCGACCAACGCTACATAGACTTCGCCAGTGAGGTGTATTACTCATTACGAGAGCATTTTGGATTTAAGGTACTGTGGATTTTCTTTTCTTGGCTCATTCATGAGTGAAGCGGCCAGTTGTTTTGGGCCACACTGAACCTCAGCATCGCTCCAGGCCTGGAGTTGCCGGTTTAGTTGCCGGTTGGGAGCTGGGGTGTGTGTATGTGAGTGTGTGCGTGGGCCCACAAATTTATTTTGTGTAAAAGGGTTACAATAAGGATTGTGTATTGATAGGTTCATGCTAACGGACAGCCTGCCACTATGGAGGCTAATTTGTGACAGCAACTGAAAAGTTAATTGTGTTTGATTTCGATTGTAACTAAGTTTACTGAGTTTTTGGTTCAGTTAATTCGGAAAGGTATTCACAGAATACATCTTTTGTGTTTATATTGAAAACATTAATCATTCATACTTTATTTTCTATAATTTAAAAACTTACAATTCTTTATGAAGTAAACTATTTTTACTTAACATTTAAGACGTGGACTCCTGAGTTTCATTTAGCCACTTTAAGAATAAAAGGATTCATGTTTAAAAGATAAATGATAAGATAGCATTTCTTATGGTTAAAAGACTGAAAGACACCAGGTTTAAGATAGATTACTTTATTTGGCTTATGCTTTAGAAACATTCAGGGAGAGCCTAAATTATAAAGGGGAACAGCAAACAGTTTATATTCAGGGTTGGGTGAGTAAAGGAACCCAGGAATGCCCCTTCAGTACCCAGTAAGGCCTAGGGGGCGCTACAGTCAAATATACCAAATATCGATTTCTGTCATTCCTGTCACAGCTACAGGGGCCAACAGAGTAACTAAATGCAACACCCCACATTGTTTCCACGACAAACTCCCTTGTACAATTTAGCTGCTTTTGTCCCAAGAGACTCATTTAAATTTGTTTATCCACTTCTGACAATTTATCACCATAATATACTTAATAACTCATTTCTGTAAGCCATTCTGAAAATTTAATGGGCTGTGTAAAGTAGGCTTAAGGTAGGGCAATAAGAGTAGGGTAATATGTTGGAGCTCACCATGATTGCAGCTGGTCGAGGCAGGCATTGGGGGGACCACCGATGCAGGCAACCTGCTGACGCCTCTTCCACTCAGGCAGCTCCTCTGTGATCAAACTGAACTGGATGTGGTCAGTCATGGTCAGGGCCTCAGCTACCTCGCGGATGACCAGCTGTAGGAGCCCGAGGGGGATGGGGAAACAGATCAGTGAGAGCGTACACACACACACATATATACACACACATATGCACACACACACACACACACACACACACACACACACAGACACACATTGACCTCATTGATCGGCTACAGCTGCAGAGGTGCCCAAAAGTTTTGGACAGTACCATACGTATACAACAAGAACTCACAGACACTCACAAATAAACACATACATTTCATATACATTAAATAACATACACACACTAAATAAACTATAAACTATATGTATCTTATAATGTACAGTATGTATATTACTGTAAAATATTAATAATAGTTAAACACTCAGACACACACACACACAAAGAAGTATGCTCACATAACTTGCCAAGAGAGCTACTGTACATTGACTCTAAACCACAGCTCAACCTTATGAATCTTCCCCAACATAAGCCCATAATTTGCATAAACCATAATGCTGCATGCAATAACTGAAACAAAACTGCAGTCTGTGCCACGCCATCTACTAATGTGTGGACCCACACACATGCACACGCACACACACACACACACACACACAAACACACACACACACACACACACACACACATACACACACACACACACACACACACAAAGAAGTATGCTCACATATTGCCAATTGCCAAGAGAGCTACTGTATGACTCTAAATCACAGCTCAAATCTATGAATCTTCCACAAGCACAATGGTAATAATTCTATAATGCATGTACACACACACTCAAACCGACACAGGTACACACACCACAGAAACACACACACACACACACATACCACACACACGCACACACATAGCACACACACACTCACACACATGCACACACACATAAACATACCACAAACATACACAGTCTGCAGTGCACAGTCTCTTAATGCTGCATACAATGACTGAAATGAAAGTTCAATAAGTGTAGGACACCTCTCTACACTGAGCCATACAGTCATCTCTGCCACACACACACACACACACACACACACACACACACATTAATGCTTCATACAATACCTGAAACGAAACTGCATGAGTTTTTGCGAATCATTTTCAAACTTGTGTCAAGGCAATGCCTACTTTTAAAACTCTTATCACTTTTACAACAACCATATGGGACCCAAATAGTGTTCTCTTTTGCATTGCTTTAGGACAAAATGCTTTCAATCACCACCTCATCTGAAATTCATGGATACGTCTATAGTTAATGTTCACCTCCAACTAAATTACCTACAACTACAGTAGGTTTTGTAGATATTTAGATACTCAATCTCTGATCAAAACAGTTAACTGTGAAGTCAAAACCTTGAAGAAATAAAATACAATACGTTCAACCAATCAACATTCAACTCAGTTAACATATTTGCCCTATTTACGGTATTGTAGACCTGTTTACATGCATTACCTTTTGTCAATCATATGAGAACCTCAAGTGATGTAATACCAATGTAATGACCACTTTTTGCAGTGCAACATGCAGGAACAGAGGATAAGGTAACATGGTACACTACTATACACATTGTGTTTTCTGTTCCAAAATATACTACGATACAGAATACTGTAAATTATAAAATGTGGTAAATCCACTAAAATAATAGTGCCATACTCCTAGTCTACAGCATGCAACTTTTAGAAAGTGTGGTGTGTACCACTAGTAGATTTTTTTTATTTATGCCAAGAAAATGTGTTAATACTGTACTGGTTTTACATAACAGAGCCATCATTATAGTAGACCACCTGATAAAGTGAGCTAACAAGTCAACCACAAATTTCACAGTGGTGCTATCCATGTCATGTCTTATGTATTGCAGTAAGTAGTAAAGCAGTATACCATTTATACCATTGTGCTATTATGATCTGCACATTACTTCAGTTTATACAGATACAGAGAAATATTCATTCAGTCACTGCATGTGCCATTTTTATCTATTGCAAGAGGTACACCAATACATAAACATGAGAACTTTGATAGTTTGGTACTACAATATCCATGCAAAATAAATAAATTAATAAATCTTTTATATAGATATGGGGTGCTCAGATGTGTGTTGGCAAAGCACACTGTATGAAGAGTGGATGCTGTATTGAAATGTGAAAATGATTGGCAAAGTTGGTAAGTTCCAGGTTAGCTCTCTACATTGAGCTATACTGTCATCTCTAACATCAGCTCTCTTTAATGATAAATGGGTTTTATGCAAACCATTCTCAGGTCACTAGATAAGATAAGGACCCAAACAAACACACACACACACACACACATTTACACATAAACAACAATGCGGCATGCTATAACAGAAACTAAATTGCAGGCCAAACTCAGAGCTCTGTCATTTGTCCTCTTTAAAGGATTTTATGCACCCCACACTTCAGATGGCTGGTTAAGACCCCAAACACACACACATGCACACACACTCACAAACTTACACAGAAATGCACAAGCATACAAAAGGTTGCGTTCCTCACCAGCTTAAAGACATATACACAAAGGAAAACTGCCATCCACAACACCCAATATAACATTTATCCCCGAACAATATCTAATAATTCTCAAATTTCCTCTTTCTTACAGCACCTAATTAACAAAGTGTTATGCATGCACTGACACACACAGTACACACACACAGCACACACACAAGCACCTACACACACAAATAGCCCAGTAACATCTGAGAGTTAGTGGCATACCTCTCTCTTCATGTTGAGTCTAAGGAACATATCCCTGATTTGCATTTCCTCTCGTTTGCTCTCTATACTCTTCTTCCCGTTCGGCTCCTGGTCTGGAAACACATGGCAAGAGTACATTACAAACCAACCATGAAAGAAAGAAAGAATTATGTAAATGATTAGATAAAACCTCAGAAAAATCAATAAAATACATTTGAGAACAGATCAATCACAATTACCTCGGTTTTGAAGAGTTTTCTTCTTGAAATCATGTTCATCTTGCAGGTCCTCTACTGATTTTATATCTATTTCTGTATCCTAAGCAAAACAAACCTTTTCTCATTACAGCTACTACTAGGCTGTTCTATTTAGTTATGACTAACACTAATTACAAGAAATAAAAGCAATAAGATACAATAAAACAGAATGATTAAAAAAAAACTAAATGAATAAATACCTGGACCATCTTCTTCAGCTTGCTCACTTTGTTGTCCAGCTCTCTATGCTTACTGCTGTTCTGTGTTAAACCTGCATTCTCCTAGTGGGATAATGTAAATGGAAACTCAATAAAACCCAAGAATGATATTGCACCCCACAGAAGTTTCCGAGCATTGGGTAAAGGAAAAAGTAATACGGTGTCACTGATCAGACAGTGCCATGTTCATACCTCTGTTTTAATAGCCATATTGAGGATCTTCTTTTCTTCTTTTAGTGCATTGCAGATCAGCATGGCCATAGTCACTGGATACTCCTGGTAGTGCTCCTGCCAAGAAAGAAGTTTTTCCAACACTGCATGCATTAGAGCTTGTGGCATTTCTAGACTGAAAAGTATAATCAATTGTTTTCTTCAATCGTCACTGTGTCCAGATTGTAGACCTCACCAGTTTGCGAGGAAGACCAATTCTTGAAACATTATAAGACTAACAATAGGAATGATTCACCAATAATTCACCAATACTCACACAAACCAGGAATTTGTATAAATATGAACAGAGCTTCCATATAAGATAGGCATCAAGTAAGACAACTCCAAAAAAGTAATTCAGATAGTATAAAAATGGAAGCTGTAAACATAGGCTATAAATTGGGTTATAAATCTATGAGCAAAACTGCTCTGGCATATATCCAATCTGTTGTTTACACTTTTATTACATTACAGTATATAAAAGTTTTATGGATATCTGCCCTGTGTTTCTAGCCCACGCTTGTACCTGCAGATTGCGTTTGATCTTGCGAATGTTGTGCTGCAGGAGAAAATTGTTCTCCAGGGCGAAGCGGCTGTACTGGTCATCCAGCTGAGCGAGAAGATCGTGGAATCGCACCGTTGCCAGTGAGTCACTGGTGGCAACAGACTCCCTGTGATAATGCAGGATGGCTCTGATGAGAATTTAATAGAAAACTCACCCTCGGGTAATACATGCCAGAATAAGCTTTTGGGAGTGAGCTTTGTCCCAGCAGGAACTCATTAGTCTTTCACAGGTCTGATGTGAATTTGTCTAAATCCATTTAACTCACCTTTAAGTTGCTATCTCTAGCTTGTTCAGTTTGTAGAATTTATATTTAAACACAGTAATAAGATTGCAAGTACTCGCACAGCTTCAATGTCTTTAGAGCCGCCTACATTCTTTCTTGTTGCAGTGGACACTGAGAAATTTCAAATAGGAATAAAAAGAAATCAGTACAGTCACACAGTACGTCTGGGAATTCGAATGTTTTGAAAGACCTTGCCTTAAAGACATATGCCACACAGCATATCTATTCAAGTTTACTTTCACTTTTCCTTTTAGCCAGATGTTATGCCACCTTTGTTCTCCAAACAAAAAACACTCTATGCAACTGTAACTGTACAGCACTCCAACACAGGAGCAGAAGGAAGAAGTAAAGGACAAAATATTAATAAATAACACAAAAACGATACTGGCTGTGTCTCTTACTGATCGTTCAAGCACAGTGTGACTGAGTTCACTGTTGCTGCTCTCAAAGCAACACATATGCACCATATGTGAGGTGTTAAGATGACCGTGGCTCTGGTGAGGTTTCTGGTTTGGTCAGCAAAGTGGTTGCCACTCCCCCCCTAAAAAACACAAGAGTCTTACCAGTCATGGCTCTCGATCCATTGGCTTAAGTACTGTCTGATCTCCATGGGGAAGGTATCATCATAAAGCTGGTCCACCTGTTCCAGATACCTGGACTCCAGCTGCTGTAGCATGCTCCACTGTGACATGTCTGCATTGGAGAAATGCAGATTGCTGTTTAATAGTATAAAGCCTTTTGACGGAATAGACTATAGTCTTCACAGGAGTTACAATATCTTATATACATCCAAGCATTTTTTATTTTTCAATCTTTCGCATTGGATAGGGTATTGCGGTTTTCTCCTGTTAATTTGTAGAACGGCATGTAGTAACACTGTGCACAGCTGGCTATTACACAAAACAGCTGCAGCCTAAGCATGCACTCTAAAATGTAACACTATCCTGAGCATGATGATTTAATTTGGTCTTCTCATGCCCAAAGGAGGCAGGCTTGAATTTTCCTCAGCATTTTCCTCAGCAAATGAATAATGATTAAGATTTAGCGTCTTTTTAGGACGCCTTAGCAGACCTGCAAGAGTATGTGCTATAAATGAGTAAACAAACTCGTGAAAAACAGCTCGTCATAAAGATGGTCTATATTTAAGTCAAGTCAAGTAGGGCTTGAATTAACGGAGGTTAACCAGCTAACCTACCTTGAAGACTTTTGTCGATGACACCAAAATTCTGTGACGCTTTAATCCAACTCGTCAAATGTAGGTGAAGCTTGACATTTGTGTTCGATTCGCATGGATCCAAGTGTACACAGTGAATACAGCCTTCCTTCGAATACAGACAGCTGAGTCTGGCATGAAAACGATCCAATGAAAACAGCGCCTCTTCCGTTTACCCAATCAACGGACAATGCGCTCAATAAGCCCTGCCCTTTCATCCAAAACTAGCATGATCATCCCGCCCCTCGAGCAACGCAAACTATGGGAAACCGTTTCTGACGGAGAATAGAAACTAATCGTGCAGTTTCATTTTTGGACATTGAACACTTGAATGAAAGACTTCCCCAATATCTGAGTTGTAACCCAATGTTTTGTGTATAAGTAGCGTACCTCATCAGCTGTAAAGAGCTCATCTAGATAGCGTTGACAAGTTTCTGTGGAGAGAAGAATTTCAACACACACAAACTTTAATTATTATAGCCTACTACTTTCTTCGCATTAGGTAGACTAGCAGAGGCGGATTAGGTATGGAATCCGTCTGCCCGAGCATTCATTATCTTTTTGTGCTCTCCACACCGCACCGTGGTGAGAAGGAGAACAGCGCGGCATGGCAAATGACAACGAGAAAGTCACGCGGTTTCCGAGAAAGCGAAAGTATACCCTGCAATTGTAGGAAACAGAGAAACGAAAGTTGGCTTCGTCCCAGACATCGTGATCCAGCTCTGAGACCCGGGCTAATGTGATAGATCGCTTTGCCAGCAGTAACATGTTGCATTAAGTGGAATTAATCAATTATAGTCGAGGGATTTTATTAAAGGCTTATTTTTTCATGCTTACAATTATGCTCCAGGATATGTTTTGAGAATAAATCAATTGTTTTGTTTAGCCTGCATTTGATTATCACATTTTAAGTGTGAAAATATTTAGTAGCCTATTTCTGTGGCGTGTTATGTTTTGAATACTTAATTTTGCTTTAGTGGAAGTTGTCTCTAATGACCGAATGAGATATTGTTAGAGTGACTATTTCCCAATGTGCAAAACGTGGAACAGAAATCACGTTTTCATGTAACATGTGACATTGTCATGTGACAAAGTGAGACAGACGCAGTAATATAATTTGTTGATTTAATCCTGTCAAACAAAACGACGAACACGTCATTCATTTTCACAGATTTTCTTTTGACCAATAAGCCTGTTTTGACCTTGTCCATGTTCAAACTTATTCATAGCCTTTCGAGAAAAAAAAATCTTGTCATAATAGACACCAAAATGGTTAGATTAAATGGCTCGTATTCGTGTTTTTATGACATGAAAAAGTGGGACATTTACAGCAATATGTGAGCCGTGGGACAAAAGCTCAAACTGCTGTAGAACGTAAAGAGGGATAGGTGGTCACACTGTAGATCCTGTAGGCATACATCAAAAACTGACACAAATAATAACACATACATCTCCTGTTTTACTATTTACTGAATGTATTTTTACTCAGCAATCTAATTTGTGTTAACCATCTTATTTCAGTTTAGCAGTTTCAGTTTAACCCCCTGCATAGTAGTAGAGATTTGGGTTGGGTGTCAATAATGTTGGATGTCATAAATTTGCATCTGGTCGGACCAAACAACCCTAGTATGGTAATCCAGTAGTCTGACCAGCGACACAAAGATCTGCCATTGTTGCCATAGCAGTCTGCAAACAACTTGCAAGGAGGATCCATGGCCAATATTGACATTTGAGGTTTTCATAATTTTTATTGAAAAAAATAACAGATAACTTGCTTTGTTAACGGTATGGTTGCCATGTAGTACATCAGAGGTAGGATAAAAAAGAGGTTTCATAGCAGTCAAAAAATTTAAACAGACAGAAATTGTTTAATTACTTAAATTAAGCAAATAAAAAAGGCAGTAGATAGAAAAAATGAACACTTTTTTGTAAATAGGTACAAAGTACCCAAGTTAATATGAAAACATGAATGTAGCCATTCCAAATATAAAAAGATTACCAAATGATATCTGTAAATGGTTACTGTATTTATAGAGAAAGGATTGTAACATCTGTATAATAAAAAGAACAGTTCATTATAGCCTACATAAAATGAATAGAAGAAACTCCATAATTGTTTTCGCTTGTGAGACCAGTTTGTAAGCACCAACATAACTATCTAGTCTGGGTCAATCACTGTAACATTCTTCTTAATTCTTAGTTGTTTTATTTATTTTAGAATTTAAAATTGTTTTACTGTCACACTCCACTTCTTACAGTTACATTCAAAGCCATTTAAAACAAAATGGTCACAAACTGGAGATTGGAGATACCAGTTTGCACGAAAAAACCTTCGGCAAAAGAACAAAAAAAGAGAAACATCTGTCACACATGTCTTCAGCCCATTCATCAGAGTACACAGTTGTGGGAAAGATTTCTCAGTATTACTCCTTTAAGTGGACTATGGTGAACTGATCTGAAACAAAATCAAAGAGATGGTAACATTAAAAAAACAACAGAATTAGTAACATGTGTCAAAGAATTTTCTGGCTTTTGCAAGTTTCCTAGTGGACACAAAACTTGCCAGGGCGAATAATCTTTACAATGCAATAATTTGAAATGTACACAAAGGATGAGAAATCTAACTATCAAAGTTGGGAACGTAATTCATACGGAGACACAGAGGTGCTAAGCTACTCCTACACCCAGTAAGAAAAACCCAATGAGACTTGGGCCAGTATAAGATTTGAGAGAAACAGGACTTAGGGTAAGCCCCTTTCTGAAATCATCTTTAGAAAATGTTGTCTCCAGTAGAGGAATACAGCTTCTTCTAGAATGATCTAGGAGAGTATCATGGATTCCTCCAAAGAGGATTTCACTATTCTAAGTCAGGATGTTAGTACCAATTCATTTTAGTTTTGTCGCCATGAATATGTTTCAGATTGTTTTATAAGACCATCCTTTAACCCTTGATCCCTCTGCCTTGATATCATACAGTAAGCTCAGGGTTGGCTGATGGAGAACTTACAGCGGCCATCTCAAATGGGCTCAGGTGCTGACTGAGGACATCAAACATGCCAGGGCTCATTGGAGGCTCCGGCGAGGAACATGTCGGTGGTGTCACGTTGGGTCTGTACACAGCAGTAGGCCAGTAGAGCACACAAACACAAACAAAGAGGTTAGAGTATGAACAATAACATGAGAACTATAAATGAGTTAGTGTGATTGGTGTTTAACCATAGTGGATCAGTATATTACAGGTTTTACTTTGGACTTCCAAGTCATCCCACATTGCTCTCTCACTCTCTCTCTCAGAGAAACATAACCAGGTGTACTCACATTGAGTTTAGAGTGGAGATTGGAATCAGGGACATGGGGAAGTAGGGAAAAACTGTTGGAAGATGAATAAAACAATTAAACCTGTCAAAAAGCTGTATGTGACCAAATCTATCAATACATTCTAGGAGAATGTCTCAAAGAGGAAACTAACTGTGTTGGTAATAGTTCAGAAATTAATTTGTTGAGTCTGTAAATAATTAAACACTTATAAAATGAAATGTCTGAAATGGTTCCTGCCTTTGCTCTGCTGGCTGTTATAATACTTCCCAAAGGCCTCGTCTTTGGGTATATCAGGATACAGGAACTTTAGAGGGTTCTCAGGTACAATGCCATCTGCGATAACCTTGTAGTCCCGGATGATGTCAGGAAATGGGAGAGCGGAGAGACGGTTCTTGGTGTAAGGTTCCACTGAGATGAACTTGGGTTCCCCTGGAATAATCAAAAGGAACCACATAGAAATCTGGTTAATTCCGATGGCAACAACTATTACAAAAGAAAGAAGAAACAACAACAAAAAAAACAACAAATAAGGGTTAGGTCTAAAGGGGATACATGGATGGCCAGAAATGACGCCGAAATCTCACATTTATCTGGCTTACCTAGCAACAATGCCAAATGATCTACTAATATATATCTATAAATGATCTGAAAATATTCTTAAAACTCTGAAAATTAAAACTTATATTGGGGGGGGGGGAGACCCAATTTCATCCTTTGATCCTTTGAATCTGATCCTCTGAGACTTGACCTCCTGCATCTCCCTTCTAACCAGGACCACGGCTAGTGAGTTTTTTCTATGGTGAGCAGCTCTGGTAAATATAGTGTGTGAGCTGCTAGAATGTGCTAACCAGCCTCCTGGGTATTTCCCTCCAGCAGACTCCTCCTTGTTTTGTTCTCTTTCTAGAGGAGCAGTTACATCATGTCTTATACAGAGACATACACCTGCTGATTGTTGTCTCTGTCTGGGTTCCGATCAAGGTTGTCTTCATGGCTACTGGCTGTGTTATCGCTGTGTCACCCTGCGGACTGAGGCTCACAGATTGGAGGCCATAAGAAGCGACTCTCTGGCCGAACTTATACACTTCTACTGACACGCAATCACCACCCCTACCCACTACCCCATGCCTTTGCCGCTTCATACCCTCTTATCTCTTACCTCCCCATTGGAGCATAGTCTAGTGATGCCTTTTTTTTCTCCTCCTCTTTCCTCATGTTATGCTGTATTTTGCTTTCATCCCCCCTAATTTGGAACATGGGCGGCGCTTCTGGCAGCGGCCCCTTGCTCTCCCACCACAGGGGAGTGAGAAACGCAATTTCCTTTGTATGTTTTGTACATGTGAAGAAATTGACAATAAATTTATACCATACCATACCATAGCTTTTTTCTACGGATAAAATACTATTTACCTCTGCTAGTGCGCTACTATGTTCCCATTCTTCTAATAGTCTACTGCACCCATGTTTACATGCTGACCTGAGGTTAAGTTGGTAACTTAATCAGGGACTTGGGTGGTTGTAACTTTCCACTCCCAACTGCCAAAACTGCTAGGTTTGGCAAACTATGGTTTTGGAAAACAAACCCATGCAGTCCAGGTAACAGAATAGTGTGTGCTGTCAGCAATTCAGAGTGGCTGGTAATTGTGAACTTTACCCAAGGGATGTAGTGTAGATGGTTACTGTTGCTTTTCTTTACTTCATGTAAGGCTTATGTACAAATATTGTCTCCACGGTTAAAGAAAGTGGCCGCATAACCACAATTACACCAAAGATCATTAAATATCCCCTCTCTGATTACACAGTTTGTTGTTACCATGGTTACATTCTATCTTGAACGTCTAGTGTCTGGTGCTTTCTCCTTGAGGCTGAGGACACTTGAGTCAGCATTTGCTTACCGTTGTCGGCCTGCTCAACCCAAGTGAATGTGATTCCGCCCAAGTGGCTCTCGCTGAAGCGCAGCAAGAACGTTCCGGAGTCTCTCTCCCTCAGAAGGGCGCGTTCCATTTCCTTGCTCACAAAACCCATTATGTTGCTGTGGTAGACAAGAACAAAGACAGAGACAAGAATTTCCATCATGCAACAGGGGAGATTCATTTTACAAAGCCAATGAGCAAAGCACCAAGCAGAGCTGAAAGATAGCAATATTCTCTGTCACTAACAGGTGAGACCCAGATAGCAAGACACTGGCAGTCTGTTGGTGTTTGCTCATCAGCTCTCTAGTGATCCACCTGCAGAATGCCAGAGAACCGACAAGCAAAAACAGACCGCCGACAGACCACCAGCATTTTGCTATCTGGAGAGTGTATGTCATGCGTGTGTGTGTGTGAGTGTGTGTTTTCATACATCTACTTCATTGTGGCTCTCACCCATCAATCCACACAGGAAGCAAGTGCTTTTTAATGAGGTCTAGAATGGAATCCAGCCAAATCCAGAAACTAAAAGGCTTCCCAGGGATATTTTCCTGAACAAGAAAACACAATTACCATCATTTGACAATGAGGACTCCCTTCAAGATAAGAGCATACCAAATATACAGTAAGTGCTTCACCTAAGTTGAGATTTATTAGCCATACACACATGGACGAACAGACTGATGATAGAAACAGAAAGACTGAAGGACTGATCCCACCAAAGTGCTCTCCTTACCCCTACCAGTGTCATGAGTTAACATAGCATGTATTCACGACAGAGACAACCTCATTTCAAGCTCCTCAAAAATGCTATTATGTTCATTGTGAAGAACACAATGAGGTCCACAGTATGTAACAGTGACTATAACATGCAGCTGACCACATCACCATCGTCAGTAGTAGTGGCGAGCTCACCTTGCAGAACTTGGACCAGGACACCTGACAGTCATTGTGTGCTGGTTGCTGGCCTAGAGATACAAGCATAAAACACTTTCTCAAACGCTTTGTACATTATAATCACGCCACAAGAGTTTCAGTCTTCAGATGTATCAGACACTTTTGGAAATAGGTAGGGTAACCCTAGGGTCTCTCTCTCTCCTCTCTCTCTCTCTATATATATAGAGAGAGAGTATATATATATATATATATATTCCTTCTTCAATCTTAATTTCACATTTTAATGTATTTTACTTGTGGTAAACATTAGCACTGTAATTCATTACCATTGACTGTCCATGATACAATATGTCTTACTTAGATGCATTTCACGCTTTTTGTAATCTGCTGCCAGACTGCCAAGCCAGCCCACTCTGCCCTATCTATCTATCCAGACTGGCTGTCTGCCAGTCATGTTATTGTCATTAGTGAAAAAAAAACAATATGTCTTATGGTGTTTTTCAAAGCTGTAAAGCCCATAGCAAAAAAAAAGTTTCTATTATTTGATCAAAAGTTTATTAATAGTTTACGTAATAATTGTATGGCTGCTGTAAAACGTACTGGTGAGATGATGATTTATGTCTTCTACTTTTATACCATTATGTGTATTACTGAAGTACTGCAAATTACTGCTCTTCATTTGATGTTTATCATGTATAATATAATTTCATAATATCTTTTAATGATGTTGTCAAGCTTATTCTAACTGCGTCTGTGAATGATATCATTCAGTTCTGAGTTTCACTAACTACATGATACAGGGTGGGGATGAGAGGTGATGACTGCTGTCTGCCAGACAACATAAAAACAATATTTGAGCTGTCTTGGTACATCTGGCCGTACAATTTGTAATACAGACACACTGTTCAAGCATTGTAAAATGCAGAGCAGAGTTGTGGCTCACCCAGAAGTTTTTCTCCCAGCATGCTCAGCTGCTCCTTGTTGAGTCCGCGTCCGGCAAAGGATGAGAACTGCCAGCTGAGCACCTCAGAGAGCTGACTCCAGGTGGCCCTTGGGGGGTTACTAAAGAAACTCAGGTTCTGAAGGAGCAGGGCACCAGAGAAGGGAGAAACATGATTAGCATTAGCATCAGTGTGTTGAATCTACATGTTTGTACAATAAAACGGATATTGATATTTAACAAGCTATTTCAGTATGATCTCAATATGGCCGTGGATCATTGTGTGTGTGTGTTTGTGTGTGATTTCTGAAGTACATGATTATTACCTCAGGCTCATCAGTCAACAAGTTATACCACATGACCGAGGCCCAGCCAGCTGGGAGTTGGCTCACATTGGAGATCACCACCAAGGGTAGGGAGCATGTCTGAGGAAAGAGAGAGAGAGAGAGAGAGAGAGAGAGAGAGAGAGAGAGAACGCATCTTCATTCATTTAAATTAAATTTGAATTCTAGACGAGATCTAATCTCTAAACAATGTGTTTCAGTAATATTACAAAAGGTGAATTGTCAAGCATCAGTATATGTTTAAATGTAATCATAAGGAGTCACGTTATGCAATGGCATCCATGCTAGAGGAAACCAACTAAGATGAGTGTTGAGATGCAACTACTTTAGTTCAGTTACATCGATCATGTGCTTCATCATAAATCTGCAACAACATAAAAAAATGTTTGTACATCTTGTGCCTTGTAATTAGTGAGTTGAAAGTTGTTAGAACACTGAAGCCAGTGAAAAAAAGAAAAGAGTGAAACAGGCACAGCAGTAGGATATGTGGTGATGTGAGGGGACTGACCGCTAGGTCGATGGTCATTCCCTGCAAACAGAACTGGGCTTCAAAGCTAAGAGAGTGAAGCTCCTCAGTCACAGTGAGGGGCCCCTGTAAAATAAACACACACACACACACACACACACACACACACACACACACACACACACACAGAGCAAGAGAAAGTATGAGAGACACACATGAACATTGCTGCCAAATTACTGCCAAAGGAGGTTCAACCAGTGATTATACTAATCTCTGATTCACTTACTTTGGCCAGCACTAGGAATGTGCCTTCAGCACATTGTGTTTGTCTACTAATGATTTAGATAAAGAGGAGCTCACAGGTTGTTCCAAAGTTTTCACCTACTTTCAAACAGGACTGTATGAAACTGTTCTTCACAAGTTCTTCAGCTCCTTTATTGTTAATTATCAACCGCTATACTATGGCTCTCTCAACACGCATTGAAATGTGTGAGAGTATAGAGGATTGGGGATTGTATCATGAGATATAAGAAATACAAAGCACAGAGGATTCAGAGGACCTGGGACTGAGCAGGGTCATCTTCCTTAATCTGGGTGTATTTACATTAGGTAATGGAAAACCCCAAAGGTTATCATGTTTCTTTCCTTGTGTATTGTGAAGAAGTGGCTCTACAAGAGTCATCTGAAGAAAAAAACAGGTTGCATATCTCCTTAATCTATGAGAGTGGTTTGTTTTTGGCCAACTGTGTAACATCGCCCTCTACTGTTAAGAGCTCACATGTACAGTAGTCGGGTAAATATCAAGAACAGAAGTGAGAGAAAAGAGAAGGATTAAAGAGAGGTGAATAGACGATATAGATTTCTGGAAGGTAATTTCACAAATGCTAAGAAATTCATATAATCATGCAGTGAAATGTATCCTTATATGATCTGAACCATCATCAGATGTACTAATCTCAAACTAAAGTATGCCAAAAATGAACTGAATGTCTTACCTCATTTCCCTTGGTGCCACTAAACTTCTTTTCCTTCAGTTGCTGTATAGACAGAATTATTTTTTAAAATATATTCTTTTCCTTTTAATAACGCATTCATATTCACACACAGTACATGATGAGACTTAGGCCCCATATACACGTATCTAGATGTTTTTATAGAGTTTTTTTTCTCTTTCCGTTTGGGCCTTAAGTTTTAGCCACCTCAAACTGATATGTTTTAAAACGCCCTCCACAGTGGAACATAAGTATTTAATGTGTATGTGCATGAGTGTGCATGTATATAAGTGGGTTGGTTGGTGGGGGACTACTATGGCTTTGCCTTTGTCTTAGTCTCAAACCTGTGTTATCTTCATGTGTACTGCACTTTGAGCTGTAGTTTGTATACAAAAGTGCTATATGAATAAAACATATTATCATTACTATTACCTAAGTGGAGAAAATTCAAAACTATGGATTCTGTGGATATGTGTTAAAAAATATTGGTAAAAAAAAGTCTAGACACGTGCAAACAAGGCCTCATATACTGTGTAAATACAGTGACTAATTAAGGGAGGTGAAAATTACCAGGTGTCTAAACTCCACTGAAAGGCAACCATTTGAGGACTCCTCCACATCCATCACTTTTGTGTTCTGGGTCAGAATGAAAAACTGCCTATTCCTGAAATTAACCAAAAAAAAAAACACAAAATGTACAACACTGGCCAAATGATAAGATAAAGTGCATATTCACAGAGGCTCTTGAGACTTGTTAGCTAAATTACACAGAAGTTCAGGGCTAACAGCAGGCAACTAGAGGAGTGTTACGTGTTTGGGCTCTGTTGTTTACAGTGGCCCTGCATAACCTGCTATGTGAAACTGGACTGGAAGAAAACAGGAAGCCACTGATACTTACACTTTGCCTGGCGGTGGGTCTCTGCGCACACATGAAAAAAGAAAAACAACAGCATCACCATTAACAGTGTCGACTGAATCTTGTGGCAAAACTGTTCTCTCACATGTTGTTACACACTGTGGTAAATTACTATGGGTTATATGATTATGTCATGTGACTTTCGTGACTTGAGAAATTTAATACACAACGAGCGCCGTGGGCACTCACTTGTCAAATGTCGTCTTCACTTTGAGCTGGTAGTCCACCTCTGGCAACTTCACCAGTAATCTACACCGCAGGTGTCAGGCAAAAGAAAATATTACCACCTGCCAATGGCATATGCTTGGAAAAATCTCACAGAAGTGATGCAGAAAGAGAAGTGGCCATATTTAAAGTGATGTTGAGCAATGCAAGAAGTGAAGTGGGACATCGCGTACCTGACCTTGGTGGTGAATTGCACTTGTGTTTTGATTATAAGTGGTTTCTGTGGGTGTGTGGGCATGCAGGGTTGCTTTTCCACCACGAAAGAACTGCAGGGTTAACAGACAAGACCATCATTGCTTGGTGAGTTTTTCTTTTCTCCATACAGGTTTGCAATTCTGTCAGTGCTCTATTTTGAAGTCAAATTGAAGAGCTGATCAACAAAAAAAAACAAAACAAAGCAAAAGCCTGCCTCATTCTCTCTTTCTCTCTCTCTCTCTCTTTGTCTTTGAAAAAGAAAAAAAAGACAAAAACAAAGGTGGTTCTTTCCCCTGAGAGAAGAAACAGAGCCCCACCCTAGTGTCTTACTTTTCTGCTAAACACCAATGGAATGCCAGTAAAAGCCAACTGGGTCAACCTGAGAAGCCACCACCCAAAAATAGACAGACTCCGGCTTCTGAATTTATTCATGTTTGGGCACATAACCTTTACTCTGTCATCACCCACACTATGGTGCATAGATAGTGGTGCATTTTTGCAAGTCAGACATGGGCCAAGACAGGCCTGTGGAATCAAAGTCAATCCAAAACAACTTTCAGAAAGTGTGGGTGTGTTAGTGTGCCATGGATAAAGACACAATACAGACAAGGGGGAACTTCCAGAACATTCAGCTTCACCTCCACAACTTGAGGTGGTTCTAGCCTGTATAAGCAGTACTCTTAATGCCATAAAATAAAACCACGGGGATGACACATGTACAAAATCATGCGTTCTCTTCGCCCACTGAGAATAAACATGGGGAAAACTCGGAAAAGCATATGGCATGACAGAGCAGAAAATCCAACAGAAATACCCAGACAAAGCTGTTAGTGCTTTGAGTGATCAGCACATTTACACCACCACAGAGGGGAAATTGGTATTGTTTCTGTCAGATTGCCATTCCCCCTCAACCATTCTTAACAATATATATATATATATATACATATATTTCTATATTATTGTGATAGGACAGACAGACGTGAGAGGGAGAGAGAGATAGTAGGGAGGATAGGGATATGACCACAGGTCAGATTCAAACCTGGGCCCCCGTGGGCACCTGAGAAATTTCAGGTGATGGCACTCTCCAGTTGCACAGTAACCCCCCCACCCCCCACCCCTTACAATTTTGGGTTTGGTGAGGCTGATTGCATGTATTATTGCCAAACTGAAGAGCTGCAATGTCAAATTCTGCATTCTGCACCTCTTAGGTCTGTGTAATACATAGAATTTCCTTCCTGTCCCATTAGTCCACAGTATTTAACCCATAGCTGTCAGCAGAAATAAGAATGAGAATATTTGGTCCAACGAAGACAGCGAAACACCAGCCAGTGCTAACTGTTGAGGGCAATGAAACTTTGTTTCAGTTTTGCCTATCTGTGCCCCAAAAAAGTTGCTGGTGCACAAATGCAATCTGTGTTACTAAATACTAAATGTTGTTCTTGTACTTGCCGACAGCACTCAGCAACCTCAAACAACAGGGCTATGGGTTGAGTGAGCTTTTTTTTTTAACAAAAGTTCCACTCTACCTTTTGATGAGGTGATAGATGAGAAATTTGACCTGCTCCTCCATCTGTGGCTTTTGTAAAGGGATGGGGTCACTCTCATAGGTGACTTTGTGGATGAGCTCACCCAGCTTGTCCAGCTGTCGTTTAATCTGAAATAAGCTCTGTGCTGTGAGGGTGAACCTGTCAAAAGAGAAAAAAAGAGAGAGCTATATATTAAAATGTACACTCTTAACATTGTCTTGTCAACATTCCCAAACTTCAGTAACATTTAACAGAGAAACGTATTGACTTAAAGCAATAATCCATCATAAATCAGCCCACTCTACTGTTGGGTATACTTGGGCCCCTTGTACGTTTGCCTGATTTGTAGGTCAACTTCATGGATTTCATGGTGCTGATGGAGTAGGGGTAACGTAAGTGACTAACAATTGCCCAATGTTGCTAGAACCCCTTCAGAGAACCTTAATTACTTTCATGAGACGTTCCCCTACCCAACAGATAACCTTCCCAGAACCAAAAATTGTTGTCTGGGGGAATATCTCTTTAAGACAAACTTTTGCCTTTGTATTCAGTCTAAAAGGCCTTAGTAAGCTATTCTTATTGTTCAGCCTTATGTAGAAACATTCACCTCAGTGTTTATTCAGCAAGGTTAAAGTATTTCACATTCGTTTTTTTCAAAGACTGAGTCCACAGAAGGCAAAAACTGGGAAGGCAGCAACATACTGAGCCTCCACCAAACCAGACATCCCCTTACTGCCTTCTTCCGATCCCTTATGAATCCCCTTTGATAACATAGGCTATTTAAAAAGCATCTGTATTTTTCCTTCTTTGTATTTCACTGCTGACAGAGGATAGCTGATGTTTATTTTCTGTTTTCTTTGCTGAAAAAAAGACCAAAATCAACTTAATCTATTTATTGTGTAGGCTTTAACCATTCTCCTTTGTTATTAGACCATGGGTGTAGGATTCTTCAAATAGAATTACTTAAGTGCATCCACATCTACAAGGTGCAAGAAAGCCCGTTGGTAAAATACCAACCAGCTAAGGTTTGTGCACTACTGGCTCTTAAAGGCAATTGGAGATGATTATCTAACTGATTAATTCCTTGTTACACCCAAAACACACCCATGATTAATTAACATAAGTCTAACCCTTTTGGATGTTGCAACAGGTGCATACATATTTTTTTCCGCAGGTGAGAAAGTGCTTTTGACTATGTAAATAGAGCCCTAAGAGTTTTTGTGGCTATGCATGCACTGTACATGTCAAACAAAATAGTCTAACAGACTGTGTAGTAACGTGTGCAAAAGTACAGTATATACAGTACTTCTGCAAATGTGGTTTGCACTTCTGTTCTCAATATGTGTGACCTTGCAATTGTGTGTGGTGTGCCAGTGTAATGCAAATGGCTGTCACATTAGTCAAATTATTATTATTCTGTGCATCACTATGGAGATCCAGCTATACCAGTTCTGTAGTTGATCCATGCCGGTGAGAACTGGGCCTCCAATACAGGCGATCTGCTGCCGTCGCTTCCAGTCCATGAGCTCCAAGTTCAACTGCGTGCTCATCATGTCATTGATTTCCTTGATGACGTCGGCCATTTTAGACAGGATTTCCTGCACAGAGAATCCTAGAAAGGTCAGCTATTCCCAGTTTAGGGACCTTATCTCTTCCTCTTTAGAGTACATTTTCATGTCTCACTGAATGTTTAAAGCTACAGGCCACAATTTCAAGGGCAACAAAACAAGAGAAACCTCATTTTTTACATCCAAGAGTTGGTAAGAATTGAAAGCCCCCCTATGCCAGGCACCTGTAGGGGGAGCTCAATAGTGACAAAAAACACAACTGCATTGAGCGCTTTAATACAGATGCAACAAAAACAATTAGACTAAAGACTATTATATTCTACCCACATACAATACTCCAAAAACACCAACTTTCAAAGTAAAAGTCACAAAACTCTCCACCATTACACACATACAACGGCATAAAAAATTTTTAAGCTACATAGTACTCAGAGTCATAGAGGTCAGAGTGAAGACACAGCTTAAACACAGTAGAGATAACTGCTAAACGGTTAGAATACCACAGCCACAGACTCACAGCAGATCATGTAGTCATTTGTTAATTCTTAAAGGCAAGATGCTGTGGCTGATTCATCACAAGTCATGCATAAAGATAAGATCCATTCTGACTTTTTTTCCCACCACCTACCTATGTGTTATCAATTAAATAAATGTCAGAAAGCAATTATTCATAGAAATGACACATCAAACTACACAGTTAAGGCATGTTCTAGGTACAGCAGAACTGAAGTTTTAAAGCCTTAAAACATGACATTACCTTGTCCGTACCAAAAATATAAACTTAATTTAGACCTTTTGGTGGTGATGTATGTATGACTTTCTGCTGTCATTCAAAATAAAGAAGAGGGTGCCTTCCTCTTTGTCTAGGAACCATTATATAATTGGCTAACCCTAGGAAAAATCTGTGACACACAAATAGGCGAAAGTAGATTACTAGGAGGAACACTGTAACCTGCTGTGCTTTGAGGCCCCCTTGGAGCAGCATGAGAGAGAGAGAGGTGAGAGAGAGAGAGAGAGAGAGAGACAAAGAGGTATGCACAGGTAGGCATCAGTTGGAGCGAGAAGAGCACTTGCCTTGCGTTTAAAGTCCAGGCGATTGAGGATCTCCTGGAGCAGGGCCACTTCCTGTGTCATGCACTGTGAGTTCCTCTCTGCCGGATCTGTGGAGACATTCACAGCCTCTACCCAACCACCACGACTTCTCATATTATCTACAACACTTTTGCTACTTTACTTCTTTCTTTAAGAACCATATAACAGGCGATTTTAATTTTACTCCTTCAGTTGTAAATGTAACCACCTAAACCTTTTCATCGAAAACACGTTATGCTCCTACTCATCCTCCAGTTGCTATTCTCTGTGTGTAAAAGTCCAGTGCTAATGGACAGTCAAATAGGGGCAAGGAAATTGAAGCTGAAATCAGTTTTCATAACCCTATCAGTAAGCGTAAGCATTCACTATTCACTCTATGTTGTGCCAAACATTTCCAGTTATTTTTACTACATACAGCACTCATTAACCTCAAACAACAATGCTATAAGTTAAAATGCCCTAGAATATCTCTTTACTGTAAGTGTCCTTGTCTGCTTGGCTTGGGGAATGATGTCATGAACATCCCAGGACCACAGCCAGCTACCAAGCCAAACATGCTAATTCCCAGTGCTCAATATGAAGTAATCTAGTGGACAAACTAGTGTGGCACTAAACCGTGTTCATGATATGCCATCATAGACTTTATCTAAGCTATCTAGATAGGAATATGTTTTGTTTGACTAGATGCTTTTGAGAGTTGTGAAATGATCAACCCACCTCGCGACTGGAGAGTTTTGTAGCGGAAATCAAAGTCATCTTGCATGTCCTCCAAGTACTTCACTGCTTGGTCCATCATCTGTTTGTGAAGAGGAAAGGAAAGAGGAAAACTTATGATTCCCTGGGAACAGTTTACATGTCCACCTTGTGGAGATGTGGATTTACACAGGGAGAGAGGACAGTACCTGTACACTGCTCCGAATCACAGCTACACGATTTTCAAGGTTCTTCTGCCTTTCAAAGGCTTCAGAATTCTGCATTGACTTTTCCAAGGGCCCCTATTGTTGACAGGAGAAAAATGAAGAAATTAAAGGAATGTGAACCAAACTGTTGACTAAACTCAACTACACTCATGACCTCACCAGAGCTACAGGGCTATTCTGAGGAAATCGCTTCAGTTTTTCAAAGTGTAAGAAAATATACAATTGAGTATGCAAAATTTTACATCCTATATCCTAAATCTACACTAATATTTAATACTGAGTGTATATCATAATCAAATGTGCTGTGATAAAGGTCAAAGGTCAACTATGAAAGGTTAAGTCAGGAGTCCCACAGGTCTGCACCTTGTAACTGGTATCTCTATGTGACGCCAAAGACGTTGGTTTCCAGCCTGCTATGAGCAGGCAACAGGAAATAACAGAAAGAAAACAGACTTTCCGCCTTGCTAACCTGATGCACAAAAAAACAAATTTCTTTTCTCCACTTTCATGATTTCTAGAAAGCAATGGCTAACACAAACTAGTGAGGGATTTATGAGCTATGATTTGTGTGCTGTGGAAGAGAGGGACCAGGGCACCTGCCTTAGATGCTTTTTATACTAAAAACACTAAACCAACTGAGACAGTCGGAAAAGAAAGTAGACGAAAGCCTAAGAGCCTAAATTTAGATTAAAAGCAGGACATAACATTAAATATGTGTGATGTGTCCATATGACAAGTGTCAAAGTCAAAGTCCTTATATGAGCCCAAATATAGCTTAACCTTTTCCTTGTCCATAGTCTGGTCAGCTGTTGTACTAGCGTGTCCTTGGTAAAGTTCCGTGGCCAACTTTTACCCATGTAATAATTCTCACTGATCTAGTAGCCATGATCCTCAGGCTGATGGCTTTTTGTGCCTTGAACCCACAGTCAGGTGTGAGCTTTGGGGGGGGGTTATGTTCACCTGCTCCTGGATGCTGGCTAGGGAGATGATCCTCCTCTCCTCTCTCAGACAGCTGGAGATGATGGTAGCCACTTGGACAGTGCTGGTCTTATATTTCATCTACAGGACAGAGAAAGCAGAGGCCTCATCTTTAGGTGCGGCTACAGTATTCCTGACTAGAAATGTGTGTGTGTGTGTGTGTGTGGTTATACGGGGAGCAGGGGACTGAACGAAAGATGCACACAGATACTCTGTATACTGTGAACTGCTATAAAAGTGTGATACTTCAACAATTGACAGTGATATTTATTTTGTTTCTTTCTTTTTTTGTCAAAGCATGAAAAAATAAGAGATAAAAAAGCATACAGAAAAAGAGGATGATAATTTGACTAAAACTGTAAAACATGTTATAAACACTGTATTTACATTGCAATTACATTTTTTTAAATTACATATTGTCAAGAAAATAATACTTTTATTGTAAACTCAACAAAATACCATATTGAATGAGTAACTGAATATCTTCAATGGCTTGACTCAAAGTGAAAGTAGAACATGTTGCAAACAAACTTCCATTCCACAAATTTCAAAGGAAAACAGCTACACGTGAAACATATCAATTTATCTTTGTGTTTACCCAGCAAAGCTGTGTTACTCAACTGCACTCCACAGGCCTCTTCCAGGCTTACAGCCTTTTTGTCTGATGCCCTGTGTAAATTCCATAGCATCAGCCATCAACCAAAAACCCCGACATTTGTCCGTCCTACTGTCTGCCTTTGTCTGTCTATCAGTGCCCTAAGAGTTTCTAAAGGGAGAAATACCCCTGCCTACACACAACCACACATAGGCGAAAAAGCCCTGAATATAATCATGATGACTCACACATGCACACACACACACACAGAAAGCGCATATACACAAACACATAAACACAAACACAAGTACACACACACATGCATACACACAAACACACACATGCACACACACACACACACATACATATTCACACTGTGTATGTGTATGTATGTGTATTTGTGTGTGCTGTTTTGCTTCTTTGAGCTCTTTTTGCTTCTTTGAGCAGATGGTTTTAGGCAGACTCCTCATCCCCGGCTCCCACTCTGCAAGGGAATTTTAGACTCTGTGGTTGTTTGTTGCTCATCCATGTTTGACTAACTCAAAAACGACTCACACCTACTCCCTGCTACATAATGCTTGCTTAGTAGAAATAAAACAGACTAAGAGGGGGAAAAACTAAATCTTGGTTTTGAAATTAAACTTGTTTTCTTTGTCTCTGTACTTGACCGTCTGGAAAGTTCATGTCTATTTTCACATTGTCACTGCACCTTATGTGACAATGCCTCTTTCATTTCCAGAAGGAACTCGTGATTTTAACACGTCACATTACATTTACATTTATGCATTTAGCAGATGCTTTTAACCAAAGCGATTTACAATCAATTCTTCAGGGCCAGTCTCCCTTAGAGCAACATAGGGTTAAGTGCCTTGCTCAAGAGCAGCTGAGATACAAACTCACCACTTTTTTAAGGCTACTTGCACGCCAGGTTCCTTAACCACTACGCTACCACCCCCACCGCCACGTCACATATAACACAGGTGGCTTTCCTGCTAACCAAACTGCGTCTTTGCATTCACTTTGCATTGTACCCTTAAACAACACCGGAGACTCTGACCACAAGCCTCTCTTTTTCTGCTGAGGTGTGTTTCCACGGAAGTCACCTTAGATGCAGCAAGAGCATGACAACAGCGACACTGCCGCTAATGCTAACATGCTCTCCTCCTAGGGTTACTGAGGGGCCCGGACAAGGGTGCTTCACACAGAAAAGCAGGTGGGAGAGTAAGCTACATTCATGCGTCTTGCACCCATTGCCCCCTTTACTCAATCCCTAGGTGTGGGTCACAGCATATAGGCTCAATCCTATAATCCACCCTAAAACCTGGGTCCTCAAGGAAAATTATGTTATTTAAGTCTTTGAGGGTTGAGGACTTAGGGCTTTGAGGGGAATACTAGGGTTCAGCCATACAGCCAGTAGCTCTAACTTCACCAAGGTCATTGATGTCCCCCTAGGAGCAGGTACATGGCTTCAAAAGAAAGTGTTTGCTAAATAACCTGCTGTAACTCAATGAAAAACAATACCAAGATGAGCTTACATATGTGCACTGACTGGCCTCTTTGATAGTGAAACAATTGTTGAAAAATGGCACATGACCCATCAGACCCCAGGGCTAGTGCATAGGCATAAACGTGCTTTCCTGTGTCATCTTTCAGTTCTCTAGAAACAGTGAGGGTGAACCGTAGTCTCCACCCTGAAATAATGACAAGTGAGTGGGAACTTATCAAGGGAAGTTGAATTTTATAGACTGTGCATACCAGCAGCAGACTTCCTGATGTGCTATAACCATCAACTTGATAAAAATAGCTGTATCACCCACAGTATTAAGACCTGTGGCATGATAAAGATAAATTGGTGTGCTTCAGGGGTCCACGGCAAATGCTGGTCACTCACCTGAAGCTGCTGGGTGATCCTTTTTAGATTGTGTCGGAGCAGGAAGTTGGGTTCCTGGGAACACTGTCGGTCAAGCTGGACTAGGAGGTTGTTGAACAGCACGGTGGCCATTGATTCATGATTGGCGGCTGCTTCCCTGGAGATTGGAGAAGACTACTTGAGAAGCAAATTGCTAGCTTTCCTACAGTATTTGAAAGCATTTTTTTTTGTTCATCATCTCTGTCAAAACTGTTCCCACATTGTAACCGCATTAACATTCTCTATGTTAGGCCTTTAAATCAATTAATCAATTAAAAAAAAAATCTAGTTCTTGTTTTACCCGTCTTGTTTTACCCGTTTACTTATTCTTAGGCTATAATTTCAAACCACTTAAATTTGATGGGAATGCTTCACTGAAATGTTTCACTTCACAATCTACTACAGACCACAACAGAACAAATGCAAGAACAGAGCATTGTCGCGGACGCAGAGACTGTGCACTTTGCACTGGCAATTTTTCCACATTCCAAAAGCATGCCTTGTTTTGATGCATTCATCAGTTGTTGAGCAGTTAAACTCAAGCTTTCTACAGTTGATACATTGTTAATATTCTGGCGGACAACATACCAGTCTTGCCCTTCAATCCAGTTAGCCAACACCTGTCGAGCCTCCATTGGGAAAGTGTCATCATAGAAGTAATCCACCTGCTCCAGGAACTTGATGTCTAACTGTTGAATTTGTTTCCATTGACTCATTCTGCAGGATCGGTAACACATGTATCACTTGTACATGAGAAAAATAATCGAGCATTTGTGAAGTTTGTTACAGGCTAGTATAAGATCATGCCACCTACCTAGACAACAAAAGGGTTAAAATATCATATTGTTTTAAATCATTTTGCCGTATAATATCTGCAAATACTGTAACCTATATTATTCATGTTCAGAAACAACTATTTGATGTTTTTTAAAATAACCCATGGAAATGTTCTGAACAGGCTACGACTAGATCACAACATGGCCATTGTCAGGTAGTGGAAGATGGTATAATACACAACCCTGCTAAAACTCTGTTGTGTGCAGGCAAAACTAGATAACAAATTACAATTACGTACACCGATAAATGTGCGTAGCCTATACAACAGGTTTCTGGTAGGTTTATGAAGACTAGATTTACGCATTTTGGGGTAAACCGAACCCACCTGTTAACCGGAGTTGCTTTCTACACAATCAAGGTGACAATAACATTAGTTCTAGTATTACATTCATAACTTTTACTATGTCTGCGTCTACCATTAGCATTTTAACGAAATAAATTGGTTTAATGAGCCCATTACAATGATTCGAGTAATCGTTCTATTTTCTTTATCACGTGTAGGCTACAGGAAGCAAAGGCGTTCAGTGACACTACCTGCAACTTCACCACTGTAACTCCACATGCGTTCAGAGTTCTTCCTCTTCTTTCGCCTCTGATGTGCCTGCGGTCTAAAATGACACACTTGTGTCAGTTACCAGACAGATTATCTATTTCAATGACTGGCTCCTCCCAGTGTGTTTTGACGTGCTTTCTGCTGGTGCACGAAAAGAAAAAGTTCAAGCTGGTCGGTTCAGGTAGGCGGGGTCGTTATATTCAGGCTTGACAGGTAGCCTAATTTACTGACACCCACACAATAAAATTTTAGTTTGAAAATTAATTAGGAAAAAGCCAGGCTGTAGCAAAGTGAATGTGATGTACCCTAGATATAGCCTACTTGTGTTTGATGTTCAGTATTCTGAGTCAAATGCTTTCACAAGTTTATCAATAGAATTCTCAGGCCAGATTAAATAGCCTGAACATTGAATGTTCATATGATAATAATATATCATAATGCCCCCCACAGCTATCAGGTATCAGTCGTAGTATGAACCTGGTTTGAATTCATTCATGGCAACTGCTTAACTCTAGGCATGTGTCCATCTGCCCTGACGTGTTTTCGCGCCCACACACAAAAACTGAGGCTGATTTACAAGAACAAGGAAACACCTGATAGGAAAATAGGAGTTGAGCCCCTATTACCTCATCCAACACCTGGAAATTAGCTCTAGTCCATACTGCATGCTATAAGACAATGTGTTGAGGTGTGTGTGTGTGTGTGTATGGATGTGTATGTGTGCATGTGTGTGTGTGTGTGTGTGTGTGTGTGTGTATGCATGTGTATGTGTGCATGTGTGTGTGTGTGTGTGTGTGTGTGTGTGTGTGTGTGTGTGTGTGTGTGTGTGAAATAATGGTTAGATTTCTATTTTATGGACACTATACTTCAACAAAAGTGGTTTACCATAGAAAGACAATAGAAATCCAAAACACTTTTGGGTACCACCTTCTACTGCACGTACCCAGTAGCCAACTCATAAAGACATTCACAAAGGGTTATAATGCATTTATAAAGCTTATAAGTAATGATATTTGGCTATTCATAACTGTTTGTACATTCTCATGACTGTACTCATAAAGCATGTTATCTTATAAGCCTCTACAACTTGAAGTGTTTGTCCTTTTATATGTTCAATTTCTCATGCCAAATAATGATAGGTTACATGTGCTCAATGCATCCTCTAAGTACAGTGACATGAACCCATAATTACTCGTGAAAATCGTTTATCAATGTTGTCCACAGAAAGTGATTTACTTACAGTGATTTTACAGCTTTAATTGTTTTTGGTGTGAAGGCACAGTTACACCTTACCGGTAAGAATGGGCCATTCTGACGTGTAACTGACATGTTGTTAGAATTCCATATCATGAAAAATAGAAAAAATGCTGTATTGTGATATATATATGGTGACATTAATGATATAATCAATGGCATATATTTTGTAAAATGGGCAGCATGTTTAATTATAACAGACATGATGAAATGGAGAGTTCAGACTGCAAGGAAAAACACCTCATTGAGTTTGACTTGTTATATGTTTGCAAGGCCCTCAAAACTGCAGCTGTAAGCTTGACAAGTGACTGAGAACTAGGAAGGCTACATTTTATGTATCATCTCTCATATCAGTATTGGTAAAAATTCAATAAAATATAATTTTGTAACTTATGGTCCATATTGCCCATCTATACTCAGCTGTTAGTCCTAGAGAATCCTGCAGTGCAAGAACAATGAAAAGTGTAACAACTCAACCTGCATCTGACAATAGAATCTTACAATAGTATGTAACAATATGAAACAAATGGAACACAGATATCACAGAATGGGACAGAATGGGACTCAAGGAATAAGGAAATGTCTAAGACGGGGAAATACCTGTGTGTGTGTGTTTTAGAAGACTTTGGCACCTAGTAATTCTTGTGAACGATACGCTGGTAAGGCTTTAGGCACTTACAGACCTTCATATCTAAGTTTTGCCTGATGAAGCATGGCATTTCTGACTTCCAAGTATATTGCTGCTGGAATCCCCTTGTAAAATGAAGTTTGCTCTTAAACTCCACTTGCAGTTTTCATAAAGCCTACTGAAGTGTCACATTGCATATATATATATATATATACATATATATTTATATATGTATATATTTATACATATGCTTTCTCACTTTGCTTTAGGCTAGGACTTTATAACGGGTAATTGTCAAAGTTATAGGCTTACACCAAATTAACTACTTGGACTTAAGAAAACAGTCCTTAACCGACATGGCATTTAAATCGGTTAGTCAAATTTGTCAACACATAGCATACCTTTTGCCATATGAGGGAGGTACCTCACATGATTGCTAGAGGGCAACAAAGAGCTACGTTAAGCAAACACGTGTGTTGCGGGGTCAGAGTGCATAGTGCATGGGGGCGACGGAAAGATGGTGGCAGGCGAGATCCGCGTGGTTCGCTGTGGTGGAAGCAAAATAAACACGAGACCACCGATAATTACTGTTGATTCAAGGTAGCGTCTACGTCCAAGTTAATCTGTGTTTTGTGTACAGTGGAAAAGGTTTCTTTTATGTTGTAGTTGGGAAAGCAAAGTTGTTTACCATTCCAGTTAGCCGCTAACGTTAGCCGTAACCACCAAGAACCTGGGAGAAGGCTGCTAGCCAACTGTAACAGTATATTACAACCTATCGTTAGTTGAGAAACGTATGTTCTTTGTCTCATTTATCACGATCGTATGTATCACTGTATATAAGGATGTGGTTGTTGTAAAAAGTTACTTAACAAGTTGTACCGTAATCCTCTGATTCTTACTGCTTGTCGCATGTCTTAGGTCTGGGTTGACCCTTTCAGCCAAGTTGCTTGTTTATCATTTCTCCTCACAGTTCTGCTTCTGTTTGTGGTGACTGCATGTGTGTAAGATTGAGGAAAAGAGTGTGCTACTGTCATACGTTATTACTTATTAGAATCTCCAACCATACTGACTGTTGCCTAAAACATGGAGTTATTGGCGTACAGCGTGTAGCTCTGCGTCTTGTCTGAATGCTTGTATGACCTATTTTGTCGCAGGTTTTTACTATGTGTGTCGGGGGATTTGGTGAAAGTGTACAGCACCAAAACAGAGGAACTGGTGCGAGTTTTAGAGGGTCACACAAACCAGGTGACGGGCATCGCCCTCAATCCAACTAACCATCTCCAGGTCTGTACAGTTGTGTGTGCGTGTTTGTATGTGTGTTTCTGTCTGATGTGTGTAAATGGTCTGCCCTGTGAGAGTTCAGTCCTGTTTGGCTCTGACATGTTCTTCATTCTATTAGTCAGAAAGGCCACTTTGGCCAGACACAGATGCAACACCGGCGATAACTGACGGGTCTAAGCTCTCAAGTCCTGAAAAGATGTTTAACACTGGGTGCATTTGAGCAGGCTTGCTGATTGCAATTCATGCTGGAGTTAATTAAACTTTTGCATTGGGCAAAACTACATGATGCCTGGTTTCAAGTCCAGAATGCATTTAAGCCAGTAGCTTAAGCCTGTAAATGGACTGCATTTATATAGCGCTTTTCTACTCCTACGAGTACTCAAAGCGCTTTACATTGTATGCCTCACATTCACCCATTCACACACATGCACTCACACACCGGTGGCAGAGGCTGCCATGCAAGGTGCCAACCTGCCACCGGGAGCAATTTGGGGTTCAGTATCTTGCTCAAGGACACTTGGATGGGGTCAGCCAGAGGGGGGCACGAACCTAAAGGGTTATTACACATTGCCTCCCTGATGAACATCTCTGTGTGTGAAATATGTTTGTGTTTGCATGGAAGTATTTGCATGCATGTGTTTTCAAGAAATGATTACAGGGTGGAATGGTCACAAGGTTTATGGAAGTGTGTATGCATGCACGCCTGTGTGTGTCATGCGTGCACATGCATGCATTCGTGTTTGTATCACTGTGTGTCTTAGGGCTCCACTGGGATGAATCTGTAAGGAAATAATTTTACATGTTCTCAAGCCATTGTTTCCATGTAGAAATTAGATCTTGTTTCCTTGTCATGTAACAAGTCATTACCTCCCATACAGTCTCACTTATTGCATACTTTTTACTTGCAGGTCTATTCCTGTTCAGCAGATGGCACTATAATGCTGTGGGACTTCATGGATGGGATTCTGATTAAGGTATTGGGGATTTGAGGTTACAAAAACACTTTTGAAAAATGCTGTTAGTGCTGTAAACAACTAAATATTCCCTCCCTCTTTTTTGTGTGTATTTGTATGTTTCTCAGACATTCGTGGTCAGTTACCCAATATGTTCCCTGTACGTCTCCCCGAAACACCAAGGGGTTATTTTCGCTGTAATCCCCATGGCTACTGGGAAAGAGACTGGTATGTGTGTTTGAGGTTTTGAAAAATATATACATTATTTCTGCATACACACAAATATCTTAATTTTCCTAATATGTGCTGAGTGTACTTTAAATCACTTCATCTACTGGTTTGCCATTACTTTACACATCTGCTTTGTTTTTGTCACCTTTATATGTACACAGTTTTGAAAGTGTTATGTGTCCTCAGTTTTAATTAATGTTTATGAATTGTGAGTTTATGCATGCATGAGTTTTATGGGAAACATACAGAGTTGGCAAATGACAAATGAAAGTTTGGTCGGTGGGTACCACACCGCTTATTGTCATTATTGAAGTTGTGTAAAAAAGGATTAGGGAATGAGGGATTAATTTATAAAATCGCGTCCGGACAACAAAGGACTATGAACAAACGCAGAACTGGCGGCAAATCCCTTCCAGTCACCAACACCCAACGGTGCCCCACATCACATACTATACATTATATTAAACACAAAAATATACATTCACATTGTTCCCTGAAGCGGCGCACATACACACGCATGAATCAGGAACAAACACAACATCTCTCGTCCTCTCTCCTCGTAGCAGCGTACGCAGTTCAAATTAAGCGGTGAGAACGGCTTCTCACATGAATGAAGAAAATGTAATTGCCATTGTGTAATTAGCTCATGTTCTCATACCTGGGATGTGGACAGTGACTAGAGTGTTCATTGGCCAATAAGTTTGCTTTAGATGAATGTACTATCCTGTCCCTTTTACTTGATGAAGAACAAACACAAACACATTCATCTTCTTTCAGTTAGCTTAGGACACACACACAATCCCTCTCTCTCTCCCTCACTTTCTCTCTCTCTCCCTCCCTCTCTCCCACTGTCTCTCTCTGACTCTTCCACTTGCATACACATACTGACAAACATTCCTAAACAGACCAGATGACCTCAAGCCTGGTGTGTCTCTATCTCTCTTTCTCTCCCTCTTTCAGAGTCTTTCCAGTTGGTGGCGGTGCATCTGCCCCAAGCCATGAAGGCAGAAGTGGATGCCCCCCAGCTCAGTGCAGTCTTCACTGATGTCAGCTCCAACCCCCGCGCCACAGCCTTTGGCAAAGAGGTACACTTCAATCGATCTGGGAGGGGACAGCCAACAGAACATAAAGTTCATATTACACTGTCAACAACAACAATAGTAATAAATATATATAATATGATAATAAAGGACATTCATTTTTTATTAATTAGTTGATTAATTGTCTTGTTGATTTCTGGATGGGATTTCACTAGTGTCAGCTTCAGAGTGTTTGAGACTTAACAATTTAATTTCTCTGCACTATTGCACTTTCAACTTAAAATGGTGCAGTTTCTATGTTAGCTTTATGCACTCCTTGTTCATTCTTTCATTGTGTTGTAGCTTGAATGTTATCCTCTTTTGTAAGTCGCTTTGGATAAAAGTGTCTGCTAAATGTAAATGTAAAATGTAAATGTTTGTCTAAACAGGCACGCTCCATGTTGGTTAATGCATGCTGCATGAGTCAGTGGTATTTCTGACATGTAGATTTTCCTTTTGCCTGTATGTTGATGGCACAGTGTTTGTGACAGAAAATGCTCTAATTTTAGGGGGAATACCTGGCCTCAGCAAAGGGGCTGCAGCTGAACGTATACTTTTTTAGAAAGCAGAAGGCATACAGGTTGGTTTTTACATAACAAACATATGCACGCCCACGCACACACACACTACCAAGTATTCCAAGTTTACACTTCTTTTTTCCTGCATCCATTGCAAGTTGTTGTTTTATTATTGTGTTGCAAGGCATGCAAATGCTATGAACTTGTACATCCCCATTTATATTGTAGAAAACAGTTTTAAATTGGATTTAACTTTGACTTTTAACTCAATGCTTCTGCCCCTTTAATAACATATCTGCACCTACATTCATTGTCACAGTTGTTTCCTGATGTGCTTAAAATGCTGGAAAATGTCCAGGCTGTGCAGCCTTTTAAATTGATCTTTGTCCAGCTTTCAAGTACTTATCAGGAGGATCTTTTGTTTTTTGGAGCAGGACTTGTGGGATCATTGTTGAAACTAAAACCGCATGTCCTTGGATAATTTCCTATACAGGTTTTTTCTGAAGGCCTCGGATAAGAAGGGAGCCAAGAATGGGTTTTCCTGTGTGGCCTGCCATCCCAAAGAGGACTGCATTGCCACGGGGCACGAGGATGGCAAGATCCGCCTGTGGTGAGCAGTTCTGTTAAGGCCTCATCGTCAACTTCACAGTATCTTCTCTTGTACATTAATCATTCAATACAAATGCTTTTGTATTAAATGATTCCCGACATTGCAAAACAATTTATATTTGGTGTCCATTTTGGTCCCCAAATATAATTTGTTTAGCAATGTCAGGAAAATGCTATAATGGGTGGAATTCAAATGTAAGTGACATTTTGTATGTGTTTGGGGTGGGGCAGAACAGAACAAACTGATCCACGTGTTCTCTCTTTTCTCTCTCCTGAGGTTTGTGGTCTTAGTGGTTTGTGGTGTAATTTGACAATTAGAGGTTGATCAGAGTTTCACCCCGTGTGAGTTTTAAAAATTATTCCTCAGAAGTCTGGACAGACACAAAAACTCATCTCTTGGTTTTCTTGTATTTATGACTTAACTGTCAATTCCACTTCCAGATTTCTAAACTGTTCCAAAATCTTGCAGGAGAAACTTCAACCACAAGAAAGAGTACACATACACAACGATTCACTGGCATCACAACATCGTTAACACTCTTTGTTTCACCCCAGAAGGTAATCATGTTTCTTGTGAAAAATAAGTTGTCAACATACTGTGGGGCACCCGAGGCCTACTGGTTAGGGCTCCAGATTTAAAACTGAATCGATCAATCTCATCGATCCCCGACCAGTAGACCACGGCTGAAGTGTACTTGAGCAAGTCACCTAACCCCTCCTTGCTCCCTGGGCGCCGCTGTAGCAGAAAGCCCACTGCGTCGGTTTAGTGTGTGCTTCACCTCACTGTGTGTTCACTGTGTGCTGCGTGTATTTCACTAATTCTGTAGTGCATTTCAGGAAAGTTTGCATCTTCCAGTTGTTCGCTTTCTTAGTTGCACAGCCAATGACTGATGAATAACAAATGGTTTACAGAGAAAGCTTCACAAGGATGTGTTTCTCCAGTCAGCTGATGGCCACCCTCTACTTTTTCCTTCCCTTCTCCCCTTCCCTTTCTCACTTCCTTTTCTCTGACCCCTTGTGGCCCTTGGCGGGCTGCAGGCACCAATCTGCTGAGTGGTGGGATAGAGTCTGTACTGATCCAGTGGCAGTATGGGGAAAACAGGAAGGCCATGCTGCCTCGCCTAGGGGGCGCCATTACGCACATCTCTGTCTCCCCAGACGGGACTCTCTACTGCACTTGCCATTCGGACAACAGTAAGGGCCCCATGTTGTATATGCACCACACAGATCTCTCTGTGTTCTAGCAGTGTTTCACACCCATTTCTAAACTATGGCAGCCCACCATATTCTAGGTTGCATGGTCTAAATATGGGCCAAAAATATTTTGCCTTAATGTGTCACATAAATACTAGTGTTTTAGTCTTTTTTTATTGCATTAACTTTATTCTCTCATCAGTGTCAACTCAGGTCTATTTTTGTTATAGAAACCCCCAGTTCTTTCAAAAAATCCTGTTAGAAACACATAAAAGCGTTCTCTAAGTCAGCTTTTTTTCCCATTTTAAAATATTGCCAGAGTAAAAGGTTTTATGTCCAGAGGAAATAAAAAAAGCTTAATGTTTTTATTACTAGTGGGCTTGATTATTGTAATGGCCTTTTTACTGGTCTGCCAAAAAAACATCAATTCACTTCAGGTCATACAGAATTCAGCAGTGAGGGAATTGACACACCAAAAGAACTGACATATTACACCAGTTTTAAGGTCCCCACACTGGTTACTTGTTGCCCAAAGGATTGATTTTAAAGCCTTGCTACTCATTTTTAAATCACTGAGGCACCTGCTCTAAATGTATTGCCCAGCTAGGTCCCTCAGATCAGAAAACAAAAACATGTTAGTACATCCTAATGCCTACACGAGGCACGGTGAGGTGGCCTTTAGCTGCTATGGAACCTCCTTCCACCAAATATGGAAAATGCTCCCACTATCACCATCTTCAAATCCAGGTTAAAAACAAAATTATTTGCAGACACTTTCCATTAGTCCACTCTTGCTCCTGTGTACCATTACCTAATGTTTTATATTTCCTTATATATCTTTTGGATTGATTTATATTTAAACAATACCTTTTTAACTGCTTGTTAATTTGGTTTTGTCTTCTGCACCAGAATTAGTTTTACCTCTTTGGTCTTTGAGTCTGTTTTGATATTTTATGTCTTTTTTATCTTATGTTTATATTCTGTATGAAATGGGCTATGCAAATAATCTGCCCTGCCTTTCCCTGCATTGCCTTACACACATTTTGTCTCCATGGCTTTGGCCCATTAAGCTGTTCCATTGATTTGCTTTGAATATGTTGAATGTTGCAGACCGTTCTTCTAGTCTTTGTCTATGACAACTTTCAGCTGTATAAAAATCTTATTCATGTTTTCATTCAGATCCTTTCTTTTTTTTCCCTTCTCGTTTTCTTCAATCGCTTTCTCTGCCAATCCATTACTCCCCCTCCCTATCTAAACCATCAGAGATAACGCTCATTCAGAGCAGCATCAAGGTGTGTGGCATCATTCAGGGCCTGGTCAAAGGTGAGTAACTTCAGGAACTCACATGCTTCAGCTCCTTTACTCAGCCATTTAAGTTGAATAAGGACAAAGGACAAACTGTGAAACATTTGTCACACAGAATGTGCAGTGCATTATCAGCATGAAGATTCAGTCAGTGATTCTGAAGGAAAATTGATGATGCATTAGGTCTCTCTTTCACTGTGCACTGTTATCAGGGTGCAGGGTTCACACGGGCATGGAATACCTGGAAAAAGTCATGGAATTTTAAAAGCCCATATTCCAAGGTTGGAAAAGGCATGGAATTTAGTTTAAGTTGTATAAAAGTCATGACATTTGATTTTGTCTGTGTCAAAAGGTACATTTAAACATTTAGAAAGTGTAATGTTGTGGCATTGCAGACTTACACCTCTAAGTGTTAAAATGAAGCTTGACTATGGAGGATTTGTCCAGAGGTGTCCTTCAAAATGTCAATGATCGGTTTCCCTGAAATATATGATCACATGAGGTGCCTCTCTATTTCCAACCTAGTATATTGCCTTTAATTTGAGTCACATGAAATTCCTCTCAATTTCCGGCCCAGTATGTGGCTGAATGATTTGAGTGCCCTCGCACTTGACTGCACATGCTTGAACTAGAGATTGGAATCAGCATGTCAACACATTATGTGACGAGGCACATATTCCAGAGAATAAAGTCCAATCCCTAATAGCACTGTAGATGTATTGGGAGTGACTTACACCTCTAAGGACACAAATGAAGCTTAAAGTCATGGCATTTGTCTTGCTCAGAACTGTCCTTCAAACTGTAAATGATCAGTTTCATTAAAATATATATTATCACAACAGATTGAGATGATTGAGATTGATTCCTCTCAATCTCTGACCCAGGATGTCACTGTTGATTTGAGTGTCCTTGGGTGGTACCTGACTGCATTTGTTTGAACTAGAGATTGGAATCAGCATGTCAAAATATTAATAGTGGGCTTGATTATTGTAATGGCCTTTTTACTGGTCTCCCAAAAAAACATCAATTCACTTCAGGTCATACAGAATTCAGCAGTGAGGGAATTGACACACCAAAAGAACTGACATATTACACCAGTTTTAAGGTCCCCACACTGGTTACTTGTTGCCCAAAGGATTGATTTTAAAGCCTTGCTACTCATTTTTAAATCACTGAGGCACCTGCTCTAAATGTATTGCCCAGCTAGGCCCCTCAGATCAGAAAACAAAAACATGTTAGTACATCCTAATGCCTACACGAGGCACGTGAGGTGGCCTTTAGCTGCTATGGAACCTCCTTCCACCAAATATGGATAGGGAGTTGAATTGCACTGAATTAGATTTTTTTTTTTTTCTTCTCAGGTGACGCAGTATGCACCGACCTGCTCATCGACCCCCGTACCAAGGCCCTGGTCCTGAACGGAAAGCCGGGTCACCTGCAGTTCTACAATCTCAAACGTGACCGCCAGCTCTTCAATGTAAGGCTGCGGGCAGCACTGTAAAACATAAACCTATGATCTTAAGGTTGACCTGTTATGAGTTCACCAAGTTCATGTACTCTAGTTAAATGCTGACAGTTCGTTGGTACATGTGACTTTCAGAATTGAATTGAAAAGAGGAAGTCATCACCCAAACCAAACTCAGTGTTGTTTTTGACATGTAGTTGTGTTGTGATTCTAGTTACTTTAAAAGTCATTGTTAAAGCTTGACAGGTTTGTTTGATCCTGAGCCTTCTCTCATTGTATGTATGTGTGTGTGTGTGTCTGTGTGTGTGTGTGTGTGTGTGTAGTTGGACATCGTGCAGCAGGAGTACATCTATGAGGAGGGCCTGGACCAGTATGAAGTGGTGATGGCAGCGTTTGACAGGACGGGCTCCTGGCTAGCCACAGTGGAGGAGCGCGGCCGCAAACTCAGCACTCCGGAGTTCAGCCTCAAACTCTGGGCATACGATAGGAAAACACAGAGGTACGGTGGCCTCACAGTCCAAAAAGCACACCATGTGGCAAGATCACAGCCTTTGGAGATCACAGCTTTTGAATTTATTTTTACACACAAAATAAAGCCGTCAGTGTTTGCATTTCCCTGTACCTTTAGTCAAAGACTCTCCAGCGTCCTTTACTGCTCACCAAAAACTCCATAGTGTTTCTTCAAGACTTCCAATTTGTTTTGGTTGGTGTCTTTCAATGGTATTTAGATGGTGCTGTACTGATGATGATACTGGTCTTACTGGTCATAGAATGGCACATAAAAATGCAGTTTCCAGGGAATGCTTTAAGGAGCTGCTTATCTCAGTTATATATGACACCCTGTACTTTAGTGGATTTATATGAGACTAGAAGCACCATATGGAAACTTCTCCCTGCCCCCGGCTGACGTTATATGTATGACCAATTCCCCCCCAGTTTTACACCTCGTGATGCGTGACCATCTCTTCCCCTTCCTCTAACCCCTTACCCAAACCCCCACCCTCTTGCAGCTTTTCCCTGAACACCACCGTGGCTGCCGCCCACGATGACCGGATTAGGTCCATGTGTTTTTGCCCCAGTAACGAGACCACCATGCTGGTGACCAACTCCAAGGACGGACACTTCAAAGCCTGGCTACTCGTGGCCGACACAGACATAGACACGGAGAGTAAGTCCAGCTCTCCAACACTTGTCACCACACAGCCCACAATTCCCCCCATGCCACCAAAAGTCTCCCATTAGAAAATTCTCTGCTACAGTAGCTAGTTTTTCTACTGTACCGACTGTACTGTACTGACCCAGTTAGTTGTTTGCTGATCACATTAGTCTTGGTTTTTGCAATCTTCAGATTTTTTATATTATAAAATGCCATGGGGGAATATTGGTTTTGTTTCTCTTCTGTCTTGACTCCCTTCCCTGGTCCTTCCTTTTCCTGGTCTCTTTCTTCTCCCTGCCAAAGATGGCGACTCGGCCTCCTGGTCATGTGACTTTGTGGGCAGCTACCACGGTCTGCAGCCTACGCGCTGCAGCTTCTCGGCGGACGGCTCCCTGCTGGCCATCAGCTTCAGCGAGGTCATTACGCTGTGGAGCCCCGAGACCTGGGAGCTTCTGTCCACCCTCTGTCTTCCCCCAGGGGACATCAGGTGAGAGGGACAGTGCACAGGGAAGGAGAGAAGGGATTGAACAACTGGCAACGGAGCCAAGTTTCGATTCAGAAGCTAATTATACTATGCTAACCCTGCTGTTCTACACTAACAGTCTACTGTGAGAGTCTATGAGAGGCTAATAAGAGATCTTTCTGTGCGGGCACTATGCTGTGTGTGTGTGTGTGTGTGTCTGTGTGTGTGTGTGAGCGGGAAAGAGAGAGAGAGAGGTGGAGGTTTAGGGGTGAAACCAGCAAGATCAGAATAGATTGGCACATGGTGATTATGGGTAAATGGGTCTTTGCTGGGCTAATTACAACATTTTTCTTTTGGTTTTTCTAACACTCTTAAGACACACGCTCTAAAGAATGCCATGTGTTGAGATGTTCTATTGTGATGCTGTATTAATAGGAAATAGCATTATACCAAGGCCATATGAAATTGGAATGAAAAAGTCATCAAAAATGTGACTTTTATTATCTGTGGTCACACACCTGTGTGTGGGAAGTTTCCTCAGAGTTTGAACAATAGATTCCTCTTAAACTGGATTAAGCCTGGCATGGCTCCAGCTTGTCACCACATAACCAATCCTGACCCCTCAGATAGCTATGCTAACTTAAGTGCATTAAAGATGATTCATTGGGCAAATGGTTCTAATGGACTTCAGAGGATATGCTTTCAAATCAGAAGAGTTGATGACTTTTGTTTATGCATTCTACTGCGATATAAATGATGCTGCATTTTAATAAACATGTTTTGCATTTGTTTATCCTGTTGGTTCTGCAGCGTGAGCTGGCTATGTTAAAATCACACGTAGGGAGCAATTTGTATTTCTGTTCTTGCAATTCCTATGGATTTCCAGTTGTATCACCCAGATATTTAATCAAAAATCATATTCCATACCATCCAATATTTAGTAAAGAATTTGCAATGCAGAAAAAATTACATCAAGTCTTTCATGAAACTTGACTTTTTGAAAGGCACTTCAGCTTACTCAGTGGATATCCACCGATTACTCTCCACTCCTTGGAATAATTCCTCTTTTGTTTACTCTGACTGGCACGTCTGTTAGTACTGCCTCTAAGGGATATTAATAACTGTTTGGCAGTGGACTATAGCTGTTGCTGGTGCTAATCTGCTCTAGTGTATGAATGGGTGAAAGTGTATGTGAGGAGGATGACTAATTTTTGTCCTCTTCATCTTCCTCTTCCTCCTTCTGCAGGGACATGTGCTTTGGGAACCAGAGCTGCTCTAAGTACCTGCTTAGCACCACCACCAAGAACATGCTCTGTTGCTGGAACCTTCTCACCTGTTCATGTAGGTGGACCGCAGTACGTGTGTGCCTGTGTGTGTGTGTGTGTGTGTGTGTGTGTGTGCATGAATGAGTGTGTGTGTCTGTCTGTGTGCCTGTGTGTCACTCTGTGTGTTTGTGTGCGCTTGTGTGTCTGTGTCTGTCAATGTGTGTATGTGCGCGTGTGTATGTGGCTGTGCACATGTGCATTCTAGACTGTGTGTGTGTGTTGATGCGTGCTTGTGAGTGTTTACTTGTAAGACTATTTGTGTGTATGCATATCCATATGCATGTTTGTGTATGCATCTGTGTCTGTCTGTGAGTGTGTCTGTGAGCGCAGACCTGAAGTAATGATGGAAGTGAGGGGCTTTTAATGTTTTCTAACTGCCGTAGTTATGGCAGACATCATCTGTGGTTAATTTAGTATGATTGGTTCTCTGAAAGTACGAATGGTGTGTGTGTGTGTGTGTGTGTGAGAGAGAGTGTGAGAGAAGGGGAAATATGTTTGTACTTGTGGAACTGAAATCATGACTTGGAACTGTATGTTCCTTGTATTCTCAGTGGAGTGGAGCACGTCCATGGATGTGGTGTTGCTCAAGACTGACCCGCTTTCTGAAAATGTGGCTGCCTTCTCCAAACAAGATGGACGCACAGACTGTGAGTAGAAATGCAGTAGCATGCTTGGTCAACAGTTTTTTTGTTTGTCCTTTTTTAGATTCATTTGTTAAAGTTTGACAAGGCAAAATAAATCATCATAAATGCACATTATTATGCATTCAAAATTGTACCAGAATTGTTGGCATAGACCAAAAATATACTACATAAAAAAAAACTCAAGATGAAAGTGAGTTAATTTAATTGACTATTTCTTGGTTCTTTGTTAGTTACCAACTCTATTAAATAGCTATTTGGTGTATTGGTGTACATACTACAGCAGCAGCAGCAAAGGGAAGTCCCATTGAAAAAGAGATAGCTGGGTAGCTTTTTCATCAAGAGTTGTGCCTGCACATCAGAGAAAGGCTGCAGAGATATTTGCAGACCAGCAGCCATTGTCACCATACTGAGAACACCTGCTTTTGTTGATTTTCAAGCCGGATGTACCCACACATGTTAGATGCATCTCACCAGTATGGTATCAATCAGTGGTTCAGCACAGTTAACAGTATGGTGTCAGTCTCATGTCCAGCCCTCCAAAACAGGTCTTTGGGTTTGAAGGTGAGTGAAGCTAGCATGTTTGCAACTAGATAAACTCTGTGCTGCTTTGAGTTGATGTGAACCATCTGCCTGGTTGGCCCCAGGAAATGAAAATCATGTGATTATTTATTTGGTATGTTTTTCAATCACTCCTGATTGCCACATTTTCTGCTGTCTCTCCCACACAGTGTTTGTCTTCAAGCCCAGCGAGCCGCAGCCCCTCTTTACCCAGAAGGCTGTGTGCGCGGGGGCTGTGAGCCGTGCCATCTTTGTGCCGCGGAACGAGCCTCTGGACAGCTGCGAGGAGAACTCCCAGTGGCTCAATCGTTCTCAGCTCTTCATCCTCACAGAGAGCATGGTACACACACACACACACACACACACACACCTGTGTGCATACATGTGCACACTGCATGTGCTCACTAAAACTGTGATTCACTAACCAATCTAGAACCTAGAACCATTCTACTCAGTTTACACTGTTGCATGGGCTCATATTTACTTTTAGTTTGACTTTAGAAATAATTTCTCCATTCAAGTGACCTTGCCCTTCTCTATCAAAATTGCTAACATTGTGTGACCCTACAGGTCCTACTGCAGTCTTGTCTTTAGACTTTCCAATCTCCTCTCCTCCAATCTCTCTCTCCTTTTGAACACAGGATTTATTGACACTTAGCACCAGAACAGAGGAAGAGAGGATGACTGCTTTAAGTAAACAGGTTTGTGTTTCTTTATCAACAAGAAGCAGTCTCCAGAGTCCTGCATATTTATAACTGCCTCTGATAACTCTGTCTCTGTTTGGACACTGAATGACCTGACCTGTGCTTGCATTTCAGCTTGTTGTCGACAAGAGTGTCGCCGTGACGCCCTTCTACCTGTTGCTAGGTAAGCACAGGCAACAGCAGCAGAAGCTGGATGACTCCCCCCACAGCAAACAACCTGAGAGGACCTCGCAGCCCCAGGGCTCGGTGGCCATCAAAGAGGTTTGGCATTCCACACTGCTTGTGTCACCCACACACACACGCATACACACACACACATACATACATACATACATACATACATACATACATACACACATACACACACATACCACCCCAGATAGACATGATGTGGTGGTGGTGTGGGGCTGGGTTTCTGTTTTTAAACTTTTTTTGCATTGGGCGGGGTCCGGTTCTCCGGTGTTGTTTTCTATGTTTGCTTAATGACAAGAGCCCCCACTCGTGTGTGTGTGTGTGTGTGTATGTGTGTGCACATAAAGCAAACAGTAAAGCAAGGCACACACACACCAGCAAGGTCATGAATTTAATAGGCATACTGACAGGAACCTACTTCATAACATGATATTAAGACTAAAACATGATATTACGGCTCACATTCTGTGTTCTGGTTAATTCTTCCCATTGTTTTTCAGAAAGCTTATTTATTTATTTTTTGTAATGTGGTATGTCAGGCTTGCGAGTTATTGCTGTTTGTGAGTTAATCTAACCAATTGTGTGTGTGTGTGTGTGTGTTTCTCTCACTCTTAGCTGTTGCACACACCGGCACATGTGTTACCCTCAGCCTCATTCCTGTGCTCCATGTTCATCAGCTCTTTGCTTGTATCCACGCCAGACAGCAAGTAAGAGGAGCTCATTGGCTTACTGTTTTTGTGGGAGGACTCCAAGAGCTTTTTTTGACTGTTGACTTGCTTGTTTTTTTCCCCTCCATAATCATGAGTTGATTGAACAAGAGTTCTTTGTATTGTTCTGGACACCTTATGCATTGACATAAGTCATATCTTCCAAGTTTCTGTCGTGTGACATGGCGCATTTTTACCAAAATTTGCTGAGTCCTTTTTGGACCATAATGCACACCTACCCTGTCTCTCTCGCCAACTTGATCCCCTCACCTCTCTCTCTCTCTCTCTCATCCCTCCCCACAGAAACTCAGCAAACATGCCCCCAGATGAAGAAATGGAGAGTGAGAAGGAGGAAGAGGATTCAGATGGGGAGGAGGGGGAGCCTGGGTCTCATGGCGTTCAGGCCGACCACAGTGCCGTTGCGGATAGTATGCCCAGACTCTCCAAGGCCCAGGAGAGGGAACTGCGGCGGGTCAGGAAAACAGACTACAGCTGGGTCAGCAGCTTAGTGAATGCCTAGGCCCCACATCAACCATGACTCAGCAGACTAGACTCTGTTCTCTGTTTTTTTTTTTGTTGTTGTTGTTTGTCACATTCATTGGTCTCCTACACGCTTGGGAACAATTAAGCAGATTTTCCATTCGAGTCATGTAACAGGTGTGATACTTGAGACTGTGTGGAGATGCATAATGCAAAATACAGGTGTGCTCCAAAGGTGTCCTGAAACAAAAAACCCTGAAAAGTGACTTTAAACAAACATTTGTTTCTTTGCCTAGGTCACGCTAAGCCAACAGACAAAAAGGAGCTATGTGAATAGCCCAGGCATACAACATTTGTCCATCAGGACTTTATTAGTCATTTTACATTTTTTTATATATATATATATATATATATGTAAAAAGTTTTGAAATGAGTTCATATCAGTGCAGGCTTGCATGACTTAAAACCGTAAAGTCATTCATAAGGTCATTCTTTCATAAAATATAACACTGTACAGCAGCGTTTGGTGTATTTGCTTTCTGTCAAGAACCTGTGCCACCTTTTTCTGTTGTTGGCATTTCTTGTCTTTGCACGCTACACTGAAGGTTCAAGGGTTCTTTTTTTACAACGTGCCAAGTGTTTGAAACGTGTTTCTATTGGCCACACTGGCATACCTGTGGCACCAGGTTCATCTGTAACCACCTGTGACCGTGAGTGAATACTAAGGAGTGGAAACTAGGTCATTTGCACCTTTCTCTGCACCCCTTGTCAATGAATTGGTTTGTTTTGGCTTGTCCCAATATCAACTCAGATAAGAAGAGCCATAGAATCGATGTAAACAACTTCCTGGCCCCAATACACATGCAAGCCTGTTTATAAAGTCAGACATACAGTGCCCAGCATAAATGAGACACCTCCTTTGAAAAGTAACATTTTAAACAATATGTCCATAAAAACAAAAAATATTTCCAGAAATGTTGCAGACTAAGTATATCACATCTGCATAACATACAACACAAATGTCTGCTTAATAATATGACAGATTACATATTTTTCAGTTTTACTCAAATTAGGGGGAGCAAAAATGAGTACACCCCCAACAAAACTACTGCATCTAGTATTTTGAATGGCCTCCATAATTTTTAATGATGGCACCAAGTCTTCTGGGCATGGAATGAACAAGTTGGCAACATTTTGCAACATCAATCTTTTTCCATTCTTCAGTAATGACCTGTTTTAGAGACTGGATGTTGGATGGAGAGTGATGCTCCACTTGTCTCTTCAGTCTCTGACAGCAGGAAATGGGAATGTTTTCTTAGAGTAACACCCTTTTATAGTCAACTATCTGCTGGACTAATTGAATAATTAGACTCACCTGTGGTTGAATTCTTGGTAAATCATTCTTGGTAAATTTGCAGTCTAAAATCTTGCTTTGCCCCGAGACTTTCAGTGGGGTGTACTCATTTTTGCTCCCCCCTAATTTGAGTAAAACCAAAAAATATGTAATCTAAGTTATATTATTACGCAAACTTAAAGTTAGTCTGCAAAAGTTTTTGAAATATTTTTTTGTTTTCATGGACATATTGTTTAGAATGTTACTTTTCAAAGGGGGTGTATTCATTCATGCAGAGCACTGTATATGTTTGGCCTGCCCTAAAGAGTCAGGCCAGTGATTCAATCTAACATCCTCAATGAGATAAAAGTAAATTCAGCACATAGCTTTTATGTGTTTGATCATGAGTCTGGTCATTATTAAGATTTTGTTTAGCATTTTTCAGTTACATAAATGCTCATGTTTCCCATTTTAGTTTAGGACTTCATTTATTTACAAGCCTTTTCATATCTGAAAGAAATGTGAAACTTTCTTATCATACACAAGTCACAAGTCCGAGTTTTAGTCGACATTGGACTTTTCACACCAAACACTCCTTACCACGTGTCTCTAGTTCCTTAAAGACAGACTTGTATAATCAGGCTTGGCAAAGTAAGTCCAGGCATTTCTTTTCTATCTTTTTTATATTAGCCCAGACTACATCTGCTGCAATTCAGACAGGAGAAACCTGTCCGGAAATTAAGAGCTGCACATAAATCTGAGCATTTGACTGTCCCACGCATACAGACCAAGGACTTTTTTTTTTTCTTTTTGGTTGTCAAACCAGGTCACTCTTTGTGCAGCACTACCAGGCTGGGTTCTGATCATCCAACTCGGCTTAAAGTCAGTCCATTAAACAGGGCCTGCTTGAAAGAGGGACTCTGAGAAAATTACCCACTAACCCTGCTGTGGAATGTGACCCCTTACAATGGCTGCTGGGCCGGCGCCAAAACCAGAGCCGCTTTTCAGACTACTTGGCCTGTCCGAACACAGCCTTCCTTTTTTTCACCCAAACTCACCTCACACACACAATTCTTTTGTGTTTTTTATTTGAACTGTTGTCATCATTGTCATTATCACCATCTACATGTTAACATGCAATGCAAACCTTTTTGTTTGTTTGTTTCTTTACTAAATCTATGAAAATGCACATGCAGTCCAATTTTTTGGCCATAGTTTCTTCCTCTGTATGGGGTGGCAGCTGTGCTGACACCCCGTGGTTTTGAAGAGGTGGGGCAAATGCAGCAATGCAAACGATTACAAAACGATTCAATCTACAGACCTTTTTTTTTTTTTTGCTTTGTCTGTATCTTACTCTTTGTCCATTACAATCTATTCTCCTCCATTCGACCATGTTCCAACAGCATGATGAATTACAGGTACGTTCACATGATTTAAAACCAAAACAAAAAAATGATTCAGAAAAGTACATACTACTTAATTGTACAATGAACTTTTAACACTAGTGTACAAAACATTTTAAAGTACAAAACGTTTCAAACATTTAAAACGGCAACATGATAGCATGATCTGACAGCGAAAGTACAAAAATATTAGTTAGCAAAGTAGTATTGATGGACTGTTAGTTTGTCTGGGGGGAAAAGTCCTCAAACCACTCCAAAACATACACACAAAAAAAGAACTCAAGTATTCAGTGCCCTGTTCTTGCAAATGTGCTTACTCAACATTTGAAGTCAACCAATGGCTAACATAAACACTGACAGTTCTGGCATGTGCTTTTTTGCAAAAGTGGAGGCCAGCCGCCGCACCAGATGCGTTTCAACGGGGAGAAAAAAAACTACCAACCACCACCGGTGGACCATCCCACCTGATCCTGCCGGCTCTCTCCTGCAAGCCCCCCTCACAATAGCATCTCTGTTCTATTTGTACGGCCATGGCCGTTCACTCTTAAGCCAACCTTAATATTATTCCTGGTATGGATATGAAGTCTGACTTCATATTGTTTTTTTTAATGAGCAGATGGCTTCCACTTGGTGAGTATACCAGCCATCCAGCGCAAAGAGCTGTGGCTAACAGCGCAAAAGCAAAGCTGTACCCGGCTGGCTAACGCAGGGGTAAAGCTGCCAGTGTCCTTGATGAGAGTAGCACACCATGGTAAAGCAGAACAGAGGCACTGGTGTTTAAGGCTGAGGGTTTGAGGTATACCATGAAAGAGGGAAGGGAGGGAAAAAAGGTACTTAACCTAAAATCGACAAGCTTTGGAGGGCCAGATTCTGTACACAGTCATTTGCTTTTGAGTTTGAATTTTTGATTTGTGTGTGTCAGGGATCGGGTGATGACGTGCCTGTTAAATAGAAGGCTGCTGCAGTTATCGATAGGTGTTGGCCAGATGGCGTGCGGGTGGAGGACCACCTTAGAAAACAACAAGATTTCAGGAGGTGTGAAATTATACAGAGAGAAAGAAAAACATACAAATATGTCTTGTAGAAAATGCCTAAAATGTGCCTCATTGGGGGTTCCTGCTTCATGGTTTATCCACTGAGGAATCGTATAAAGTGCCTGTGTAACAATCACAATCACTGTGTTTATTTTCTTTTTAAAGAAAATTACACCAAAAAATTAACTTGGAAATCAAATTTTGTAAGAAAAAAAAAACGTCAATCTTGTAGTGTGCTGACAGACTGCAAAAGCCGTACTTGATGTACTTGAGCCTACATGAACGAATCGACGCCATGATCACAACCATCACAAAAGATATTTGGAATGTACTGACATACAACAGTAATGTGATTCCCTCACCGCCACCAAATATTTGCTTTGGTAATATGACAACAATATCATTTTAAGAGAATGCATAGCAATGGCTAACATTTTAGCACCACCCAGGAAAAGATGAAGAATACTGATAGAATATATATACTATATTCAAACATACAGGTTTTTTTCTCCTGAATGAATATATTTTGCATAACCCTTATAACCACAGATTAAAGAGACTTTATCCCTGGCCTGACTTAAGCAACATGGAACAAAATCAAGTCAAGTGTAGATAATGTATAACTTAACATGCTATAGTAACTGAACAAATGAAATAACACCAGTAGATACAACAGCACCCATACAGCTTAAATGAAAAGCCAAACAAATAAAAATTCCCTGTACTGATGTGGAGCTGAAGACTAGGAAAAATCTTCCTTCAACCTGAGCACACTAAACTTGAGAGCACTACAACTACTCAGCACTGCGTCACACTGCCTAGTAGTCTTCTTCCTCATTCTCTTAGATGTTTCTTTTTTTGTCCCTTCTCCCGGTTACACAACAGCACTAGCTCAGCTGAAAGGAGAGGAGAGTGCAGCTGGTCGTCTTCAGTTCAAGGCTAGCCTTCTTCAAAGTGGCTCGATTGTTGGACCAACGCATCCCGGGCCACTCTGACGTAATCTTAGCTAATAATGACTACTGATACCTACAGCCACTGCTATCTCCACTATAGACAGGGCATTGCTCCAGGGGTTAAAATACTCGATATACATACTCGATGTATAATAGATATATAACAGGCATCAGCTCCTGCTACAAAAAGCAAGTTATGTTAGCTAAAGACTAGAATTGGTCCCCAATAGACTTTCAGAGTGGGGGAACCATGGGTTTGTGCGCAAAGCAGGTTACACTCTGGCTAGGGATAGGGTCTCTTTAATCAGTTACACAGTGGTGGGAAGTGAGGGGCTGTCAACTTCCTCTTTCTGTTCGGGTGAACAGCAGAGGAAGAGGCGGCTTCCAAGGCTCTTGTAGGCAAACCTGAAGTACATCATGTGTCCCATGGCTATGAAGGAGACAGAGATGATGACCAGGAGACCGAAGGCCTCCGGGTTGGGCGCCAGGATCACCATGATGAAATGCAGGAGGTCCAGGAGATAGTTCATGGAGTTCTGGACGCCGTTGATGATTCCCCGCTCAGACTCCATCACATTCTCTTGGATGAGTTGGGTGACGGTCAAGTCGAATGACCACAAACCTAGACACATATAATGGGAGCTGGTGTCATCTTGACTTACAGAGAGGTATATTTGTTGCCACATTTAAATGATTAAGATGTCATCCGTATCACCTTCATTGCAAAAAATAGTGCAGTTTCTATGTTATCAATATGCACTCCTTGTTAGTTCTTTCATTGTGTTGTAGCTTGAATGTTATCCTCTTTTGTAAGTCGCTTCGGATAAAAGCGTCTGCTAAATGCCTAAATGTAAATGCAAATGCAAAAGCAACTATAAGCACTAGAGCCAAAGGTTCGCTATAAAGATCTTGAATGATATTAGTATCTGACAACCAAGTGTAATGACTAATGAAGATAAGAAGCCATGTTGCAACAGCTTTACAGGTAAAAAAAAAGACCAAAATTATGGACGTACCAACTCTAGCAGCAATGACTCCTGCAAAGAGGAGACTGACAGACAAGTAAGATTCAACTTGGGGCGACTCCTCGAACACCATCGTGGAGCTGTTGGATGCATCAGTCACAGGGAAGATGCTGGGGGTTGGACCTTCCGGAAGGGTCCCGCTGTCGCCAAACAGGTGGCTGAGGATGTCCTTGAACGGTGACACGGTCAGGTCGAAGGGACTGCCGGGCACAAAGACAGAGGCAACGCACATCATGAGGCAGGTGAGCTGTGCCGCGCCAGACAGGAAGCCTGTGCGGATCAGGCCGCACTTCTTGCGGACCCAGGTGAAGGCCACGGTGCCAAAGATGCCAGAGATGGCGGAGGCACCCATGAGGAGGCTCAGGATGGAGCCATTGAGGCCCTGTGTGTAAGCGTAACCAGTGGTGATACAGTCGAAGCCCAGCACTGTCATGTAGAGGAAGGCAAGGCCCATGCCGGCGAAGAAGATAGACTGGTTGTAGTAGGCCACCCATCCATCACGGAAGGTGCGCAAGGGCTCAGTCATCTGGTAGCAGCAGCCAGACGGTTTCTCTGTGTCCTTCTTCGGCACCGCTACCATGGCCTCGTTCATCAGCTGATACCCTTCAGCTGTGGTCTCTCCACTCTCCACTTCTGCAAAGTAGATATGAAAACACTGCTGTCATCATGACTAAGCATTTTCTACAGGAACTATTTTTACTGGGATAAGGGAACGAAATGATATGCTTGGACCCTGATAAGGAAACATAATTAATGCAAGTTTCCACACTGCAATTACCTAAATGTTCTTCACACTCAAAGTCAAAGGCATAGTCCTATGTCACCCACCGACCACTTCGCTCCTCTAAGGAACGTTATCTAGCACGGACAACACCTTGCGCAGGTCAATCCAGACTCTTCTCATGTTTTGTTCCACGCTGGTGGAATGACCTTCCAAGTGCTACCAGATCAACTGATACCCTCTCCACCAGCTCTTCCAAGAATATCTCCTGTCTTAAATTTTGAGAATGCACTTAACATCTTATACTTAATTTCTCTTTATACTGCACTTTTTATTACACTATTGCACTTTCAACTTAAAATGATGTTAGCAATATGCACTGTTTGTTAGTTTCTTTCATTGTGTTGTAGCTTGAATGTTATCCTCTTTTGTAAGTCGCTTTGGATAAAGGCGTCTGATAAATGCATAAATGTAAATGTAAATAATATAACAATGGGCCTGGGCCATTTACTGAGTTTTCTGTATTGAATGAATGCTGTACTGAGCAGCAGACCTTTCTGGTTGTTGAGCTGTCTCATCTCCTGATCGGCCTCTTTCTGCCCGCCCTTGATGGCCAGAGCGGGTGTCTTCTGGTACACATTCCACAGCAGACAGTATTCCAGACACATAGAGAACAGGTTCCAACCAGAGATGAAGCCACAGCCGATGAAATGAGAGCCGAACGCCATGATTTGTCCGACCAGCAAGGGAGCAAGAATGTTGGTCAGCTGATCAATTATCCTCACAGTTGCATTCATATCTGATGCCAGAAAAAAAGATAAGAGGAAATTATGACCATTATATAGCCCTGTCCCTATCATTTCCACCTGGTCAAGGATGTATATGCTTTTTTTCCTTTTATTACGGAAATTACATGCATGTTAATTGCTGTAAACAGGGCAATAACTGATGTGCCACAGGATGCAATCATTTGCTTGTAAAAGAAAAAAAAAGACAGAAAAGCATCATAGGAAATGAGCCTACCACATATCTTCTTCATAAGCTCCACTGACAGTGGATTAGAGTTGTAAAGTGAACAGAAAAGAAAAGTGATTACTTATTATTTTTCTGGGTTTTCTGCCGTCTGGTTGGCACCCACAACCTCCTTATATGATCCAGTCAGCAGCTTCCCTTTTGGACACTTAGAGGAAACTAACCTGCCAGTTTGTTGCGGTCCTCTCCAGCGACAACCACCACCCAGTCTCTCTGGATAGTGATGGAGGTGGCAGTGCTGGCGAGATTGGCAATGTTGGCAATACTGATGACCATGATGTAGCAGGTTGTCTGATGAAGAATAAAAGAAAAGAAAATGAGAAACATAACAATGAACGCTGTGAACTTAACTGTACTCTCTGACACAAGATTTTTTTTTTTGAAACACAAAGTGATTACCAGTGATAACACATAATGATATACAATGCAAAGTGATTACATCACCATACTGTAGGCTTCTAAAAAAAAAAGGCAATTCAAGGAATGCTTTATGAGACCATCACAAAAGACACCACATGTTCAAAGGACAATCACCTTGTGGTCTTTGTATGCTTCATGAACTTATGGTTAACTTAACTTATTGGAACTTACTTGTTCCAATACAGCTGTCAGTCATTCTTTAGAGACTAAAGAACTAGCCCAGTTTTTTTAGCATGTGGCTTAGTTACTGTAACCCTGACCAAGGTGTGTCTTTAACACATAAAAGCAAACACAGGACCACACATCACCCACTTAAATTTTACCTTCTTTCTACATTTACCTCTACCTAGGAGGCTATGTTGTTGCCAGTGTTTCAGGGCAAGGAAGGGATGATTAAATTTTGGTGGTGATCCGTAACACTGTCTGGAATTTATATTTGGGTCAATGGCCCTATATTGTCTTGGTGAAGGACTGCGCTCTCCAAGCACTTTTCTAGTTCTTTTTTAGCTTAATGGAATAAAACCTCAAAAAACAGTGTGTTCAAACTAAGATCTTTCTTTGTGGTCAGTCTTCCCAGACACAAAACAATATACACCATATAGTCTTTTGAATTACTCTACATAGCACTGTGGGGGTCTGAACACCATCCAATTTGGTACCGTTCCTACAGATGATCATGCATAATTATGAGCCATATGCCACACTAGGTAAGGATCAGATGTGAATAAAAGGTAATCTGGAGCCCACTGAACTAAAACTTTAAGGTCAGGTATTATCAGAGACTTGAGTCATGTAACAGAGGTTCAGCTTTGTTATTTCATCAGCACAGAATATGACTGCTCATTGTAAATTCATCTATGGTACTACAGCACACATCCACTCTTATAATGGCAATACATCATCACTCACCAACAGCCATCCATTGTACAATTCAGTTAGTTGCTCTTTGAATTGGAAAACCACCATAAGGATAATGCCACAGAGTATGACAGCTGAATTCTGGACAATCAGTGAGGTTTGGGCCACTAGTAAAAAACATATATTATATCAAGCATTATAATCATTTACAGAATTGTACAGTAGATAGGTTTTTCTTATGTGACTGGATGCTGAGTTTAAACCTGTTCTTCAACAAGAACAGCATGGGCCCTTGCTGTTCTTACCTTTGAGTCGTGGTTTTTTGTCCACCCAGTCTCCAATTATGGCGCCGAGCAACAGTACCGACCCCGCGACCACTAGTCCATACACCGCAGTCAGGAGCAAACTGTTGCCGTAGAGTTCCACCAGAAAAACCGCCACGGCGAAATTCCACATGCGATCTCCCTATTGTTCATAATAACATCATAATTAACAACAACACCAACAATAATAATAATACAAAAACATCAATAATATTGATGATGATGGTGGTGATGTAACGGCCAACGCTGGATAGTCGACTTATTAGTTAATACCAGCTCTCGATTCTATCAAGGAAAGAAGGTTTTTTCGACAACGACCATGTCTTTGGCAGTAGGGTTTGCTACTATCTTAGAATTCCACTGTAAAAAATAAGACTTCCTTTTATTTGTGATAACTTACAATTACTTGTCAGCATAACTACAGAATGTGGAAATTGTTGTGTTAACTATTTTTTTGTGTTTTGAGGTCTGAACTCATTATCTTAAATTTGGTCAACTTAAAATAGTTAGACAGCCTTTTTTAAGTTAAAACATGATTTATCTTTTACAGTGCAACAACAGATGTCTTCCAAAAAGCACCCAGTTCAACTAAATGACGCGGTTTTGTACACCACACGCTTGGTTTAAATTGTTCTGCATTAGATTCCCATACGTTACACTGATTCACAATCAAAACTATACAGTAACGTTCGATCCCCTATGCTACAGCCTAGGTAGGCAAGATATGTCAAACAGTTGCAAGATACATGTAATTGCATGACAGTTAATTCATTGTTGTCCTTACCCATGTTGACAGAGCATGCCCCAGGTAAATAAGGAACTTTGCAGACGTAAAGAAATCGCGAACAGATGCTGCAAATGACAGAGGGTTTTAGTAAGATAGCTGATGTTGAATGTTGAATGCCAAATTCCGAGTCAGTAGCTGGAGTGCCACTGGGTCTTCGTTTTGTTAATAATATTAATTGATATTTGCTTAGGCAATACTCACCACAACAACGTTTATTCGATCCGTTGGTTTCCATTGTAATGTTGGCCTAATTACTTGTTTGACCAGTTGGCTAGTAATCCTTACTGTTTTCTTGCAATCAAAACTTGCTTGCTCCCGGTCCCCCCTTCCAAACTTAGCTAACACTGTAGCTGAAGTTGGAAAGAAATTATTTATCCAGAGAGATCTAGAGTAACTGCAGAACAATAAAACTGCTACACTTTAGACGTCTTCCCTCAACAGCGATATGCTGCCGCTGTGTTTATGACAGCGCTGCTGGTTACTGCGCCTTTATCAAGACTGCGAGCCGCGTCAGGTCACGTGATTAGGCTTGTCATCTATGTGCATAACAGGAAAAGGTATGTAGCTACTATAATGTTAAGGGTTTTGTAATTGTATGCAAAACATCTCTTTCAATGATGTCTTTCTAAGATTCAGGTTTGTATTATTCGTGAAAACTGTGGTAAGCCAAGTGTGTGTTTGTCGCCATATGCAATTTGCCTGCAATCCTATCAAGTTTCTCGCTCAGTTTGTAAACAAAGCTAGTCCATGCGGGTAGCGATGGATAGGTAGCCTTGCCTCTTCTCAAGGGGGGAGGGCGACAACCAGGGGGCTCAACAATTTAGAAGTGAGATCAAGGCAAAAACACTTAAATAATAAAATATTAGCCTAATAAAAATGATCATTGTTATAGGCTATGTGAGAAATGTATAGGCTTGATAGGTTAAAAATCTTCTACCTCTAATTGCTAAACATAGAAAAACATACTATTCACCTCAGTTTATCTCTGCCTACAAATGTGAGTTACATTACAATCTGAAACTCTAAAATCTAAAATCTTTTTACTGTTTTAAAATACATTGTAGGCCTATTTCACAGATTTCAGCCTCACTGTAAATGCGCATTGTTGAAGGACAGCATAATAAAAAAAACAGCCTTCCAATATTTATTACAAAAAAAAAACATAAATTAGCCTTAAAATGCCTTTGTATTGCAAAATGTGCTTTAGCCAATTTGTGTACTGTAGCCTGTAATGTCTGTAAATCGCTTTGGATATCTGCAAATCTGCAAAGAAATTAAAAACATAAACATGGAATGGGGTTTTATTTTATGCAAGACTATGCATTTCTTGCACAGGCATGATCTTCAAAAGTAACTGTGTGAGAAAATGACTAAGAACCACCTGAATGAGTGAGAACCAGTGCCACAGGGCCAACCCAACCCCACAAGCCTGTTGTTGTGTTATCATTTTCACTGACACTGGTTAGCCTATAGGCCACATGGGAACCTTTGTCAAGAGCTGTCAACAAGGTATGGTGTAATTACAAAGTGACAACATGCACATTGTTTCACATGCCAGCATTTGGATGTGTTTGTAAATGAATCTCATGGCATATTTTGTAATGGAACCTAAAGACTGGAATCCGCTTAATTTATATCAGGAAATGGTTAGTTTAATTTGTACCTACAAAATGCTTTATCCTCTGAGACAGTTTACCATACAGCCAAACTGTGGGAAGGTTTCCTTCTAGAGAACAGGGAGAAAAGTGCCATTGTTTAGTGTAATGGGCAGTCTGTCACTGGTAGATCTGTCCAGTGTCTCCCTGAAGGAAATGTATTTTTCTGTGATGATATTTTTTTCTGTTTGAAGAACACTTCCTTTTTCTGTTAGGATTAGAATGATTGAATTGAGATAAAGCTGCAGCAGTACCATCTAAGCGGACCAGACTGCATCCAGTTTGGCTGGGGTCCAGTTCCCAGCAGTGTTTCGGTGTGTGTGTGGGTCTGTCTGTCTGTCTGTCTTTCATGTCTCACTCAGTGAGGTTTGTGGTCATCCACACAACACAAAAATGGCACACTCCATGGTGAACATTATGCACAGGTATCTATTTGGTATTTTGTTTACCTGCAATCATCCTTTGTAGTGCCACCAGAGAAAAGCCACCCCCTTATCTATTCTAATACTTTCTATATATAGAGGCGTTGGTAAACATGGGCTCACATATCCAGCACTGGACATGAAAACACATTACTCTGGCTAGTGTGTTATATTGTACTCATTGTGTGGTGTGGTTGAGGGATTTAGTTGGTCTTGACCGTTCATTATTCAGGACTGTCATATGAGGTTTGTGAGAGAGCATGTGTTGAGCATACTGATTTGAAAACAGATTATGAATATCTGGATGGACAGAAAAGCTCACATTGATTGTGCTATTGATAGTCATTTTGTCATGGGGCATTTCTCTTAACATTGCTTTCAAAGAATAATTTTAGATTACAGACAAACAATTCCAAATTCAGACAATACAAGGCAAACATATGAATCCTTTCTCAATTACAATTTCAACTTTAGACTTAAAACTGAGCCTAAAAGACAATACACTTTCAGTTTGCGATCAACATGTTACACACACATCTGATTAAACAGGTGTTTTTAATCAATACAAAATGGTTCAGAGTTCACTTTCTGAAGATTCCACTGACCTCACAAACTGGACTGTTTGTCATATTGCTGATACTGTCATGTGACTCACCTACGGTTTAGTCCGTTATGAGAGGACAGTTGTCATGAAAAGCACAGACTCAGTTTGTTATGATAAGTCATGTTAAGTTGCCTAAATACTTTTATACTTTTAGTATAAATGCTGTCAAATATAGACAGTGGCTCATATTTAATATGAACAAAAATGCTTAGACATATTTACAAAATATGTGCAATTCATGATGTGACTTGATAACCAGATATGCCATTATTGCCTATTGTTTATTGTAATACACAACCGTTCAGACAATTTGAAGGCATTTGCTGCATATGCACTCTGTGTCTGTCCACGAGACCTGATCTGAAATGGTTGTGAGATTACTGTTGACCCCAGCAAGCAGTGATGTGCTTAGGTCAAGAATCAAAGTCCTTTAAAGTGTGGCAATTGAACCACTGCACTCGTGTTGTGCAGCCTGCATGAAGATGAAGAATGGATGGCTAAACCATGTAAAGTGTTAAATGTACAGGACAAGGACAAGATAAGGTTTTGTATAGGTACAATGGACAATAGACTGAAGAATATGTTCCCCTGAGAGGGGACAGTGCCTTCACAATGTCTTTTTCCCTACCCAGAGTAGGGTATCTATATACAATACAAAAATTAAGCATGTGATTACAGATGATATATACACATACCACATACAGTAGCTATCTGACAAACTGATCATAAAGTAATTGACCTGGATAAAAATCACTCTGGGTATGGGTCATCACACACTGACACATAACAGGTTGAAGAACAAATGAAGATTTTTCACAGTAAAAGACAAAACAGAACCTTAGACCAATCCTCCAAAGCACACGAGGCACAAATGTTGCTCTGTCTACAAGAAGAGGAATTATCAGACCAACACAGATGTAGGCTACACTAAATTTAAATGATCGAATTAATGACAGGGTTCTTAGACGAATGTGGCGTTCCCATTTCCAGTGGTACGTCATCATATAGCGACGTTCATGCAACAACCATAGCCACGTTAAGCAGGTAGCATCGGTGTTTTGTTGAAACACCGACGGTGTTTCTAACATATCGTGCTGTGTGAAATTTTATTGACAATGACAACCACAAGTAATCTGTCGGCAGCTAATATTGTTCATGAAGAGGCCACGCGGAAGGAGGAATTGAGTAAAAAGGTTTGAAATATATTAGCATGTTGTGCTAGTTGAAAGGTTTGCAAGTAACGTTGACATTAGGCATTCTTGTGAACTAAAGTGTCTGACTAAAAATTAATGTAGTTGTGGAATTGTAAGACTTCTTGAACGGTACTTTCTGTTTGCAATGTTGTAAATGTTAACTTACCAAGAATCGCACCTTGTTTTGCAGATAAGGGAACAGAAGATTCTGGTCGATGAGCTGTCCAGTTTGAAGAAAAACAGAGTATGTATCTATTTTTGACATTTACTGGGTAGACATTTTATGCATAATAAGAAGTATTATCTAAGTAATGACTCGTTTGTTTTTTATGCAGCGGGTCTATCTCCAACAGCCCAATAGCAGCATCTTCTTCCTGACAGATAGAAGCCAGACCCTGAGCACTTGTAAAAGTATGCATTGTCGTTATGTGTCTAGTCCTGTTATTTGCTCACTATGTCATTCTGTCATGCGCTTAACATTAGGCTTTCTTTTCACAGAGAACCTGGATAACCTGAAGAAAGAGTACCAAGATATGTAAAACAAAAGACAGAAATTAAAGCAAAAATGTGTGGAATTTGTTGTGTGGTGAGCTTATCCCCTCAGACTTGTTTGTTGAAGGACAAAGTACGGAAACATTTGACTAATCGGGGCCCCGACCACAGCAAAGATGTAACAAGAACGGAAACAAATCCAGACTATAAATGCCTCTTCTCTGCCCATGTCCTTCAAATGCGAGGTGGCCTGACACCACAGCCCCTTCAAGACTCTGCTGGTAACCTGCTCCTTTGGAATGGGGAGATTTTTGGTGGCCTTGAAGTGGGACCAGAAGAAAATGACACTGTAGTTCTTCTTCAGCATCTGTCAGTCCAGGAAGACTCCATGGGTATATGCAAAGTTTTGTCTCAGATCCGTGGACCTTGGAGTTTTGTCTACTATGAGGTGGCAAAGCACTGCATTTGGTTTGGAAGGGATTATTTTGGCAGGAGAAGTCTGCTCTGGCACCTTGATCCCCAGGAAGTGATTTTGACACTCACCTCAGTGGCATCATGCCCCTCTGCCTCTGATCAGTCCCAATGGCATGAGGTACCAGCTGCTGGTGTTTATAGGCTTGATCTGAAAGAGTGCGCCTCCCATAGCAAGGAACTGACCATAGAAGTTTTCCCATGGGGTCACATTGACGATCATCCATCTGTTCACACTCCTGACTATGTGTGGGAAGACCTGCCAGTGTACGCCACTGTGGTGCCAAACCTCTCTGGTATGTTCTTGTATGCTCCTGTGTGTCCCATGAACATGAGTACGTCAGCACCTGAGAGACCGATAGCCGATGTCCAGAGCCCCCAACTTTCTCTCAAGGATTTGGAAGAGCTTTTTAAGCAAACTAGGAAAGTAGAAAATGTTAACAAACTCATAGAGGTACTGAGTGAAGCAGTCCGACAAAGGGTGCAAAGTTTACCATTTATGGAACACTCAGACCCTAACAATGAAGCTGACATAGCTATACTGTTCTCTGGAGGCATTGACTCCATGATTCTGGCTGTCCTTGCTGACCGCCACGTTGCTGCTGGCAAGCCTATTGACCTTCTAAATGTGGCCTTCATGCTCCGAGAGACAAAAATGCAAACACAGTCTACTACAAAGGTTAAAAAGCCCAAACAGGGCGCAACTGAAGAACAGCGCAAACAAGGAAACTATAACCTGACTCACTGCTTTGATGTCCCTGATAGAATCACTGGCAGAGCTGGACTGTTAGAACTACAACACCTAAACCCAGAACGCAGGTGGAATTTTGTGGAAATCAACATAACTCCCGATGAACTCCAGAGAACACGGCAGGAGCGGATCAGCCACCTGGTGCATCCTTTAGACACCGTTCTGGATGACAGCATTGGCTGTGCAGTGTGGTTTGCTGCCAAGGGGATTGGCATGGCAATGGATGGTGCAGAAGAGAAGCCATATACCTCTACTGCAAAGGTAATACACATAATGCAACCAACCACTCTTGGAAAAGAGAACAGAGCATACAGTGTTTTTGACCTTGTCTGAGGAAATTTGTCAGAGTCAGTTTGAGGTTTGTTTTGTCTGAAGGACCTCAGCATTTAAATGTTTCCTGGCAGGTGGTTCTGACGGGTATTGGGGCAGACGAGCAGCTGGCTGGGTACTCCAGGCACAGAGTGCGCTTTAAGAACGACAAGCAAGAGGGCCTGGTCAAGGAGCTGGCTATGGAATTGGGCAGAATTTCATCTCGCAACCTAGGCAGAGACGACCGGATTATTGGGGACCATGGGAAAGAAGCCAGGTAAAACCAGTTATTGCGTAATGATCTTTTTACACTACTGTGCCCAGGCACTAACACTATGTCAGAATTCCCCAAAGTTATTTGTCGTTTAAACTGACTATGTTTTTGTTTTTGCACTATTCTGGCATTTTAAGATGTTCTTAGCTGTGTAATTTAACATTACATTTCTCTAAACCTAAGAATCTTAACCATTTATTAAGCTTTTAACATTAACTATTTTTGGGGGGAAGATTTCCATACTTGGACGAAGATGTGGTGAGTTTCCTGAACCAGCTGCCAGTGTGGGAGAAGGCTGACCTAACTCTGCCTCGGGGCCTCGGAGAGAAGCTGCTGTTGCGGCTGGCTGCCATAGAGCTGGGCCTGGGGTCTTCAGCCATCTTGCCCAAGAGAGCCATGCAGTTTGGCTCCAGGATTGCCAAAATGGAGAACAGCCGAGAAAAGGCATCGGATAAGTGCAAAAGACTCATCACTGAATGAACCAGACCCAAAGATCAATTTCATTCAGAATTTATTGTATAAAATTACAAAATTTCTGTGGAAAGTCACATCTGCCTTCATTTCCCCCCAACAGACATATTTTTAAAGGAGTTACATAATTCTTATAAAGAACAAGTCCTCACATTATCTTACATGTGCATATTTTGAAATGTTAATGTAAATAAACACTTATATCTTGGATTCTGTCTTTAAAATATTGGTCACATTCTACATAGGATGGAAGGTTCCCCACGTCAAATCGCCCAGATATCTCAAAGACATACACAGGCTTTCTGTAAAAACAATGACATTACATTAATATTTTTTCTTATTTTTCAGGGAATAGATCTTATACTGTTGTTAGATATCTGAGAGACAATACCTTACTATGAGCCAAGACAGAAAGGTCCCCGGGGCATCTCTCTCTTCAATGGGTGCATTCTGTCATGTACACATATGTATTACATTCACAAATTGTGATGTATTATAACATTACAATCATTCAGTGTTGGAGCAGCGTTATGAAAATGAAGCTGGTTTACCTTTTTCTCATCAAGGAACACATCTAAGAGTGGAAGACTGCTTTTAGAGAACAAGTAAAAGCAGGGGCACTGAAAGAGACGAGTCATTCCAGGTCATACATTTTTAAGCAAGTTCTACAGAAGTAAAGTGATTTCAGTGAATGCAACGACACTTGAAACTGAACACATCATCAAAGTATCTTACTGCCTTTCTGGACTTCGTGTCAGACCGGTGAGGCTTCTCTTTCATACAGCTCACACGCATGTCCTCATGAACTTCCAGAATCCCATACTTAGATGTATCTGCCAGAGGAATTAAAACACAAACAGTATGATCAACATTTGGGTTCAGAATACTTAGTTACTGATCCTTGCAGACCTTGAAGGATGGAGTGGTGGTGGTGGTGGGGTGATAGTGTCTCACAGTAGGAGTTATTTTTAGGTTGTGAAACATTGATTCTCAATCAGATTCACAGGATACTTACCCTCCTCTTTGCACTGGTAAGACAGCACTAGATTAGAATCACCATCTTTGGCCTGGAGTTCAGAAAACCTAACTGTAAACTTCAAAAGACTGAAGTCTTCTTTGAACAATGTGTCACTGTTGAGCAATGAGGAAGAAGAGTTTCACACACTTTAGATATCCAGGTTAATACTGATGTGGTTAGCATGTCCATGGTGCATTTGTTCTTGTACACAATAAGTCTGTTTTAGAAAGTTTACCCTCCAACAACTATCACATGGTCCTCAACTGAGAAATACTTGACTGTAAGCTGCAGGCAGGCAACAGCACCAAGTCGCCCCTGAAACCAAAAGAAAGAAGCCACAAGGTAAGACAAGCTCTCACCACAACCTAAGTTGTAGTCCAGCACTGGCATATTGTTAACAGTTCCAGAACGTTGCAGTTTCAAAGATGATGCACATTCAACAACGAAAAACACTAAAATACAAAAACAATTTATTTTAGATGAGAGTTAAATGGTGACAGACTTCATTTGTGCTGGTCCCATCACTGAGAATCTTCACATTAGGAAACTTCTTAGCCCAGGCCTCGAAAGCTTCTAAGTAAAGTTCATTTGTCTGTGGAGAATATTGTTTACAGTACGGTCAGATTTGTGTAAATGCAAATCACGTTTTAATTCTCATCCTCACAGGAATGCAGTTCTATGGGCCCTTCCAGGTTACTTACGACCACAAATATGGTGTCCACACATCCAGTTGCAGTCATTGCCTTGACCCAATGAGATATCAAGGCACAGTGGCCGACGGGAAGCAATGGTTTGGCAATGCCCAACAGATGCTTGAATCGTCCCGTTGTGTCGTTACCGACATCTCTTTGCAACCTTGTTCCATATCCTGCTGCCAGAATAACAGCTTTCATGTTGCAAAATCTAAATCAAACCGTACAGTTTATATATGGCAGTTAGCAGCCAAGCTATCTCTAGGCTGGAAGGGTTTCCTTAGTTCTTAATTATGAAAATGTGGAATCGAAAACTTTGGTGCCAGTCTAACTCAAAGCCTACTGTTATACTGTTATAACGTTAAAAGTATACAGCTTAGATTCCAGGACACATTTCCAGTGGTTACAACCGGGTTACTACGAGTGACATGCGCAGTAGAACCAACATAGAAGTGGTCGAATTTCACGTGAGGCTCAAAATAATACAATGCTACCCTCTACTGTTTCCTCAAGTGAACTTCAGGAGAATACACGTGACGTAGCGTTCACCTGGGACAAGAGCGTCCCTGGTTGCCAAACAACATAGATATCTTGAGCAAACATGAGCTTAGAGTTAACTTGAACTTCAAAAAGTTAGTCTTAATTTTTATAACGGATTCGTTTGTTGGCTCCCGATGGTAGGGAATGTGATGTTGGTTGATTCTGAAAAGTTGCTATGCATTTAGAGTTTTAACAAACATATAGCGATGGGGGGTTTATTCAGTAAACGTCGGTTAGCAATACGTTTTATTGGCTAACGTTTGCATGTTGATGTCAATAACTAGCTTACTAATAACCGGTATATTTAGATATCCAGACAGATGTCTTAGTTACGGATGGCGCAGTCTAAGATTACGGCTTCGTCTTCCAAGATAAATTCATGCACAAATGAGAGGGAAGAAACACTCCGTGCTACCTTGGCAGCCCAGAGGGATGCTGCAGCTTTTTTTGAGAAATATGACAGAAGAGAGCTCCAGGAGTTGCTGGCTCTCACAACGTGTAACTGGCTGATGTGCGGCGACGATTTTACTCTGCCAGGGGAGCTGCCTCCAGGAATAATTAAACAAATGAAAAATTTTACTCAGTCCAATATCACAGTTCTTGCACCTTATGACTGCAGTGCTCCACTTGATTACAAAGTTGTCCATCAAATTCTCAGGGATCTTACAGTCGGAATTTACTGCTTTAACCAAGTCCCAGTCATCAGTCTTGAGCCCAATTATGATAAGAGCACCACATGTCAACTGACACCAGCTTATTTTGACACTAAAGTGGGACAGATTTTGATTAACATAGACTACACAATCAAGGCTCTCTGGCATGGGGCGATAATTCCCAGAGACAAGCGGCTCCGTTTTTCTGAACTGTGGCGATCCAGTATGGGAGTGGATTCCAACGGAGTTCCACAGACCAAGAAGAATATACGTACGGAGTTTCTTACAGCAGGTGAGACTCATTCATTGGGTCATCTCTTAAGAGACTAAATACTAGTAGGCAAGTAAGGCAACTAAAGGTGGGAGTCATCACCAAGATGCAAATATGTGTCGCTTTGGGTAAGCGTCTGCCAAGGACCTAGAACAATAATCAGTTTTCATGATGACAAGTCTATTTCAAATTACTTACAACATGAAAAAAACACCAGGCCTTGTTTACCAAAACAGTGTAATTGGATTGTAACAAAAGTATAATAGAGTATGTGTGATAGGCCAATGTCAGGACTTTCGAGGAGGTACAGTACACTGTAGGCCTACTCTAGTGACCACTACACTGAGGTTTTGTTCTTAGTAGAGTTGAGGCAGACATTGAGACAATGCTCCGTAAATAGATAAAAATGAAATTTGACATATCTGTTCCAGGTTTAATGGATATTTCGGAGGACCCTGTGTACCAGGGCATATACATGGACCTCAGCCCTGATCCTACCTATAACCCAAACCACACAGACGAGGAGAAGCTCTTCCAGCAGTACTCAGACAGTATCCTGCTGAAGCTTACGTCCTATCTGACCACCACGCAACAGCAGGAGAACCTGTTCTCGTTCGAGAGCACCCATTGCTTGGCCAGCGTACTGTGGCTCACAGAGGACAAATTGGAGCTGTCCACCTACCAGAGGCTGCAGCAGCGGCTGGCTCGCCAGGTGCGGGTGGTGAGGGACAGCCTTGCACTGAGGTCTGACGTCCGCACTGACCTGGCCTACTTCCGCCTTATCACCTTCCTGGTGCCCCTACTGGTGGGTCTGAAGAAGAAAATGAAGATTCCGGACCTGTCAAAAGTGCTCCCAGGTTTCTCAGGTCAGGGCTTGGTGATCATTATGCGAGGGTTGACTTGTTTTATGTGTGATGGTATTGTTTGACAACTCTTTCCAGATAATCATGGAAAGGATGTAAGGCCACAGGCCCACACAGGCTTGTAGTGACCAGTGACAGTGATCTTGCTCCGCAACTGTCAGAAACCAGGATAAGGTTTTTACATGCTACAATATCCCGGTTTCTTTTGGAGTATGTTCCGATTTCTCAGGAACCGGGATAAGAGCTTATTCGGGAGACTGAAATTGGGAAAAGGTGTTTACATGTGCAAACGCAAAGCCAGAATATTTAATAACCCGATCACATTCAGGATACTTATTGCATGTTTCAGTCCCATAAATAGCTGTCCATGGAATGTCAATGTGTTCCAATACCATTGAAATACATCTCAAAACTATGCATAGTCAAAACTATGCATTGGTATGGAGGAAGTTGGAACATGTCTAAATTCATGTTAAATGACATCTAGGCATGCAGATGAATATGTAGTTTTTGCCTTTTAACCTGTTTAAAAAGGAGAAATCCAGTGTGAATCAATCCATAGCCCTGTCGTTTGAGATCACAGTGTTGTCGGTTGGAAAAAGAGCCAGAACATTTGATACAACATAGACTGAATAGTATACTGTCAGCTGACAGTAACTGAATGGGGCATTTTCCTATGTCCCGTTCAGTTAACATTAGCTGCCTTTTTGTTATTTGGTCTATGTTGTCTATGTTGATTTCTCCTTTAAGGGTATGTGGTCTTGGTTCATAAATCTTCAGTATAGGCCTGTATGTGGACAGGTGATACATTTTGGCCAATACCCTTAAGGGAAAAAAGGTTAAACAAGATTAATTATTTTCTAAAAGTCAGTGACCTTTAGATGTGTCAGTGTCACTGAAACACATTGATTTTTAATGGACAGCTAACCATGGGGCTGAAACAGGTGGAGCATCTCAAAGTTTTCAATGTTAACATTCAAATACACACTTAGCATAACCAGACATTTAAAAGTTGTTTGTTGATTGTGTTTGTGTGTGTGTGTGTGTGTGTGTGTGTGTGTCAGGGATGGCCTGTTTCCACCCACCACACCACACCACACCCCAGAGGAAATTGTGCAGATTACAAGTTTGTAATTGACTGAATCACAATATCTCCCCTAAGTACTGAGCCCTCAACCCTTGCTCAAATGGCATGAATTGACTTCATGCCTGACTGATTTATAACAGTTAAGTCTTTGAGGATTCATTGCTTAGGGTTAACGGGTCATTGGAATTCAGCCATTAACTTTTCTGATATAATTTCCACTTACTGTTAATTTGCATTGCAGGAGATAGACTAAAGACAGAGAGGGAGCTACCCCCTCTTATTCTTGGGCCGGAGTTTGCTTGTAAGCATTTCCCATACAAGGAAAATGAGTACTTTCACTTGCATGGTGCCATTGAAATTGATGTGGGGACACCACCTCTTGGCGAGTTTTCTCAGGAAATGAAGGTGAATCCAGTGAGACCAATTTGTCCATGCCTGAGTGTGTCTTACTGCCTCATAAGTCACTTAATAATTGTCATTAGACTATATCATCATCATATTATACATCATATACATCATGGGTGGCGCTTCTGGCAGTGGCCCCTTGCTCTCCCACCACAGGGGAGTGAGTAACTCAATTTCGATGTCCTTTGTATGTCTTGTACATATGAAGAAATTGACGATAAATTCATACCATACCATACCATATTATATCATCATCTTGACATGCGTTCTGACGACTGCTGTTCATCAAGTACACTTTTGTATGTAAATGTTTTGCCACAGGGAAATTTCAGAAACATTCAGAGACTTGCTGCTGATAGCTTGAATGTCCTGCTCTGTCAAGACACTACATACAAGGAACACTTTCCCATACCAGTGATTGACATTGATGGGGAAAGGTAGTGCGTAGTGCTGTGAAACTTCAACATCTGTGTTCATGGCATCTCTCTTTCTTTTTCTCTCTGTTTCTCTCTGTTTGTCTGTCTGTCTGTCTCTCTCTCTCTCTTTCTATCACTATCTCTATCTCTGTCTTGTCTTCTCTTACTCAACACACACTCTCATTCACTCACACACACAAAAAAAAATATCCTCAAGAATGTGCGGCAAAAGTCAGAAATCCCTCTTTTTTTCTGTGGCAGCTATCATGTGATCTCCATTGAGTTGGGGTCCCTCTACCCCCAACCCTGCATGACTCAGTGGTGGGAAGCTCTGAATAGCTCCATTAAAACCCTTAGGAAGAAACGACTGCCGCTCACAGACATACAGCTCCATGAGCAGTTCAAGAAGACCTTTGGGTACAAGAAAGCTATTCAGTGTAAGGTAATGGTCCAGCAGTCACTGTCAATCTTGTTGGTGCTGTAGCAAATATATTTGAGTTTCAATAGACTATGTCAGTAAGAGCTTTTCTTGTGACTGACCAATCAGAATGTGCCGTTTGGACTGAGGGCGGCGGCTGAACGTGGCCTGTCAGCAGTGTTTCAGTCACTCAGTCGCAAGAATTTGCCGTCACACCTGGGAGCCATTGATGACCAGGGGTACACACTGCTTCACCACGCTGCTGTCCACAACCAGGCGCACATTGTGTGCCAGCTGGCTATGGCAGGCCTCAACCTGAACCAGGCACGGAGCAGGAGGTTCAGCCGGACAGGTTTTGTGCCACATGCCTTACACACACACACACACAAACGTTCACATTCTTTACCTTATTCTGGGTTGTAACAGTCACAATTCCCTTTTACACACATGTACATACACACATATATCATATTTAATGAATTCAATAATCATGATTAAATAAACAGCCTTGAAGAATCAGTTGAAACTAACATAATTTTCCACCTCATTGATTGTACAGTTTACTCTACAAACAAGTTTTCTTTATTCAAATAACACTAATCTCATGAATTTCAGTGAAGAGTGGAGTAGATGTGCAGCTACAGGAAGGAGCAGGTGAGCAGCTTTATCGAATGACGGTTTACCAAACTTTGCAGAATCGAAATCATGTTCCATAATATATGGAAAATATGGATATATCCATAATATATCCATATTTCATGCAAATAGGACCCACTCCACTTCACCTGGCTGCACAGTGTGGCTCCTTAGAAGCCTTGAACTGCCTGCTTGCACTACAGGCCGACTACACAATAGTGGACCGCAGAGGGTGGATGGCTGTACACTTTGCAGCTTATTATGGCCATGTGACCTGCATCCAGGCGCTCTGCAGAAAGGACCGTGCTTTGGTTGAGTGTCAAACAAACGCTGAGTAAGTCCTTTTTTAGCCTTGTTCTCACTGTTCTAACTGCACATATGTGAACCAAATGCACGGCAGTAACCCAGGAAGTGAAACTGCCCACTATTGTGTTTGTTGAGGCAAGACTGCAGGAAGTGAAGAGTCTGCACTGAACCTTCTGAACCTGAACTTTCTGAACCTTCACTATTATGTTTCATTGTCAGTAATGAAATAATCAGAAAGGGGCACACGCACAGTCTGGTTTCAAGTGCATCAAAAATGAGTGACACTTCTGTGTCACATTTTTTTGTCTTCTTTTTCAACGGTCTTTACCAGCAGTTGTCACATTGCAAATGTTTTTGCCTGTTAAGATCAGATTACTCGTAATGAACTCCTGATCAGTTAACTAATTTGATGTACCAACTTTGCGGACAAGAAGTAAACTACATATATCATGATCACCTATGAATCTCTGAGTTGTGTGATTGTGCTGCAGGTACCGTAGCTCTCCGCTGCTGCTGTCTGCTACATCAGGTGCTGTGGAGGCCCTCCGGTACTTGCTGTCTGTTGGAGCAGACTGGAAGCAGACTGACAGCAAAGGCAACAATGCTGTGCAGCTAGCAGCGCTGTACTTCCACATAGACATGCTGCTACTACTCATTGAGTTGAACTTGGAAGCACTGCCAGTATGGAAGATTCTTGTGGGTATGCAGCTTACACTGCAGCTGTGGTGCATTTACCCCCAAGGCTTGAGTAACGATCATCTCAAATCTCTAAAGAGAGAGCCAGCAAAGCGGGTACTTCTGTATTAAGCTATGGGGCATCGTTTACCCTGTTAAAATGTATTATGCCATCAGAATTACCTTAAAGCTATCAGGGTGAGTGAAGTTTCAAGGCAGTTAGAAGGAAGTTAGTGACAGACAGTTTATGGGTGTGATCTCATCGCCTGCAGTGAAAAACTGTCAGTGGCCAACCGCAGAGTACTGCCTGTTTAATGAGACTGAGTTAAAGAAATGGCCTTACCAGTGGCATGTGACAGCAATTTCACATTTGCCTCCTGTCTACTATTGAATAAATCAATAAAACAAAATGTCCCATTCAACAAAATTTGGACAAGCTTAGGAGGGCCTGACTTAAGACAGGTATGTTTTGATAGAAATCATCAAAAAAGCAACTTTCAGGGTGTGCTCTAAACATGAGTCATTGGCAACAAAGCACTCCAAACTCTGGTCAACCAAAAAAAAAAAGAAAGATGACAGGCTCTTGAGGAAGAAACTGTGAAAAAACACTGCGTCAAACACAAATATCCTCACCCACGCCCAACACATGGATGTACTGTATGTAAGTATGTATGCATGTATGTAGTCAGCTGCTTCCTGCTTGGCTGGCTGATGACGAGGCTTTGTGTGCCCACAGACATGCTCCACCGTGAGGACCACAGGAGGCAGGAGATGGCCATTAGGTGCCTGGAGGTGCTCTGTGTGAGGGTGGAGTCCTTTTGGAAAGACATCATGGATGCTGGTGACACAGCGCTTCATCACACCTGTTCCTCATGAAAGCATAGACTTTAAGATCCGATCCTTATGGCAACCGTTTTTGTATTGTTTTAACATTATTAATTACATAACGTTATATTGAGTTCTAAACGTTAGTCTGATGTCATAATTTATTGGTAAATATAGCTCTTAGTGGTCCCTGCAAGGTAGCTGTGTACTGTAGATAAATTCCAAGACCTATTTACAGATGGCAGAGCCTGTTTGTCTCAGTGCCTCAGTGAAACTGTGAAAACATAGAATGAATCTGGATCACTGGATCTTTTTCTGCTCTGCGTTTCCCACCTCTGTCTGCCAGGCGGGATAGCGCCTCTGGTGGAGCTACTCCGTAGCGGCAAGTCCCTGCTCCAGCGGCTGGCGGCAGCCGTGGTCTGTCACGTGTCAGAGCATCCGCAGGTGTGCGAGGTCCTGGTGCGGTACGGAGCTGTTCCGGCGGTGGTGCGCCTGCTCAGCTGCTCCCAGTCCGAGCTCCACTCGCGCTGTGCCGTCATTCTAGCTGACATGGCCGCACACAGCGATCAGTACAAGGCCCTCATCGCCCAGCTGGTGAGTCCAACACAGATGGGCATCCTAGCTTGACTATGATGATAGCTGTAGACATGCCCAGGAATGTCCATGGCATGTCCAAAACTTCAGTGACGAAAGAGAGAATAGGTGTGTGTGTGTGTGTGTGTTGGGGGATGGTAGCATTCATGCCAAACTTGACTCTGAGCCACTGTTATTACCCAATCCTTCCCACAACCCCCTGCTAATTTCTAATGTACTATTGCAGTGGAAGGGAAAAAGAAAAAAAAAAAATCAAACGGGTGAATAAATCGTGTGTTCTCCATTGGTCTTGTCTTGACAAGTAAATAACGTACATAGAAATCCTTTTTAATATGAGGTCTGGAGCTCTGTTCTGGTTTGCCTGTTTATATTACCACTACCCAGATATAGCTGGCATTTGCTGGCATCGGGTACATTTTCACAAGTGGCTGCATGAAATGAATGTGAATAGCTGCAGTCACACAGGATGTGTGTGGGTAAGATTGCCCATCCCTGATCTATATTTGCATTAACATTCCCTCGGGATAGAGTATGAAGGCTTGGTGTATAAAAATCAGCATTTTGGGTCAGCCATTGGCGTCCTTAGCTCACCACTTTATTTAAGCCTCACCACTTTATTTGAATGGACACTGATAAGAGTATCAGTAGCATTCCGAGAGCTGCAAAAACACTAACTTTAAAATTTACTCAAAAGGTAAAAAAATTACGCCAAGGTTTGGATTCTCTAAATGATTAGGGAAAGGTGCTTCAGTGTTTCCTTTTAAACCTCCTATAGCAGAGTGTACACTGGTGGTTCCTATGAGGTGAAAAGAGACATGAAAAAGCCCCACAATGCGCTATGAAAGTTTCCTTGACCCCGTTTCCTTGACGTTTTCCAACCAGGTCAAGGTAAAATGGATATTGAAAGAAGATAGGAGAAACTATTCTTAAGGGGGTCTCTGTGTTTTTGCTCCCTTCCCTCAATAGGGAGGGATTACCCTACTGGTGAAGCTCCTGAGCTCCAGGCTGCAGGATGTGCTAGTGAACGCAGTCCGATGTCTCCGGGCCCTGTGTGTCGGCAGCCCTGACAATCAGAGTTCCGTGACACAGTCTGGAGGGGTTCCCCATCTGGTGGAGTTCCTGATGGTCAATTCTGGTATTTGTAGACTGCCTAATTCACTGACACTTTAATATTAACATTATTTAATATCATACATAGCATACATACCTATTTGTTAATGTTAATGTTAAGACCTCATCAGTTGTATTTAGGTTGGTGCTTGTATCATGTCGAAGTGAAAATTAAATGTACTTCAACTCATTGTGGCCATTTTAAATCAATTCATCAATCAGTGCAAACTATTAAAGGGAATAGCTGGAATAGCAGAGGCATTTGATGTACCCTGTTCAGTTCTTTTTTCATGTCTGCAGCCTTTCTAACCATCTCTGGGACCTTTGCTTTGCCTTGGCCCCCATAGAGGCCTTGCAGGAGGAGGCTTGTCTGGCCTTGGCGGAGCTGGCCTGTGGCCACAGGGAGAACCAGGAGAGCATCTTTTCAGCTGGAGCAGTGGGCCCTCTGGTGCGGATTCTGCGCAGCCGGAGGATGTCCGCCCAGTTCAAGGCTGCTAGAGCGCTAGAGGCTATAGCTGACCACAACGTCGCCATACAGACACAGTTCTTGAAGACCTCTGCCACCAAACACCTCTTACAACTCTTGAAGGTGATTTATCCTGTAGTGAATCCGTAGTATTTTATTGAACTCAACTGTATGTTGTTTAAATACTCATGGTGATGTTAGATATTTAAAAGTTAATATATTAGCCAGTTTAAGTAAAAGAGCACAATGAAAATGATTACATAAAATTATTCATAGGATTACAAATGAAATGGGTCCAAGAACCAATAAACGTGAAACATTAATTCAAGGACATTAATTATTGTGTTTATTAGTATCCCTCCTTTGCTCAGGTGTTTCAGGTGGACATCCGAGAACAGGGCGCCGGGGCTCTGTGGGCCCTAGCTGGACAGACGCTGCAGCAGCAGAGGCAGATGGCTGAGAGCATTGGCTACCACTACCTCCTGGACCTGCTCCTGTCCTCTTCCGATAAGATGCAGTACGTTGGTACGTCCCTTCTCAAATCCTGAAAGCTTTTCATCCTGTCGTAGAACCTGTGACCTGTGCCTGGGACACAACTTTGGACAATGGGTAGTAATTTATGCTCCGAGTTGCCTTCTAGAATTGAGATCTCAGTGTTTCTCTTGGTTCACTGTATAGGGTCAACCACAACTGAAAAAAACCCCACAAGGTCAAACTGCTCCCCTGGTTTCCCCCAAACCACAGCAGTAACAGTCACCTCCAGGTTAGATGTGGAAGGGGCTGTCTGAGGGTTTCTGAGGGTAGCCTCACCACAACAGAAGGCATGCAGGTGGAAATACTGACATCTATACAGGTTTCTGTGAAGAATAGTTCAAAGATGCACCATTTGTCATTTCTTGTAAATCTCTGTAGTTCTCCTTGAAGTCACTGGGTATGAAGTGTTCTTTTACCCTGGATTACCCATCGCTCTGTTTGAGTACCAGTATTGCATCCCTTGCATTGCGTACCCAAGTACATACTTCCCTCTCCTCAGCAATTCTTGTTTTCTGCTCCGAACTTCTTTAATGCAGTTGAATGAAGATCACAGAAACTTTAAATGTGGCTTGATGATCCCCCTCACTATATTTCTCTCTTCAAGAATATAAATTGACTGTGCGTTGTGGTTGTGTTATAGGCTGCCAAGCAGTCATTGCTTTGAGCCACAACTGCTCTGCTCACCAGAACGGCTTGCTGAAGGAGAACGTGGTGCCCCCACTGGTACGCCTGCTGCGGGGGAGCCGCACCAAAGAGAGGACCCTCCTCAGCGTCATCACTGCCTTAGCCAGTCTGTGCATCGGTATGCCCCCTTAACAGTTGGCCAAGGAACATGGTGCAGAGTTTAAAGCAAGGAAGACTTCTGTTCCAAAGTTATCAGACATTTCTGAGGTCTCCATGCTTAAAGGAGCAATGTGTCAGGCTTTTAGGTTAAAATGACCTAGAAACCACAAAAGAGCGTTAAGAATACATTGTATTGATGTGTCAAAATCGCCTAAGCACTGTTTAGATAGCTATTGAAGTTTGCAAATACTTAGAGATACTTACCATGCAAATTAACTAATTTTGCACCATCTTTACAACAGTAACACATTGTACCATACAGTGCAAGTGAATACAAAGCTGCGTTAAAGATGAGCCAATACCCAAAGTATTCCATGAGATCTTACCCATAACAGCTGTAAAGGCTTCAAATGTTAAACAGCCCAGCCTGTGCCTGGGTCCTAGTGCCTCCTGTAACCACAAGCCCTGAACCCTCAAAGACTTTAAAGGATCCCTGGCTAGTAAGACATGTTGGTGTTAGAAGACTGACGTTAGTATCTGCTATATTTCACAGGATTTAAAACCACTCAAAATGCTTCATTTTTATGAAACATTTAGAAAATCCCTTCATTTGCAGATCTTGTAAGCTGCTATTCCATTTACGTCTCAATGCTTTCTGGGTAAAAAGTGATCCTAGTTGACCTGGTTGGTATAGTGTCTGTGTGCAGACACTATACCAACAGCTTGGACCTTAAATAACTCAACCATATGATGTCACTTTTTAGAGTAATGGCAGTTTATGAGTGAAATGATTTTCTAAACTTTTAATAAAACCAACATTTTGAGTGTTTTTAAGTTACGTTTATGTAGCTCACACCAACCTCAACCATCAATCTTACAAGGCCAACATGTCCTCTAACTAGCATGAAGTGATTCGTGCCATTTCTTCCAGCCAAGTCTTTGATGGTTCACGGCTTAGGAGGGACATGGGGATTCAGTCATTGTTTATCTGCTTACTTGTTTTCTGAAGGTGTAGCCCATACAAACAATACAACCTCTCAGGAAATCATCTTTGAAGAGAAGGCCATTCCTACTCTTTTGGAGCTGTTGAGAACCAATGACTCCCTACATGTCAAGGTAATCAGCCAATCTCTTCCTTTCACACAGCATGGCCTTTCTGAACTTTCTGCACATTTCTTATCCTGTAACACTCTTTCAGGTCCAAGTTGCCCAGACTCTAGCTTGTGTGTTGCTGGGAAATCAGGATCTCCAAGCTGTATTTTGGGAGCAAGCGGAATTCTCCTACAATATCATCCTGGATTTCCTGCAGCTACCACACAAGGTATGGTGTTGGGTGTATGCCTGGTTTGAGTGACTATCAATCACTACTGACGCTTGTCTGCTACATGTTGGTGCTCATGCATGCTTACATACTTTAAATATTACGGAATGCTCTGTACTTTTGCGCTGATGAATGTGAATTGCAATCATTTAAGTCTCAGCTGTCATTTAACTTGTCTTTGGTACTTCCTACTCCAACAGAACATCCGTCTCGAAGCTAGCTATGCCTTGTCTCTCTTTGCATACAACAACACATCTCAGCAAACAGCAATATTGAAAACTGGAGGAGTTCCTATAAGAGTTTATGATTTTTTCTTAGATTCGGACAATGAAATTGAAAGAGCCAAAGCTGCATTTCAGGTACTTACAGAGCTCGAATATAAACCTCTGATTCTGGATCACATGATGTCTGTCACCAGTGTTTCATAACGGCCAATCTGTTTTTTGTTGTTTTGCCAGACAGTTGTGCTTGCAAAGGTGATAACAGAGTCAGACCATGTGACTCTGTCTGCCAGAGGAATAACAGTCCTCTGCAAGCTTCTCCAGTCTGACAGCCCTGATACCGTTGTCTTAACAGGTAAAAAAAAAGCTTGTAAAAAAACAGTTAATTGCTGTCATTTAATAACATCACAATGAAAACATGAATCCATCTTACCATTGCTGATAAAGAGCTATTTGGATATGTATAAGTAATTTGGCCTGCTGACCTCATATCCATTTTGTACTTTTCACCAAATACAGTAAATATTTAAACATGGCCCGTAAGTACAGTCCAATAGCATCCTATATTCTTACCATCATCGAGTTTGTACACCTCAAAACTGTGCGGAAGTGACCGACACATTCCACCGTTATATACAGTTGCTGCAGTGTCCTGTAGAGACATTACCTTCCTTTTCTATCCTGCAGCTGAATTATTGGCCAGCCTGGCTCACACAAGAGCTGGTATCCCAGATGCTATTGTCACTCTGGGGGCTGTAGCCCACCTCTCGGCTCATCTAAACTCACCAGAGGAAGAGGTGAGCTCTCCCAGCGCTATAGGCAGCCTATCAGTCCTTATCTGTTTATCTGTTTACAGTTGCCTTGTTGAACATTGTTTCAAGGAACGTGAAAAATATATACTGTCTGTGAAATATTCCATAGGTACGCTCTGCTTGTGCAACTGCACTTGGATACCTCACCTTCAACCGCCACGCTCACCGCTTGCTTCTGGTGGAATGCCGGAACTCTCCATCCACGTACGACCTACTGACTAAGCACCTAAGCGAAGATGCCAAAATATCATCGCTTTTCACTGATGAGTTCAGAAGACAGAAGATTATTGGCCTTCCCTCTCTGAGGTGACACAAGGATCTCGGTCCATTAGTAGTTTTCAAAGTAGTCTTTCCCATTGATATTTCTCTTACAATGTAAACAGCTTAAGTAATATATTTCTCTCACTTATTACTGATAGCTTGGAGGTAAATGGAGGTCCACCCGTACCTCAGCGAAGTGCAACAGGTAAGTTTAATTGTATCGCAGTGAAAACATATATTGACTTAACACAACTAAATACAAACCCCAAATTACTAAGTGCACCAAAGTTTTAAATGACTCGTAATTTAAGGAGTGCTTGAGTTGACTTAATTAAAGTCTGCTTTCCCCTCTTTTGTAAATAAGGCATGTCCAAACGTCTGAGCGACAGAACTAGCCTGTCAGATTCTAAGGCTGGCTTTGTGAGGACCAAGTCTGCCCCAGTGCTCCAGCTCCACAGGAGCAGATCAGCCACTGCCAGAACAAGGTCTTCTTATGGCCCAGACCCAAGATGGATAAGGCACGCTAACAGCAATTTTAACCACTGAGAACATCGCAGAACTGATGTCTATGAGAACTAAGTCTTGCACAACTGAAACTCTCCACATCCATGCGGAAATAACCAGAGTTGTGAACATTTCGAATAAATAACAGGTGGTATTTTTTTTCCTTCCAAAATTGACATTCGTACAAAATAATACCCGTCAAAAAGTTTTGTCAGTGTTTTACTCTCAGTTTTAAAGGGGGAAGTCTGATGGCAGCATCCTTCACCTCTGCTGTTATGTCAATACCGAGAGGAGCCCTGAAACACAAATCAATTATTGGTCAAATAATGGATCAGCTACAATCAAAACTGTTCAAAAAGGCTTGTTCAGACTTTCTGACTTACTTCGGTTCATAGCGGACAACCGCTGTACATGGCAAAATGCCCCTTCCCTCTTTTAGCTTCTCAACTCCATTCCTGTACATCAGACAGACATGAGTTTAAGTGAGCAGCATGCAACATGTGACCCCTGTAACCCTTAATAGCTTCTTTTGAGTGCTCACCATGCAACCATGACTCCATTGTCAGTGCAAAATTTGGATGGGGGGCAGATCAAATTAAGTCCTGTGGCGTCTGTGAGAAGTTTCAGAGTCTCCCTGATGTACGAGTTACTCGCCACACCTCCAGAAACAACCTGCAAAGAACACAGATTTTTAATGACAGAACATCACTTAGCACTACGCCACAGGAGGGCACACAGTATATACACAGTATACATGAATGACAGGTGGTGATATAAACAGACACAAAAAGCCACTTTCTGCCACCTTCAAGTTATAAAATGTGCTCAAATAAAACATTGCAGTTTATTATGACTACACAGATACAGAATCTTATGTGTGTGTTTGTGTGTGTGGTAGACATTCTGTGGCAACAGCTAATGACAGTTATGAGTACATACCAGAGTGGGATTGTGTTGCGGTAAGAGGCCTCTAGTCTTACAGAACAGGATAGCCCGATGTGTGCGTTTAGCTATGTGGGAGGCCACTGTGTGCTGTGTGCCAGCAGCTATATCATTAACACATGACAGCAGCCGATCTCCTGACTTCACTCCTACATATTGGGGCAGATAGAAACAGAAATGGCTCATTTGTAAGCAAGAAATTGAATTTAGTATGCTTGTATTTTTTGTATATGTATATTTTTCAGAGGTAACATTTTCATACCCTCTTCAAGTTCTTTCTTATCTATGACCATTGACACCTGATTCCGTAGACCAGCAAAAGAGAAATTGCAATCAAGCACCTGTCCCATTGGTGTCCTGAACAAGAAATTGTGTCGGTTGCCTCTATTAGCCAAGATCTCAATTGCTTGTCCACCACTCAATGTGGAACATTGAGGATGATTTTTTAAGTTCAGTCTCCGTGCCACCTGTCAATTGAAGATAACATGATGGAAAACGTTACATTAGTTATGTTAATTAAATAAATAAGTCTTAGTAGTTATGATGCTAGCAGCCCTTAGGTTTTTACCTTATCTAAGGTATCCCCCGGTGCTTCATCAGTGGATTGCCCTAATAGAAGGAAGTCATCAATGCCCCTTGCTAGAGCCAAAATGGCATGCCCCCCTGAGATGAGAAGCACCAGAAAAGGGAACTCAACAGACTCAAGCATCCTTACAGTGAGAGCGTGGGCCTCCATATGATGGATCGGAATGAAGGGCTTTTGGTGCTGCTTAACGAAGGCCAGGCTGAAATCTAAGCCAATTCCTAAGCTTAGCGATAGACCTGGTTTCACGGTTGTCGCGACGGCTGAAAGTTCACATGGGGAGACGCCACTCCTGTCTATTGCCTCCTTAACAACTCTAGATATATTCGCCCTGTGAAGTCGTTGGGCAACTCTTGGTATGATCCCACCTGTTCTGTGAAAATCAAAATATTGTTTAAATTACAATTATCACGAATCTTCCGTAAAGAACAAGTTAGATTTTTATTACAACACTTACTGCAGGTGAACTTCTTTTTGAGAATGTAGTGATTCCCCTAGTATCAGACCAGTCTCATCCACCACAGCTGCTCCGGTATCATCACAGCTTGTCTCGATGCCTAGAACTAGTCTGGAGGACGACACTTGTCGACAAAATGTTCCTCTTCTGACAACATGACAAGCGGTGTGACCCTTTAATAAAAACATTTTGTAGAGTCAATACACATGTGGGCTTGTCGATTCTAGTTCAAAATCAATGAATGACGAATGTTATTCTTCGTTACAATGTGATCTTTGCATGATCAATTCAACCTAAATCACAACCACATTAACCGTTAAAGATTGCATATGTTCTGGCCATTTATTTTTTCAATGCTCAGCGTCCTCTGCTTTCTGTCTGTCTATGGTAACATAAAAATAATTCCGTCTAGGAAACAAGAGATGGGAACATCCATTCCCGTTGTAGTAACATTAAAATTCCGGTATTGTACGGTAGAAATAATTAAAACTTGGAATTCAAAAATTAGATACAATTTTATAGTATTGAAAAAAAAATTCATTTGTCCTATGTCTATTCAGTGAACCATTAAAACTACTGTTTGAGGAACTATGTATTTTTGCAAGTGTTCCTACGGGATCACTGAAGGTTGCACTGATTCAAGCAGCTGTGGCAGCATGCTTTCGAGAATAGTTTAGATTATGTCCAGATGGCTCATCATGTATAAATGAGTCTTTCACTTAAAGACCACTCCTGTACGTATCTTAAATTATCCACTGGGGCTTAATAAGGTAAGTGATATACACTCCCAATTCAAGTGTCCAATTTTCACCTCTCAGTAGCTTAGTAGCTTGCGTCTCGCTTTGAATTGTCTAACCGTGGATGACAGCTGGCCTATAATTCCACTTATCTGATATGATGAATGAATGCTTCATTATTTTATGTCTTCGTGTTCCAGGTGCTGTTGGTCGGTTGGAACAGCACCTCTTTGGAATGGAGTCGCCGCCGTCCAAACGCAGAAAAGGGATGGATGAGGGTGTTGATTCGTGGGAGGTTCATCCTGTGCTTTCTGATGAACAGTCCCACGACATCAAATTAGTGGAGGCATTCGCGGCACCCATAATCAACAAAAAAGAAACCTCACGTCTCGTCAAAGATCTCACTACAATCCATCCACTCCCAGGTCTCCAGCACATCAAAAGGGTGAGGGCATGTAAGAGTGACAAGCATCCGCATCCTCTAGAAGTCATAATATGTCTGGTTGATGATGCTCCAGATGTTAAAGACTTCAAGGAAGTGTCTATAGCCAGCCTATTGCTCCATGAGTCCTTTAACAGCAATGGACTGGGAGAACCTTTCATTGTGCAGATACCATCTAGTGCTCCTTTGACGCGACCCCAGTTTGAGAGAGCCAGCACACACTGGCCCACATCATTCCATGAGGACAAGCAGATCACGGCTGCCCTCAGAGGCCAGCTCTTCACTACTGCCCAGAAGGCCAAGATGCATGAATACATGATGGCCGCCATCAGAGCTGCCAAAGCAGGTCGGGAGCAGGACATGGTCCCAGTCGGGGCTGTGATGGTGGATCCAGCATCTGACCAAATACTGGCCACGGCTCATGACTGCAGTCGGGGTACTCACCCACTGCATCACGCTGTGATGGTCTGCATTGATCTAGTGGCACATGGACAAGGTGGCGGGGCCCATAACTTTGATCCATTCCCAGCCTGTCAGTTCACAGACCCGGACAGTGCCTCTAACTCGGCCTCTCTTAGACAAGCTAATGAGTCATCCCCAGAGCAGAAGGGTCAGCCATACATATGCACTGGCTACGACTTGTATGTGACCAGAGAGCCATGCATCATGTGTGCAATGGCCTTGCTTCACTCCAGAATTGGTCGTGTGTTCTATGGGACAGCCTCTCGTGATGGTGCACTGGGGACAAGGTACAAGATCCATACACAGAAAGAGCTGAATCACCACTTTGAGGTGTACCGGGGAGTTGCACAGCATCTTTGTAAACACCTTGCAGAGGAGACTTGCTGAATCTGTTTTTAAAGACTTTTTTCTAAAAATGTGATCAATGACCACTTAAGAACAGAACACAATTAAAATGGTAGATTCTTTTCAGGTTTTTTTTTTTTTTTTAAATATCAAAGATGGGCCACCTCTACAACATTGCCTTAATTAAATTTTAAGACAGCATGATTTTACTTTAACTCTTGTTTATTTGAATTGCTATACAATATGTCCAGACATTTAAAAACAATTGTTAACTTGTTTCTCATCACATGGCAAATAATGCAAGGCTGTGAAGCTCTGGTCATTGCTGTGCCTCAACACAGTCGCTTGCTGTTATCCAAACAATTAGAATGAGTGAGACAAGACAGGTTACCCACTTAGGGGCAGAATTATTTTAAATTATGTCACAAACAGGGGCATTCAGACCCCCCAGAATACCATGGATGCACTGAGGCCAAGAATGACTAGCTGCCTTGGTAACAACATCCAGAGTAAATTTATGAAGTTCTAAACAGTTAATGAATATAAGTACATAAACATATCTCAGACCTTTTAAGTAAACACTTCATCTTTGTTAATCATCTTTTTGATTATGAATCAGAACATGAAATATAGAAAAAAAAAAAATATATATATATATACACACACACAATAATGCAGCTCATTTGATTGAACAAAGACAAATGATTCATTTTAACAAGGATATCATGAAAAAAAAACCAAACAAACAAAAACCAATTCACAGTCTACTGTACAGGGTAGTCAAACCTTGCAGCAGAGAGTCGTACTTCGTTACGAACCACAGGTTCCCGTCCATGTGAAACACATTTTTAAAAAGGTAAAAGGTTTGATGGTTTTCGTGGCTTGTTTTAAGAACACATCCAGAAATGTTACACTTAAACAAAAAGTTTCCTTCTCCACTCTGTAGACAGGGCTATTATGCAAAGTTTGAAAACATCAGAGAAACAAAACAACAAAAAACAGTCATCAGTCATAAACTCTGAAACCTGGGCCAGCCCAGATCCATGAGGACCTCAACATTTTTTTATTAAGTTAGTAATGCACATGGCATTGTCCTCTGTCCATATCCCTGTAATACAGTTCCTCCCGATGTATCCAAGTAATGAAAGGGACAATTACAACAGACAGTACAAAACTGCTAAGTATACACCACCGCAGTACAAAGGTTTACCTATTTAACCCCACAGTATGATGCAATAGCTCATGACTGCAAGTTAGGTCAGGGTTTTAACTCTGCAGGGGTCCATGTTTAATACTTGTTAATTCCAAAGATTCGGACACCATGTAGCTGTGGCAACTTTGGAATAAGTACACTCAGAAGCGAGGCTGTGTTAACGATGAAGTGTGCACGGTCGTATTTTGTGTAGAAGCTGGCGAGAAAGTATCTGGTAGAGAGGAGAGAAGAGGAATTGGCAAATATTCAGTACAGTCAATCACATAAGGACATTACAATCTGAAACATTACACATGATTTTTAAATAAACTATGTAAACTGGGTACAGAGCACAGCATTCTAAAGTAACACTAACACTTACAAAATGATAGGTGAAATAGTGAAGAATTTTCTGGATGATGTGAACTGAACACCATAGTCCAACTGCTCCCAGTGTGTTAAGAGCCTTGCTTTGCCTTGGTCAGGGGTCTCGAACGGTGTTCCTTTTACTGCATGCATGAACACATACATCCCCTATGAAACGCACACAGAGTACATACACATTAAATAGTTTTTTTTTTTTTAAATGAAATTTAATTGTGCTACAAATCAGGTTGATGTGCCACAACTTGTGCTACAACTTGTGACTACAGCATATGCTTGGTATCAGGAAATGTTACAGGGGAAAACATGGAGGGATTGTCTGAGGGGATATTCTCTGTTAATTCAGTTATCAGCTGTTGGGAGGGGATGCCATTCAGTCATTCCATGTGCTGCAAAATGCAGTGTGTGCTAAATTTAAATGTACTAAATGGATAGTGGTTGTCAACAATGGGCCCAAGCAGAATGCAATATACTGGCAACCAATAACGGGGAATTTTCAATGGGTTTCCTTATCGTTCGGTTGCAGCAATACGACTTCCACCAGGTGGCAAAATTGCTTTAACTTAGCAAATGACATCATGCCAGTGACCTTGTTTTTATATTCTGGGGGACTCCTAGTTTAACAATGAGGCATGGATGTGCTAAGGAAGCTCCAATTGTTTCAACATCAGTGTGCTTTAGGTGATCAAACAATGACAATGACAAAGGCTAAATAGTCAATAGAAAAGGCTTCTGGCTGACAGCATGACAAAAAACACTGTTAGAAAACACAATGAAAATGACAACAAAAAGCAAAAAGGGTCAAATATGTGTAAACTTCTTTTATCAAACACTTACAAAATTGTGTATAACATTCGTGAGTGTCCACACGACAGGAACACTGAAGAAAGGAATGCTTAGCAGGACAATGTGAAGCATTCCGACACCAAGAGCGTATGTTAACCAAATGCCTCGACTGTTCATAACTCGAGTGTTGGGGTTTACTTCACTGTGGGCCACACCAACATTCATTTTGATTTGTTTGTTTTTCTGTATAGGAGAGAGGAGAGCCAGAGAGAGTGAGACATACAGACAAATAAGAAACAGTCATCCTTCTGATAAAAACACTGTCATCAGCAGTATTAAGCAATCTGCACAGCTGGACAAGGGGCACTGACTGGAGCAACACCACTTTGCTGGCCAATATGTGGTTATTTAAAAATTTCTAGGACACTATAGCTTCTAATTCTTATTTATTGGGTCTTAAAACATTATGTATGCATGAGACTAACTACACACAATGGTGTCATTCATGTAAACACCTCGACCTGAGTCATTTACACATTACAAAATTACTCTACCCAGAGTGCTGGGTTTCAAAAAGCTTGGTTAGACTTACAGCAGCAAATGTTGACAACTTTAAAATGCAACACAACGCCATTCAAGCACATTATGAAATAAACAAGCAGCAAGGTTAATCCACGGGATGTGGCCTGCAAGGTAGCACACAACTGTTTTGTAGCTGATAACTACGTGTATGTTAAGATTCAAAGTTCAATGTTGTGTCACTCCTCAACATACACTCACACTCTCACTGAAAATATGTGTAAGCATATTTGGTTGGTTATAGGACCAAGTACACAACCAGATCATCACTACATGTCTTCTTGGTTAGACAAGGAAAAAGTCAGAAGCTTTCAGGAAAAAACACTTAAATGCTGTGAAAAGTACATACAATGGTCAAATTGCGTTAACCATTCCATCTGCAATGATATACACTAATGTACTATAATGCAAAGACTATCAAGTAAAGCAGCCGTCTCGTGTCTTCAGTGAACAACTATGATAAATCACGCACTAACCTAGTGTTTTTGGCGCTTACATTGCACAAGGCAGTTGGTAATCATGTAAAGGGAATTTTCATGTCAGTGTATAAACAAAGTCAGATGAATGTAATAATAACAATTATAGATCACGGTAAAGTAATACACCCCCACGTATCAAACTTTCCTTATTTCATCAAGAACATGTAAATAACGACCAGGCGTGTAAATAACGGGAACATTCCCACGTGTCTGAAATAGCCCTAATCTTCCCACAACCTTTTTCATGTAAGATAACGTTAGCTTCCTGCTGGCTTTAGGTTCATTAGCCTACATATTCATTGCACAGTTAGGACTGTTTTGTTTCCACAGAAGCATGCTCAGTACAGCTCCCTAAAATATTACATTATCTATGAATGACATACGTTATGCGTTTCTGCATAATACCTGAACCGGTTGTTTGTCAATTAAGCTAGCATTACACCAAATAAGCGGCAAGGTACATTATTTTCTGCCTGCAAGCTAGCGGAGACAGCTAAATCCAGCAAGCTAGCCATCATCACAACGGCGAAGTAATGAAACAACACCACCAGTTGATATGGGAATTTTCGCTGATATAAATCTAGGTCACGGCTAAAAATTGAGAGTAAAACATCTAGCAAGCTCAACGTAAATGACGTTCCAAAAATAAATGCAACATCAGCAACTTACTTACAGAGGTACCTTCTTACAAATCTGTTTTGAAACGCAGCTAGCTGTACTGCACTGCAAAGGGAACGTCCCCACTCCCGTTTCAGCTGTTGTTATCTCGCCACACACAACAGCTAGCTCGCAATATTTTGTTGGAGTTGTGAAAAGCTCAAAAACAACGCCCAAAAATAGAAACACTTCCTGTATTTTTCTTTCAAATTAAAAGTCTATTTAAAGGCGCAGCCAGCAGCGTCTTTCAGTCAGCTTTCAGCCTAAGTCGTCTTCCTAAAAGTTAGGTTGAAATAGACAGCAAAGTTCTACAGGGTTTATCTCACAAAATGCAATGAACACCATAGTAGTATAGGCTACATTATATACCTATTAGCTGATTTTGAAAAAAACGCTAGATTACCTTTTCAATGGTAACTGTTTAATAATTCAGCCGACAGCAGAACCAACAATGGCATTGATTGATAAAATCATATCACTTTCCACCACTAGTACGGGGAGGGGGGGTGTTGTTGAGGACAGGATGGTCCAACACAGTTTCTTGGCAATAACTCGAGAACCGTACCACCTGATTTTGACCACCTGAGCCAACAGATTTTGAGTGGTCCAAGGATGTCAAGAGAAAGAATGGCCATTCATTTTCTTCAGATGGCACATGCAGCAATGTGCAGGTTATATTATGTACCAATAAGCGGTTACATCTAGTTAGCCTATTTTCTCGCTGGAGGGCTAATTATCTCTATAGTTCTCTCTATAGACAGTGTAGTCTAATTTTTAAAGATAGAAAATCAAGAATACATTGTGAAACACTAAATGGGCGTGTAGCTACAATAAAATCATGTTCTAAATCACATTTTATTTTAAAAATAACTAACAAGATCCTCTTCGACCAAACGTCTTGATTAATCCCTGCATGTTTCAATACACTCTTAATCAAGCATTTCTAGGTCCCTCCCTCAACTTTAGACAGAGACAGAGATGTCTCTCATCTACGTAGAACCAGAGAGTTTTTAACCCAACAAGCCATAGACAGACCTCCTTCTCTCTCAGGCGTTACTTTTGCGTCAATAACCGGTTAACATCCGCTTTGTTGGACAGTAACGTTTTAAAATAAAAGTTAGCCCTTTTTGGTGTCCTGTCCGCTTTTCTTACATTCAGTGGTCGTGCCTGTCACCAGAGATAATAGACTCGGCTGATTTCATATAAAGTGATCAGGTTTGGTGGGACCGGGGACATTTAGCCTACTGTAATAATGAGTTCTTGGCATTGTACTGAGAAACGAATTGACCTCTCTTCTGCAAACTATAAAGTTTCAGCAGAGGGAGGGCGTGTGCTATACATTTAGTCTATGTGATGTTATTATTCTTTTTACTATTAAAACGGGACTGTTGTGAAACCGCCTTCATAACAGTTTTCATGAGAAATGTTTTAAGCTACATAAGAGAAAAAATGATAAACTGCAATGTCATCTTCGAAATAGGATGCTTTGTTGGACTAATAAAAATGTTAAAATCACTGGCTAAAATGAATCAATTTATGAGTAGCCAATAAGAATTAATTTGTTTTCCACCCTGCAACCAAAGACGATGGACATCGACGTTTTATTTGGAGAGGTGCAGGGAGTGGCTGTCGAAAGTCTGTGTGTACTTGATTGGCCGATCCCCCTGAAAAAGGCAGGCCGTCGGCAGGAAAGTGAAAGTGTCAATGTCAAACAAGCTTGTATCAGCTGTTTGTTCCGATTGTTGCAGCAGCATCCGCAGACAAAGTACGCCGGGGAGCGTGGACCAGGTAGTTACTGTTTAAACTGCTGTATGTGCGCATCTTTTCTGTCTCTGCAGAGGAGCGTGAAGAAAGTGCCTGGTTCTTCTCAGGTAGGCTACATTGTGCTAACGTTAGCTAGCTAGCTAACTGGATCCTTGGGAGATGAGAAAGCATTTTGGCGTCTTTGCTCGGGCTAAACAAAGTATTATTGACAGCAAAAAATGAAAATGGAAGGGGACCCCATAATCTGTCAATCACTTATCAAAACTATGTCACATTTTGGGACCAGCTGTCAAATTAATGTTGCCCCTGTCAGGAGACACTGTAACTGGGATGGTGATTGTCGGGGCCCTATGTTGTTTACGATTTTGAAGGGTTAACTTTCTAAAATTGAGAAGGGTTGTTGTCATGCACAGAATTCAGACGTATTATGTTCTGTTTTTAGTGTGACAGATTTTGACAGGCCCACTAATCAAATCTTCATCTTGTCTTCAGGAAACATGAACTCTTTACCAGGCAGAAGTGTTCTATCGCTGTGCAGACGCTCCACAAGCGCTCTGCGATTACTCGCAAGCCCGTCAGGTCACCCTGTCGCCCGCGACATAGACAACACTGTCCTAGGGACAGTACGGGTCTGCCACTCGGGGGCGAAACACAGCATAAGCACCAAGAAGCGAGGCTATGATATCACCAGAAATCCACATCTCAACAAGGTAATGTGGCTGCCTCAGAACCGAGGGGATAACTTAGGAGTGCTTATGCCATGCAAGTTTTTTTTTCATCAAAATCAAAGTTCGTGTAGATAAGAGTGATTGTGGCTTTGATTTATCCTTGGCACGGAGCCGGGGCAATTTAGAATGTGGGTGCAGTTATCGATGTTCAGCTAAGTGAAGAGAACATCGGTCCTGCTTGAACTGTCTGCTTCCTTAGACCTTTCTGGTAGCTTTTCAGCTATTACAGTGAGATATTCAAGTCCACAGGTCAGTTGGCTTGAAGTCCTGTTATATAGTTGCTGGTTTTTATTACAATAGAGACATGGACTATATACAGCTGCACTCAAGTGAGTTGGCTAAATCTAAGGACACACTTAAAACCATCCTGTCATCTAGATGGACGTTCTTAGTTAGTCCTTAGGGTGCTTTAGGAAAAGAGTGCTTAAGTGCTTAAAATGGTTCACAAAAATAAAAATGCATTTTAAATTGAGTTTTCTGATTTGTTTCAGCAACTGTATGCACTCTCAGGAAATTTAGCTATAGAGCAAATTAAACAGGACATGACTACTGTATTTTTTCTGCTTTTGGGAACTGCTTATGCAGTGATAAACTGCAAGCCAAGAGCAAGAGCTTCACCATTCAGGATATCCTCTTGTGTCCAGTCATAGCCCCGTTTTCAAAATGGCAAATAGATGCTGAGTATCTTTATTTTCAAAGCCAAAGGAGGAGCAGACAATGCCAGAGAGAGAGATGGTGAGGGGGGTGGAGTGTGTGTGTGTTTCATGTAGGTGTATGTGAAACAGACATTAGGTACAGTATATAACTGAGTAGGGGAGGATGGCCAGGAAGCCGTTCTATTGGCCAGAAATAAATAGCACGAACATGTGGTGTCTCCCCTCTCCTGTCTGGAAACCTGGCCAAGATCCGAAACACACCCCTGTGCCGTAATGGCTGCCTAAGTGGTGTTGCCTTAATATGAACCACATTGTACGGCGTGCCCAGTTGGATAAGCCTTGTCTGGCAGGAACAGGCTGTAGTTTGTTCAACATGCCCATTGGATGGTTACATTGGTTAGATTTGGCCAAACTCAGATTCACAGAACACAGACTGTGAACCATGAAGGATATGCAATTCAGCTGAGTGACTGTAGAGTCATCTAGAATATTGTGAGGTATTGTGAGTTAGCTACTGCAGAATTGCTTTGATATAATAAAATATATTATTTGCTCATTTGTCAGCACCAGTCAACAAGTCCTATATTCTATTCTGATATGTTGGTGCATTCCTAAAATCAGTAACTTTACATGCAGATGTAGACAGGAGAGACTAACAGGGGCTGCCACTCTTGGGTCTTCACAGGGCATGGCGTTCACCCTGGAGGAACGCCTACAGCTGGGCATCCACGGCCTGCTACCCCCCTGCTTCCTCACACAAGATGTCCAGGTGCTGCGGGTCATGAAGAGCTACGAAACCCGCACCAACCCCCTCGACAAGTAAGACGACACCTCCCTCCCACCTATCTGATTGGACAGAGGTGTGTCATGGGGGCACATGTAGTTTTATCTGTGTGTGTGTGTGTGTGTGTGTGTGTATAGTCAACTCACACACAGTGTGTGATGGTGAAATATTTGCAGACACACGGTTATATTTATAGCACTGTCTGTGTCATGGTGTGTGTTGTACAGCTGGTAATATGGTAATATGGTGTACAACAAAGGGTTAAGCCCTCATGCCCAGGCTGGTGCAGACTCCACTGGTGACGGTTTGATACTGCTCAAACAGTGTGCTGAGGAATTTCTCATTGAGACAAGGATAGAGTGTCTGTTCAGCGACCTCTTGTTTTTTTTTTATTATTATATTATTATTTATTATTTTTTAGTAGTTTTTTATTATTATTTTTGCAATTTAGTAATTTTTGTATTGTATTATTTCTTCTCCCAATCACCATCAACCTTCCCAGGTATATCTTGCTGATGACGCTGCAGGACCGCAATGAAAAGCTCTTTTACCGGCTGCTGACATCAGACATAGAGGAGTTCATGCCCATTGTTTACACGCCTACCGTGGGCTTGGCTTGTCAGCAATATGGCCTGGCCTTCCGTAGACCCAGGTGAGGGGTGTGATGTGTGCTGGGCAGTTGACTGTTTATAACACACCAAACGTAGGCTCCTAATCTTTAAATTACACTGCGTAGTACAATACTGTAGTTAAGCCTCTTACAGTTCGACGAATGCTCACTCACATGCAGTTCAACAAGCAAGACAAAAGCCACACTTGCCTGCAGAGTTTTAATATGAACTTCCCTTTTTATCTTGGGGGAATTAAGGTTATGCACACGCCACAGATCTTAATGCTTATCCTTATAGTTACATCCCTTTTTTGGCTAGGTTCTGACTTTTATTGGTCACATTCTCAGTAATGGCCTTTGCCCTTAAGACACCTGTCTATTGTGGGCCTGTGTGTTTAGAATCAATGAGGCATAACAAGGAAGAACCAACGACATATCTGACTCCATCATACAGTTCCCATAGGGATCACTTTATGTGTGGTTGGTGTATGGTTACAATGAGGTTTCTGTGTGACATAAAAACCACCAATGGACCAGGGGTCGATTTCCCAAAAGCATAGTTGCTACCTAAGTTAGCACCTTTGTAGGTTACAATATTATTGCCCATTGCCAACCAACTAAGTTACTAACTGGTTAGCAACTATGCTTTTGGGTAACAGACTAGTCCAGACCATAAACTGTCTTGGTTGGGTTGGTCAGATTTTAGATCATATTTGTAATTACATAGACAGTATAAAGCCATATGTCATATATCTCATAGGTATAGAACCACATGTTAAAGAACAATTAGTACAGACTACTCTTGGAGATGCAGTCAGTGTTGTTGGATGATATTGCGTTTATTTAGGTTCATATACCTATGTTATTAATATCTTAGTAGACACTTTTGTTCAACATCTGCCATAGAGCCAAATACCAAACAAAACATGTCAGAAAGATAGGTCACAACTCCGTTCACTTCCTCCAGAGAAACTCCACACAAAGTTTTGTCATACAAAATGAATAAATGTTATTGTTTGGAGACAGACTGTCCCCACTTTACATGAATCCAGCTCACAGAGCTTGGACGAAGTGAGAGGACTGTTAGTTTTAGTGTCTCTGGAGGATGTAGAGCTCGCAGATCACGAGGACATATTAAATGAATATGTCAAAAAAGTATAGTATATTTAAAGGATACTTCATGTTGCAACCATAATTAACCATGGAGACACTTTTTTTTGTTCTTTTTTTTCACCACCAGAGGTCTCTTTATCACCATTCATGACAAAGGCCATATCTCTACAATGCTGAACTCCTGGCCAGAGGAGAATATCAAGGTATCTGGATGAGTTGTGTGTTGATGCACTGTACATTCATTTGACTGCTATTATAACACAGCTTCACATATGAAAGTCATACCAATGCGTGTACTTATATACACACACATGCATGCTTTCATATGGAAGTCCATATTGCATATCCACATTTTTGCACAATTACAGAACTTTTGTTCTTGCTTTTGTTTGATGTTATATAACAACAAGAACGCTATTGACTCACTGTGTGTCCAGATACTGGAAATATATACTCAAACACTTCTACCTTGTTCACATATTAGGCCATTGTGGTGACAGATGGTGAACGTATCCTGGGCCTTGGTGACCTGGGCAGCTATGGTATGGGCATCCCCGTGGGCAAGCTGGCCCTGTACACAGCCTGTGGTGGAGTGCCTCCCCAGCAGTGTCTGCCTGTGCTGCTGGACGTGGGCACCGATAATCAGGTAGGTGCAGGGATGGCACCCAGTGCTACTGCCTTAGCGGGGTTAAAGAAGCCCTGTGTATGTTTTTTGAGGGGGTTTCAGTACCTCAAAATGACATACAAACAGCAACACAATTTGATATTGATATATTGAATACAGTGAGTGAATGCAAAGCTGGGTTCAAGGCCAGTCGAAACTGAAAGTATTTCTCAAGACCTTACACATATCAACTGAAGGTTATGGGGCTGCTTACACATAGCAACTTAATGTTATGGGGCTGCTTACACATAGCAACTTAATGTTATGGGGCTGCTTACACATAGCAACTTAATGTTATGGGGCTGCTTACACATAGCAACTTAAGGTTATGGGGCTGCTTACGCATAGCAACTGAATGTTATGGGGCTGCTTACACATAGCAACTTAAGGTTATGGGGCTGCTTACGCATAGCAACTTAATGTTATGGGGCTGCTTACACATAGCAACTTAAGGTTATGGGGCTGCTTACGCATAGCAACTTAATGTTATGGGGCTGCTTACACATAGCAACTTAAGGTTATGGGGCTGCTAAAGGAGAAAAAAGTTACGCCTGGAACATTCGCGGCTAAGCCTTGTCAAATAATGCAGAATGGCCTATTTCTCTCTCAACGTACAATTGAGAATTTAAAAGTGAAATAAATGAATCAAAATACACACTACACAGTATGCAACAGTTTTTTTACACTGAAAAAAAACAACAACAAGAGATTGCATTTGGAGTATGTAGCGCTTGTCAGGGCATACCGAATGTTTGACCGCTACCTACCTGGGTGATGCCTAGCTGCCATGATATGCGTCAATTCACTCTTGTCAGTTTACTTTTCTTTTTAAATAGTTGATATTGTTGTTGATATAATATTTATGTAGATTGACATTTGTTGATGTTATTTTTATTTTCTGATAGATGCTTTTGAATGACCCTCTATACATTGGGCTGAAACACAAGAGAATACGAGGGAAGGAGTACGACGAGCTGATTGATGAGTTCATGCAGGCTGTGACTGACAAGTAAATGAGAACTTAATCTTTGTCCCATTTCCTTTATATATGTATACTGCATACTGCATATACACACTCACATTCTGCATTATACTGCATTGCATTTTTTTTCTGTGTAGGTATGGAATGAACTGCCTAATTCAGTTTGAGGATTTTGCCAACAACAATGCTTTCAGAATCCTCAACAAATATCGAAACCGCTACTGCACCTTCAATGATGATATCCAAGGTAGAGTTAATCAGCGTTTATCTTTGGGATGCTGAGGTTCTGGTACACTAGTTCCTGGAATGTCTTTATGGCCATATAGTTTTCACTTGAAATCTAGATCAGTGGTTGAACTATATTGTACATGTAAGCCTCAAGATAAGTGCTCTGGATAACTCCCCCTTCCGTCTTAAATTTGTATCTTTAAACCGAATCTGTGCCTTCTTTATTTCTTACTTTCTTTCTCTCTCTGTCTTTGCTTCTCTTGGATATCTGTTGAATCATTGTGTCTCTCCATCTGTTTGAACTAGGCACAGCCTCCGTTGCTGTGGCAGGAGTCTTGGCGGCTCTGAAGATCACCAAGAACAAGCTGTCAGATCACACCTTTGTGTTCCAGGGAGCTGGTGAGGTGAGTCATAGCCAAATCCTTCTAACTCATTTTAGCTTTGCTGTAGGCAACATATATTTTGTTACTAAGTGAACTTATTGGCAGTACGTCATCTTTAAGGCAATCTCATCCAAGTAATGCAACTCAATAAAAATGCATTACAGAAAAGGAAATTGAATCACACTGTGGATCTTGTAGCAGAAATGAGACTCTGGCCTCATGTACACTCTTCTGCCTCTGCCCTCAGGCTGCCATGGGCATCGCACAGCTTCTCATCATGGCCATGGCTAAGGAGGGAGTCTCCAAAGCAGACGCCATCAAGAAGATCTGGATGGTTGACTCCAAAGGTCTTATTGTGAAGGTATGGGATGTAAGATGTAAACTATGTGTAGACGTCACTGAAGATGGTGTGAATTCCCTTATCTGTTAGCGTGAATAGTCTTGAAAATCAAGATTTGTGCTTTTATCATGCTGTACACAGCCAGCTGATTAGTGCAGCCAGCAGGATGGTGGACCCATCACTGACTGGCACAACCACACTGGTGGCTGTGATGGAGCTATAGATGAAACAGTATAACAGTCACAACACCAGCTCATTGCTGCCATTGCAGTTTATCAGTGGCAAAACAAGAAATATTGTTAGTAATCCCTGATTAATATGATTAGTTAGATGATGTTGGTGCAACAATTGCAAAATTGATTCAATGTCTATGCTCATTACAATGCTATGGAAACATTCCCCCAGTTGATCATTCCCAGACCCTATTTGCAAATGAAAGGGTTTTGTGACACTCAGTTAACTGTAATGTTACCTCATCCTCAGGGTCGGGGCAACCTAAACCACGAGAAGGAGGAGTTTGCTCACGAGCATGCTCACATTAAGACACTGGAGGAGGTGGTTGAGACCATCAAGCCCACAGCCATCATCGGTGAGTGGCCGAAGAGCACAGTCAGAGTGAAAGATGAGAACAGATGGATAGAAGTACAGCATAGCCTTCTTTTGTCTCATTAACACAGCCCATTTGCTTCATTAAGGCCGCCCATTCATCTGAGTGGTGTTGGGTGGCAAAAGTTCATTAGGACGTGCAAGCCCTTAGCAACTGATATGGCTTTGCACCAATTCATTTTTGATTACCAGCACTTCAAGATAAACTTGAAAGACATTGATTTTTTTGGTTTCTGCTTCGGGTATATGAATTCACACAAAAATCAGTTGTTTTTAATAAAATCAATCTCTGACCTGGTTGTGTGCTCTTTCTTCAGGTGTGGCTGCCATCGCAGGGGCCTTCACCGAGAAGATCATTAAGAACATGGCGTCCTACAACGAGAGGCCCATCATCTTCGCCTTGAGCAACCCCACCAGCAAAGCGGAATGCACTGCAGAGCAATGCTATAAACTCACTGAGGTAATCTGAACCCACAATCACAAGACACATAGTTCACTAATATTGATGAAGGAACCAAATGTGTATGTCCTGGAGGTGATCCTAGGCATTTATCGATTCTCAGCAATCATTTGGAATAGTGATTGCCTTGTATTTTCTGTGGTCTGATTACCCCCTGCAGTTTTGCCCTTGCATTGAAAAAATAATCCATCATATTTTATTCAGTGAAAAGCATACTGTAATACTTAGCTATTAAGTGGTGTGAAGTCTATAATTCCTAGTTACAGAAAGTGACTCTTTTTTCTTAATGATAGGTATTAATTTAAGTTTTTTAGCTATTCATCATCTTAATTTAGCCGGATGAACGCTTAGCTAAGTACTATCAATTATTTTCTGTTACGGTCCCCCTAGGAAAAAGAAAACATTTTGCACCCACCCCCCCCACACACACACACTCAGCAACAACTATAAATAGTATCATTTGTCTACAAAATTATTATAAGTATACCTCTGCACCATAGTCACAGTGAAGCCAAGCGCTACATACGCTTCGTCATATTTCCTCATCTTAGCTTTCGCTTTCAGGTGACTTTCGTTTGTCTCATTACCTCTGTCCCTCTCCACCTTTCTTTTCATCCCTGTTAAATATTTTTCCATGGTGTGTCTTGGGGGTTTGTTCACTGCACTTCATATCTACTGCTCTTTGCTGTGTGCGAGCATGCTCAGTGCAAAAAAAACCTACACCATAGAGCTAATACTCCCTGCGCACACTCTGACAATGAGTACAATTACACTTTATTCTAGTACAGAAAAAAAGCATGTTCCCCATGGTCATACACACCCTCTCTGGCATCGCACCCCACTATTTGAGAAGGACTAACTTAACTATAAAGTTCAGGTTTCTCCCATCAGATTCTTAGCTGATGTAGTGAAAGTAGGACTGAGTGAACTCTGTCTTGTATTGTGTTGTCTGAACAGGGCAGGGGCATCTTTGCCAGCGGGAGCCCCTTTAAGAAAGTGACCCTGGCAGATGGGCGCACTTTCCACCCAGGCCAGGGCAACAATGCCTACGTCTTCCCTGGAGTCGCCCTGGGGGTCATCGCCTGTGGAGTGCGTCACATCTCCAATGACATCTTCCTGACAACTGCTGAGGTGACATTCTTGGGTGTATGTGCCAAAAGCAGGGTTACTGGCCATAACGTTAGGGCTAACAACTGATCTCCAAAAGAATGCTTCACTTGGCATCTGTTGTTACTGAGATCAGTGGTTACTCTTGATTAACCCAGTGGCTTTTGCTCCCTCTGGTCACGTGACTCACAATGCACAAAACCACCACACTAGCCATCACTCATTCATACATTCTTTTTGTACAAGAAACACCTTTAAGTGGCATGTTGAGAAACTGTTTCTCCCCCATCAGGCCATAGCAGATATGGTGACAGAGGAGCACCTAGCGGAGGGCAGACTGTACCCCCCTCTCAGCACCATCAGGGAGGTGTCCTTCAAGATCGCTGTCAAGGTCAGAACCTCCACCATATTTAAGTTACCCACTATCCCACCATTTCTAGTGTCGCTAAATTCTGACTGTCCAATTACTTCCTACACATGTATGCTGAAAAGCCACGGTGCCATCATTACTGCATTTGTTTTTTAGTGCTGTAAAGTAAAATATATCCTCAGATTGCCCACACAAACTCCTATTACCTCAGCGTCAGCCATATAATGGGATACTTTATGTTCTTTATAATCTATGATGCACCCAAACCAAAAATGTATGAAGAACTCCCAATATATACTCTACTGACTCCTACACACCTATTTTTCTTCAGCCTAGGTAAGCGTGATGCTATTACACTTATGGACTTTGAAATTGAGCTAGGCTATATTCAGATGTTGGTCTATTTTACAAACTGGGTTAAGAGGTTTCTTCTAAGAATATCTCCTGGCTTTCTGAATTAATGAAAATTCTGAATATCAGGAATGCACTTACAATGCACCTCCCACTCTTTCTTCAAACTGCAGTTTTTATTACACTACTGCACTTTCATCTCAAAATACTGCAAATCTAATGTTATATATGCACACTTGAATGTTTATCCTCTTTTTGTATGTCGCTTTGGGAGGGTGTAAACCCCTCTGATTGCTACAAAGGCATCTCACTATGAGGGAGAGACTGTAGACAGACCCATGGGACCAGAGTAAACGTGCTGGGTTTGTAATGAAATGGGCAAGAAAAAACTGCTCGATATCCAGGTCCTCAGAGTTACTGAAGCTACAGACAGGAGATCCTACAGGAGTGCCAGGCCCTGTGAAGCCACTATTTTGAGGAGGTTGGAGGCTGCAGAGACCGAATCTCACCCGCCTCTTGGCCAGACGCCACAACACAATACTCTAATGCATTCTTAGCTGGACAGACCTTCATCAGAGGACACACACACACAAGTCCTCCACAAAGTGCATTTTGCCTCTACCCTCTTAATTTCACTGCATGTTTTGGTTCTCTTTCAGCTGGTGGACTATGCCTACAGGCACAATATTGCGTCTCTGTATCCGGAGCCCAAGGACAAGGAGGCTTTTGTCCTGTCCCACGTCTACAACTCCGACTACGACTCCTTCACCCTGGACAGCTACGATTGGCCAGCGGATGCTCAGAAGCTCCAGAATGTGTAGACAGGTTCCAGTGCCAGAACTGATAGCTGAGTCACTGTCTTGTCATTTCTCTCACTCTCTTCTTGTTATGTCTCTGTCCTTTCGTCTTTTACTCCTCTGCTGTTTGTGGGATGGACAGACAGATGGTAGGACAAAGCGGGGACGAGTGAGGAGAGAGCTGGTCTCTCTTCACTGGTTTCCGTCTCCTTTTTCTCCCACACTGTCAGACCCTCCCAGTTAAAGACAAAAGACAGACTCCAGAGGATGGAGAGAAACCCCTTTTTCTTCCCCATTTTTCATCTCATCCCCCTTTCCTGTCTTCTCTCATTTAACCTCCTCCTCTCTTCCCTCTATGTCGGGGACAAACACATATCTATAAAACACCTTTTCTTTGCTGTTGCTCATCCAGCCTACCAGCCAGTCACCACCCAACATTTTATACTACTAATGAATTTTCTTTTCGTTTTAATTATTACTACCGTATTTGGCCCTGGTGTCAAGTGCTCTTGTCTGTGCCCTATGTGGCCTGTACCAAACCAAAACAAACCTATTTGCGTCCACACTACATCTCCAGATACCGCACACATGTCCAGCAGTCCTTTACTTGGCTCAGAGCGCCAAGGCCAGACTAGTCATGTCTCCGTGGACTTAAACAAAAGACAACCGGGGGTCTTGAAGAGTACCTCACAAAATAGCTATTAAATCCGTGTTATGAGAAGGTATTTTGCTCTGTGTTCTCTTATTTTTTATTTTTATCATTGATATTATGTTGTTCGTCACTTTTATTAGCCTATCATCGAAAGCACTCCTAAGTGTCCATGATTTCATCGGACTTGCTCTACCCACAGAAAAGGTTTAGATAAGAGGCTATTTTTGTATAAAGTGTGCCAGCATAAACGGACAGGGTGCCTGTGACTGTTTTGAATGTTTGTATATGAAGAGACTACTGCATTGTAGTGGTAGATGTAAGGCTTAGCCAAGAGATATTTTTTTTGTGTTGTTCTTTTGTCCACTGTTTGAGTTCTGTCCTGTTATCGATGATGGTTTTAAGTAGAATTTTATTTTGCTAAAGTTCCAAAGGATTGGTGGTGGTGGTGGTGGTGGTGGTGGTGGTGGTGGTGGTGATGGGGTGTTAGTGGGCTTCTGAATAGTGAATAGCCACTATTAGAGCCATGCTAGCGTGAACATTTGTGTGTGTGTGTGTGTGTGTGAGTGTGTGTCTGTGTTTTTCTGTCCATTTCCATAAGCTAAGGCTTAAAAAATGTTCCAGTGTCTTGCTACAATAGAAGCCCAACAAAAAGCTCCCTGTTTCTGTGCTGACTTTTATGAACATGCTTTATTATGAGTGATGCCCTATGAAGGAATTGTAATCCAGGGAGGGAATTTGTTTTTGTCTGTTTTTCAAGAAGGTAAACACTTTGAAGGGAATATACTAAATGATAAATAAACATATGCTTTTGCAACTGTTCTGTGTCTTTACTAAAGTGGTTCCATTTGAAATAATGCAAATCAAGTATTTGGGGGGGGCTGCTCTGAACTACACCATAAGTCGGGAGCCAGGGATGTAGCAGGATTCCTTCCATAGGTTTGCTCTTCCACACAAACTTGAGCGTGGCATGCACTACTGGCAGCGGGGATACTGGTCACACTGCTCAATCACTAGACTTCATTGAAGTTCTGTCACACTCTAAACCTTTTTATGCTGTCGCACTATGGACTTTTTTGTTTTCACCACTAGATGTCACCCTCATGAGCTGTCCCTATGTTTTGTTAATTTTCCATTGTGTCCTAGGTTGATTACACTCACCTGCACACGGTTACACTGGTCATGTGCCTGCCTTGTTTTCCAATTACTCACTAGTATTTTAGCCCTGGGTTTCTCTTCACTCTTTGCTGAGTCCTCAAGGAGTAACACCTTAAGGTAACTTTGGTCCTTGCTATTGTACTTACTCATTTGTTCTTGAGAATCTTGCCCTTGGATGTCCTTTGTGTCTGACTACCTGTTTTGCCTTGTGGAATACTTTTGCCTTTGGCCTGTCTAATTTGGAATTTTCCTTGGATTACTTACCTCATTGTTTCATCTTTTGGATCTTCTGAGCTTTTGTATTTTTTCCCCGTTTGTCTGCAACTGAGTCAAATCACTGTCAGCCTGGTGGGTTAGTGGGATAGTCTACAGACTGTCACCCAGGTTCAAAACCTGAGTGTAACAGACACCCAGGTTCAAAACCTGAGTGTAACAAGTTCTCTTGGTCTGGAATATGGTCTGTTTAATGACTGTGAGCTTATACTTTTTTACAATGCATCAATTATTACCTCTCTCATCCCATGCAGCTTGTTGTTATGGCTCACCTGATCTGCTCTCATTCTTGCAGAAGAGCAGTTAAATGCCAGACATCACCCCACTGGCTGCAAGTGAAAAATTGATCCAAGGCTCAGACAAAACATGAGGACAGTGCACTGTAAGAAAGGTCCCAAGCTTCCAAGGTCAACTGGAAGGTCAAGGTGGATTGGTGACTGACAACTTTGTATAAGCCAGATTGTAACTGATTAAAAGCATACTGGCATTTCACAACCCTGGAAAAAAAAATATCCTTTGGAGTGAGACAGAATAGTGTTCTGCCAAGTCACATCAGCACTATGTTCACAGATGAAAGAATGAATAATCCCAAGAAAAGAACAGTATAACTATTTTAAAACAAAAATGGAGGAGGCTTGGTCATATTTTGGTATCATATTTAGTGCAGCTTTGCAGCATCTGGCCCAGGGTGTTTTTAATATGTACAGGGGTGTAATGAAATCTCAATATGAGAATGCATTCTGGAGCAAAACATACAGCCCAGTCTCAGAAACGCTTTGCAGGTCCTGGGTTCTCTAAGAGGATGATAACCAAAACCACAAAGCAGAAAGCAAGCAAAGATACTTTTGGTCTATGGGTCTATTTTAAAGAAGCCTTATTTAGACTTATACCCCATTAAATATAGCTGAAATGTGCAGTCTGCCTAGTGCATGACCATTTTGTAAAAAGTTGTTGGTTCAGCATATGGTTTGTGTAGTTCACCACTGAATCTGCATGATACAGAGAGCTCAACAAATGTATGCCTGTGTGTGCTTTGTGAAATTTAGTGTCATGATCTGAAGATGCTTAAAGATGATTAAATCTGACCTATTTTACATGATCTGAATCGACCATCTGAGAGTTTTGCAGCAGAGTTTTTGTCCTCTGAGACACTGTTGTTGTGACAAACAGAAATACAAACTACTTCCTTGTAAGATGTAAAACCAGCTGCAAGTCTGTCTGCTCCTTTTCATAAGGCTCAACCACACACTCTGCAAACACAGCCAGCAACACTCTGAGTCTTTGGGACTCTCTCTCTCACACCCATACTGTCTTACCACCCTCCAAAAACAACACATTTTTAATGACACAGACCCACCGTAGGTGCCTGAACTAGTTAGCTTACTGCCTTCGTTACGGAATAACAAACCGAAAGATCAGTACCAGTACCATTATCACTGGCTCCCTGCCATTTTTCTGCTGTAACTGTTTGGCCAAATCCAGCCACTGTTCTACAGGCCATGGCCCATATCACTGTGACAGCAACCACACATGTGGTCAATGCTTCACCAATTATGGGTACATTTCCCACCACCTTCAAACAAGCCCAGGTAACACCACTGCTCAAAAAAAAACTCCCTCGCTCCCACTCAAGTCGAGAACTACCGGCCTGTCTCTCTTCTTTCTTTCCTTTCTAAAACTATTGAACAAACCGTCTTCAAACAGGTCCCAGAATTTCTCTCTCAGCACAACCTCTTTGATTCCTACCAATCTGGCTTTAGAAGTGGCCACCACTGAAACAGCGCTTCTGTCTGTGACAGAAGTCTTAAAAGAAGTCAAAGTGACAGGCCAATCCTCAGTACTCATCCTGTTTGATCTATCAGCAGCATTTGATATGGTCAACCACTGGACTGCTGAACATGGGCATCAATGGCAAAGCACTCCTGGTTTGTGGCTAGGGCAAACATCTGCACTACACCAAACCACCACAGGGGTGCCCCAAGGCTCTGTCCAACTACTCTCTCCAAAACTGAACTGCGGGTCTTTCCAGCCAAGCAAACTATACATCACATCAGCATTAAGATAGACTGCCTGTCTTGCAAGAAACCTAGGTGTCATGATTGACACGTCTGGTTTTCAACCAGCCAAAAAGAGCATGTCGCACCTCTGTTCATTGAACACTGCTGCTCGCATCAAATTCTAAGCACTAATGTTGGCCTACATGGTAATTGATGAATCTGCTCCCATCTACCTTGATACCCTCTTGAAGCCCTGTGTTACTCTCTGGCCACTCCATTCCTCCAAGGAACGTTGTCTAGCATGACCAATGCCTTGCACAGGTCAATCCAGACTAGTCTTATCTGTTGTTCCATGCTGGTGCTACCAGAGCAATAGATACTCTCTCCACCTTCAAGACCCAGCGCTTCCAAGAATATCTCCTGGCTTAAAATTACTAGGAAAGCACTTACAATACACTTCCAACTCTCTCTCTCTACACTGCACTTTTATTACACTCCTGCACTTTCATCTCAAAATACTGCAAATGTTAGCAATATGCATTCTTAGTTTTTTAATGTGCTGTAGCTTAATGTTTATCTACTTTTTGTAAACTGCTTTGGATAAAAGTGTCTGCTAAATGGATTAACGTAAATGTAAAATGCAACTGTAAATTTACCGCAGTTGTTGAATGACCCCAACTAGTTCAGAATGTAGAGCAAGCATTGCTCCTTCCTGTAAAGTGCCTGCCTGTTTGCAAACCAGTCCATTATTATTGTCTAGGTACAGCCCAAGGTTAGATAAGGTAAACCCTGGCTTATCTACTAGCAAATAAGATAAGATATTCCCTTTAATGTCTCACAATGGAGAAATTTGCATTGATCACTCAAGAGAAAAAAGGAGACAGTTATCAGCCTTAGGACATCCACCTGTATATACACATGTAGTATCTGCACCCATACACCAACAGCAAAACACCCATGTAACTGCTGCCCCATACAACCAAGAGTGCCACATACAGTACCTGGTCAAGTACATGAGTGACACAGCAATACACAACAAAAGCAACAGGTGAGAAATAGAGTAATATACAGTCAATAAAACAGTTCTTAAAGTGCAGCATGGTCTATTATGTTGGGGTTGGTGCCGATTACACACAGCCATCTCACAGCTCTCTCACTGCCATAGGAAGAAAGGACTGGCGATGTCTCTCCTTCACACACATTGGATGAAGCAACCGGTGACTGAAACAACTATTAAGTCCTGTCAGAGTGTTACACACACACAGACACACACACGCACGCACACACACACACCCATGTTTCTGGGCCTTCAGAGATCTCCTATAGCACCTGACAGCACTCACCTTCCTCAACATCTCCTGCTGTCTCTGCTCAAATCATTCTGATTTGTGTGTGTTTGTTTGTGTGTGTGTGTGTGAATTTATACATTACATATTTAATTATAAGTGTTCAATCCTGAAGGCTATACTGTATATAGTCTGTACTGTCAAGACCATTTGTGGAAACTAATGTCTGGCTTCAAATCTGACAGTATGAACTCTTATAGTCATAAAGGTCATGTTTGACCCCTGTATGACCCATCCTGCCCTACAGGGACTGCTCAAATTGTGTCTCAGCTTAGAATATTTAGATATTTCGGAGTCATTATTCTGCGGGAAGCCCAGTCTAGACCCCTGAGAATGTAATTAGTATTGATGGAGTGGAGTGGAGTGGAGTGCTTTTAAACAGCTCTTCATCATGTTCTTGCACAACCATCACTACACAACCTAATCAGTTAATTTAACTTCCACTGTATTCACCAACACCTGAACTGAGATAAATTAACTCCATTATTCAACATTGCAAATTGAAATAAAAATGATTGGTACGCACATCTGACAAACGGCATAAACAGCTTTTTGTTTTAGCTTCTGTGCACATTGTCAGCCTTGCAGAAACTTCTCAGGGAGATGAGGGGGAATCAGATAACCCCTCACAAAGAGGGGAAATTAGCTATGTTTCTTGAGCAGAGTGAGTGAGTGAAGTATGAGTGAGTAAGCAAGTGAGTGAGCGAGTGAGTGAGTGAGTGAGTGAGTGAGTGAGTGAAGTATGAGTAAGTAAGTGAGTGAGTGAAGTATGAGTGAGTAAGTGAGTGAGTGAAGTATGAGTGAGTGAGTGAGTGAGTGAGTGAGTGAGTGAGTGAGTGAGTGAGTGAAGTATGAGTGAGTGAGTGAGTGAGTGAGTGAGTGAAGTATGAGTGAGTGAGTGAGTGAAGTATGAGTAAGTAAGTGAGTGAGTGAAGTATGAGTGAGTGAGTGAGTGAGTGAGTGAAGTATGAGAAAGTAAGCGAGCGAGTGCATTATAAGAAATAATGCATACGCATAGACATACACACATACAGACACAAACACACACAAGCAGACATGCAGATGTGCACACACAGACAGAAGCACACAAATGTCTACCCTTACATCATTGCAATGCAGACGTAAAAGCATACAGTAGCCACATCAATGTCACTGTCACATCATTTACACATGCAGGACAGTAAAAACATATAGACTACTGTCACACTGTAGACCAAGGGTTCTCAAAATTTATTGGACTGGGGACTTCTTATGGAGCCGAAATTATTTCAAGGACCCCTCATAATCACAAAACAACTTAACTATAGAGGCTTACATTCTTTTGTTCTATTAGATGCTAGATGCTATTTTGTAGCAAACCTTTTCAGGAACCCCTTGGCAAGGTGCTGTGGACCCCAGATTGAAAACCAACGGTGTAGACAACAGAGAGATGAAACAGATGGAAAAGGACAAGTCTTCACATCATACAGCACTAACACAGCACTTCACTGCAGCAAAGCAACTTCACCTGTCCCATATGATGGCTGCCTTCAGAGTCCTCCCGTTCCTCCTTGACCTCAGTGCCTCCTCCCTGCAGCGATGTAAAAAGAATAGAACAGCGTAATAAAATGACTCACAAAGTCATGCTGTTCACAAAGTGGATGTTTTTTTGCCAAACCTTTTACTCTCTGCTTTTAGACTGCAGAATGAAGATAAATTTGAATTCAACTTGAATCGAAAGAGAAAAGGATTAACATCATGCAGAGCAATGCACTGCATTGTTATGCTGTGGCTTCTTCTTATCACAGTGCATGATGGGAATGCTCTGAGCTGCCCTTCATACACTTACTATTCTCCTAATATCTTAACTGAAGTCAACTCAGGTTGTACTATTTAACAGAGAAACAAAAGTGCACAGTAGCCACAACAAAATCAAACAGAATATTAGTTCAAAATTTTACCCTGACCAACCACATGTTTAGACACATTCTACACAACCACACAGGCACATTCCAAGCAAGTGTGTATGTTGTAGCTTCAGCAAACTGTAATGTAAACTACTAACATTGGCATCAACTATATTTAACAGGATTCAAAAACACTCAAAATGTTTAAAAACAGTTTAAGAAAATCCATTCATTTGTAGAGCTTATAAGCAGCCATTACGTCTCAATGCTTTCTGGGTAAAAAGTGACATCGCCTGGTTGATATTGATGGTGTTGCTGCACCTTGATTAGACCCTGATTAGATTCAACCAGGTGGTCAACAATGGCTGTTTCAAGTGAAAGAATTTTTAATAAAACCGTTTGAGTGTTTTTAAAATCATGTTTATGTAGCTGACGCCAACATCAATCTTATAAGGTCAACATGTCTTACTAGCCAGGGATCCTTTTGCTGTCTGTGTATATAATGTTAATTGATTGACTGCACTGACTGTGGAAGTGTGATTTATGTGTGATTGATGAGTGTTGGTGTTGCTGAGAGTGTGTGACAAGTTTTTTCCCTCAAGAGACAATAAAGATTGACTTATAAAACAAATCTGGAAGATTAAAATTTAGCCATGAGAAGTGTACATTCTTACACATCTATGACACTCTAGTGCAAGAAGTTATTACGTAATAGCTTTGTCTACAGCCTGTGCTGTCACTTAGAAGTCTGCTTTCTCTCACCTGTTACCTGTTTGCACTTGTGGAGGGACCTCCAGGTCTTCAGTCAGATATATCCCACTCACTGTGGCCAGCCTTAGAGTCTCTTTTATTGGACTGGCAAATGGGGTGATCAGTTACATGGCCAAGAAGGAACATAAAGCCCTTCATTCATAAAATGATCACAACCTTTACACACTACTGGAGGAATTCCCCATCTCTCCCAAAAACACATACAACACACACACACACACACACACACACACACACACACACACACACATTCTTGTCTTGATTTTCAAGACTCTTGTCTCTTCAGAAAGAGGTTTAGCAGAAAGCCAAGCCTACACCAAAGATTTCTGAATGAACTACTCAAGAGTATTTGGCCAAATCCACAGTCAATACACTTGGAATTACTGCAATGAAAGCCGTCATCGCGGGTATATGTTTGCAGTCACAAATATATACCCATTCCACATGTGAATTCACCTTTTTTTCTTCTCCATCCTCTTCCTCTTTCTTGAACTCAGAGGGGGAGGAAAAGGAAGAGTGGTTTCTTGCATCCAGTGAGGAATGGCTGGTCTGGACTTGGGCCTGTTCGTGGTCACTGTCTGGACTGCACATACTACGTTCTGTGTCTTCTGTTGACAAAGGTGCTTACCATTGCCCTATAGAAACACAGAAGGGAAATGCACACAGTGACTCACACACAGTCACTTAATCAGCTAACTCCTCTTCTTTTTGTTTTGTCCTTTACAGATGAGGGAAATAATGCTGTGGAAGACGTTGAATGTGGAAAAACAGTGAGCACTCTCTTATACACACACACACTGTTGTTGCTCTTTAGGATCTTTATCTCTCTCAGTGACACACACACACACACAGTTGCTGTCACTCTCTTCTTCCCTCGCTGACACACAAATACACAAACACACACACAAACACATTGTGTGTGTGTGTGTGTGTGTGGGGGGGGGGGGGGCGGGGGGGGGGTGGCAATCACAAAGCCTCAAGGAAGGGGAGACAGGCCTAGCACAGGTGTACAGGAAGGGCCTCTATGATGGAGAGTCGGTCCTGACATGGATAGTGTTGGTTGTAGTCCACTCATGAGGGGAGGGTGAGAGGAGTCCACCTGAATGAGGCAGGGATGACACTCAGCATAGATAATTGTGGACAGAGGAAGAAAGTGAATTAGGCCAGGTTCACACATCAGAGAGCAAATGTGTAATTTGGGCATACATATATATATATATATGAATGTATAAACACACATACGTACACACACATATACAAACACATACATACATACACATACATACATATACACACATATATATATAAATATTGAAAGAGAGAGAGAGAGAGAGAGAGAGAGAGAGAGAGTTGTACGGCATGACACATGAAGCTTTTGTGGCGGGACTAGGCTATAGCAGCATAATTAAGGTATGATGCGTGGCAACCCAGCACCACTGCATGGATGGTCAGTGGCCACCATGCCTCGCAACTGGGGGCAACAACAGAGGCAGTCCCACCCAAAAGACCCATGAGAAGTGATGATTTGCCACACACCATCCAACTATGGGAAACAGTAAAGAGGTCTGGTATTCCCCAACTTTGCCAGGGTAAGAGAAACAGGGGATTTCTTTTGTGTTATTAGCTTCAGCACATTGTCTGTTGTCATACTGGTGAGTTACATAAAGATAAGATCACATTTAGTGACCAATTAACACAGAAAAGCATAATTCTATGGGGTTCATGCATGTTTTGCTTTGACTATATATATTACAGCAGGTCTACTGCATTGTTAAAGAAGAAGAAGCACCTATTTTGCATAGTGTCTCTTTCTGCATATTTCCTGTCCTGGGCTAGCCTGACAAGCCAGACTAAACATCAAAATGTATAGTCTGGATATGACCGATAGACCGGACTCAATCAGAGGAGCGGAATCAGCAGTTGTCTTTCAAAAAGCCTCTGCACGCATTAGCATAGGGCTACAACCAATCAGAGCAACGTTGCAAAACAGCAAATACGACATTCTTTGAAACTAATAACTTGCCTTTTTCTGCTCAACTTTCAAAGAAAAGCCAAAGTCCAACTCTTCCAAAGTCGACACCAAAGCTGATTCAAATGACCATTGTTCCTTGACCACAGCCATCTTTGTTTTGCACCATCACAACCCTGTCATCATCATGCTAAGTCCGCCTAATGACTCTCTACAAAGAAAGAGCATTGTGACTGGTCCTACCAAGCCTTGGTAGAAGACCTGCTGAGGCCCTATGGTGTGTGGCTAGACGTACCTACTGAGTAGTAGATTTCTAGGCTAGTCCTTGGCTTGTTTTGTACAGTATGTTAAAAACATGAAAATATGCATTATCTAAAAAAATGGTATTTTACAACTGTCCCAAATTTTCATAATACCCTTTCACATTTACTTTAAACAAATCATAAAAACATACACTATGCCTTTAAGGATATTATTCCTATGGTGTGACGTCATTTCACCAAGGTGAAGGCAACAAGTGAGGTAGGGTGGAAATATAAATAAATCACTTTGGATAAAAGCATCTGCTAAATGCATACAAATGTAAATGTAGGATAAGTGCCCTCGTTGATTTCTCTGACTTTAAACTATTTTTGTTTTCCATGATAAATTTAAGGACGCTAAAAAGTCATGATGAATGTGACTTGGATATGATGTAGTTGTCTTTGATCAGAATGATCTCCTTGAATGAAATTCACATTTCCAGAAACAAAATTATCTAACAGGGCCTGACATTTTAGCAGTGAATTATGCTTTAAAATGTATGTTATTATATAGAGTATAAAACTTGCTGAGATGGCATGATAAGCAATTCTATAAAACATAGTATAAGCTAAGTATATGGTCTCTGTATATATCCAAATAGTGAGATACACACAGCACACAGTGAGGTGAAGCACACACTAACCCAGAACACTGCCTGCTCAAGGTTAAGGTGCTCACGGGATATGAAAAGCAGTGCTCAACCCACATTTTCCCCATCTCTACAGGGATTGAACCGGCAACCCTTTGGTTTCACATCCGTAGCCCTAGTAGTCCACAGCTGCCCCTTATATGTAAGTTATGTAAGCCCCACAAAACACATTTCTCAGGATGCATATTTTATTTGAAGCAAATTTCACATTGCCCTTCCAGGAATTATGCACAGAACAGTTCAGTGAAAGTAAGCAGTCTTACAGTGATGCTTGGTACTGCTCCTCATTTACTTACTGCAACGGCTTTTCTCTATGTGAGAAAAAAAACGGCACACAGTGGCAAAGAGTATACAATAAGCTACATGCCAAGTCTAGATGATTAGCGGTTCACTGGCATTGTATGCAAACACTGCAAAGAACAAGTTGTGCAGATTATAGAACCATTAGGTGAGGCTAATTCATTGGGGCATGTGTGCTATATCCATGCTTAGCTGGTACCTGCATAATTTAAAAACTTAAAGAAAAAAACAATGTACACTGTAAATTTTAAAGAAGCACTTTGTTTTTAAAATGTAGTATCTTTGTATTGTACTTCACTTTGGATATAAGCGTCTGCCAAGTACACATAAACGTAGACATACCATAAACATAATGCATAGATGCAACTTGGCTGTTGCCTTTATTCGGGGGTCTGGTTTCCTGTCTATTACTCTGATGCCGTGATAATAAAAAAAAAGCTTAACTTCTCAATGCCTCTAAAAGCTTGTGTACCATGACGATGCACCGGTCTGAACATGAATAGAAAACATAGCTCACCCCTTTATACCTCACTTGAAGGGTGAAATAGTTGTGCTCACTGTTCCCTCTGTGTGTTGTTGTGCAATGCAGGCCTAAAAGAGGATGCTGCTTTTTCTAAAAGGAGAGGAGATGGACTCAGGGGAACAAGCTCTAACTCAGGGGATCAAGCACCTGACTCTACTTTTGTGCTTTTGTGCAACGATCAAACATGGCCCTGTAGGTCATTTCAGTGCCATTGAGAAAACTGTGATGATTCAAGGGGTGGCCTGTCTTTCCAGTGTTCCACTGATTTGTGTCCATGGCAACGCAACAATTAGTAGACACCTGGTGAGAGCTCTAGAATGACAGGAAGCTGAGGGTGACATATTCAGACTTGAAAAGAAAATGTCTTTTCTGTATTCTCTATTGCACTTAGTTTTTTTCTCTCAGCCCACATTCCATCTAGTTCTATAAATGAAAACAGACAATGCATGTAGGTTGAATGTACGTGAACGTTTGTGAAGGAGACGGGGAGTCCTTGGGACAGTGAACCGAGATCTCAACCCATGTGCCCACAAACACAGTCAGGGCTCAACATCTGAGTAGAAGACTCAGCGCTTCTCTCCACCTGAGAGTAAAAGGATAATCAAGGAAACCCTGTCGGGGTTAGTGTCATGACCAGCAGGCTCCGTCATTGTCCTGTACAAATATCTTAACCTGCATCAAGACGTTTACTCTAACATTTAAAAAAAAAAAAAACATTTGGCCTTACTGAACAATTTACACCGTGGGTACCTTTCAACCAAGAGAGAACGTCTCTTGAAAAGATTCCATGTGGAATTCATTTAACCTTGGTGCTATTTCCAACAGTTCTGAACCAATCCCAGAATCCCAAAGGGAGTCGTGTATAGTTAAAAAACCATAGAGTGACCATGTCAGTTCTGGGCTCACAGAAGAACAAGTGAGAGCTCCAAAGCAACTTTTTAGGTACTAAACCTTTCTTCTTTATTTTTGCTCAAAATGCTCAGTACTCAGCTGCTACTAGGACTTATTTTCATAGTTGAGCACTGTATCAATCATTATTATTAGTTTTGTCATCACAGCAAAGAACACTGTCATATACATACATACTGGCCGTGTATGTAAAACTGCAAATATTCAAGTGTAGGAATTCAGGAATCCAGAGCATTTTAAAGAACCGCCTTTTTAACAAAACGACCACATAATTAATTAGTAACACAGTTGTAGAGTAATACAGGATTAATTATGAATGAGTCAACATCTGGATTGTAAACCAAGAAAGAGATGGTTCCCTGTTGGTGGAAAAAGGCCCCTCTTTGGCACCTACCCATCCCCTACCACTTCCACTTCTAAATTCCTCTGCTGGTTATGTCTTCTTCCTGTCCTGTTTTACTGGGCATATGTGGGAGAGGATGAAGTCAATCATGTTTTTGATGATTTCCGGGGGTGGGTGCAGCACGTGGGGCTGGGTGGGGTGTGCCAGCGTCATGTCCCATGCGTCCACCAGTATCACCCCGGGCAGGCTGCGGAACATGGCCCGAAGAACTGTGTCCAGCTGCACGGAGAACCAGTCACTGTTGTACAGGCTCACCTCCGGGTCCAGCTTTTGTGGGTTGGCGGTACGCACCACCACCAGTGTCCCCGGTGCCCGGTCCAGCAGGCGGGCCACAGCGCGGCGAATGTGCCGGAGTCGGCGCATGTACACCTCTACAGGGAAAGTGCTGAAGTGCGACCAGATGCTGAGCGCTACGACGGTGTCAGGCCCTCCAGGCAGACCATCAAGCTCGTTGGCCACGTAGCGCAGCTCACTGGCAGAGACGGTGGAGAAGCGGATGGGTGGACCATGGCAGCGATACTGCAGTAGGATGTTTTGGACGCTGTCCACAGCCATGTAGGGCCCCACGTTCTTTGGGCTGTGGAGGTTGAACTCTTTCAGTTCTGTATGTGCATGGGGGTGGAGGGTGTAGTAAAGAAGAATAATGAAGAAATGCAGAGGAGAGAGGAAGAGAGTTAAGGGAATGAAAAAGAGAGAAAGTTTGTATAAAGTGAGACAAAAGTTAAAAAAATAAATGATACTAGATCAAACGTGTAAACAACTCACAAATGCATTGCTGAGTGTGAATGGAAATCAAACATATAATTTCAATATGAAACCAATCAATGCAGACCTGGAACAAAGGCATTGAGGTACTCAAACCACTGTCGAACAGTGGAGTCTCCAAACATGTAAAACAGTTTCCCGCGAAGACACTGCTTTATAGCGGATGAGTCATTGAACTGCTGTATGTGGGTCCTAGATAAAGGCCTCCAAGAGCCCTGGTAATAATATCCAGAAGGCATGAATCTTGACCTGTGTTGACGAACCAATGACAGCTCTGTGGAGAAGAATTAGTGTTAGTATTCAGCTGCATGGTCCTGAATCCACAGATCACTACATGCTAATTACACACACACAAATAAAAATATTGACGTGAGAACATAAAACTCAGCTAAAGGTTATTCACTGTAATTAACATTAACCCTGAAGCGGGTTCATCATTATAAAGTTCAATATTTAAGTTCGAGACCCGACCTTGACATTTACTCACTGGGGTAAAGCGGAGAGAGTGAGGCAGAGAAAGACTCTCCCAACCCCCACCGTATCTGTTTTTCTAATTCTTGGAGTCTTTCTAAAGAAGTCTGTTCTGCAACTGTCCTGACTAAACAAAACTGCTGTTTTTTCCCTCTTAATCCATCTTATTCTGCCCTTCCATCCTATTCTGCCCCCCATTCCATTTTATCCATCTTATATGGATAGCCAAGCCATTTCTCTGAAGATGATAAAATAAAAAAGCACACATAAGTTTTAAAAAAAAATTTTATTCAGTGCTCAGCCCCCTAGATGCTATTAATGAATGCTAATGATAACCGGAAGTTCGAACACAAAATAAACAAACATGGTGTCCGCCTTGTAACCATTGAGAATAGGGTGGATAAGAGATCGCTCTATATCCTACCTTTGACTGCGGGTAAAATAGTTATGTTGTCCATCCCGAGGGCCTGAATGGGAGCTTTGATTGTGGAGCTGTGACAAACAAAAAGAAAACCCACCCACCCAAGTTCCATCAAACAGACTAACTTCAATCAAATAATAAACGCTTCAATCTGATGCATCTACTGGTCTATAGTGACTGGCATTACTGGCTATTGTACTCAATGTGGATGTCCTAACCAATGCTGGTTTTGACAAATCCATTTGTGCCCAGAAATCCATTTACCCACTGATGAATGGGTTATTTTATAGATTGCCTTGTTACTTAGTTTTACTACCATCATTTCAACACATTAAGTGGCGATTAGGCATCTGCAACTGTAACAATCACGTTATACCAGCTAAAATTATATATATGTGTATTTGTTAGGGTTATAATGTCTGATTCTGAGACGGCTGCAATTTAGATATTAATAAAGGGTATTGGGTCGCTGAAATCCCGATTTGTAGTAGGGTTCAATGAAATAGTGATTTTGGCCACCACAGCTGTCTAGGGGTTCTGTTCTTCATAATTACAGCAACAACCTTATCTGATTTGACACAGAATGACAATAAGATAGCTGTCTAAAATATTTATTTATGTTTATATACTCATACCCCATACCTCATGAACAGCATGGACTCTGTGGTGGTGAGAAGGTGCTTCTTATAGCCTCCTTTGGCGTGATTGATGCGTGTGTCACAGTCCAGCAAGTGAGGCTTGTAGCAGTACCAGGGCTCGCCGGTGCGTGGGTCTGTGTAGTTGCAGAGAGCTGGCTGGTGTGGGCCGTTAGGCAGGCACAGGTTGCAGACAGTGGTCTCAGACAGGAAGCCTGAGCGGAAGAGGCTCTTGAAGTAGACGCGGTCTGGCTGCTCCTCACGCAGCCTTCGCAGCACGCCCACTGCCTCGCTCGAGTGCACCAGAATCACTTCCACCTGGGCTGTTCCTGTCCACAGCAGGGGCAGCTCCACAGCGTACAGCCCATCCTGCCGGTCCCTCACAAAGCCCGCGGCGCCCGCGCCAACCTCAGGTGAGAAAATACGTGCCAGCAGAAAGTCGCCACCGTGCTGCTTGGGCTGGCCCAGAAAGTTCTGCATGTGGACCAGCACCTCCAGCTTGTCGCCCACGTGCCATGCTGACTGACCCGTGATGCTAACGGTCCGAGGGGATGGCTGGATCACAAAATAGCTGCGGGCTGGGTCACTGCTGTAACGGAGCGGAGGCGGGCCCGGCAGGGGTGGCTCTGGCCAGGAGATGGACTCCAGAAGGAAGCGTTCCTCTTGGGCCTCCTGGCTGGACAGCTCTTGGCCCAGGAAGGGACAGTAGGTATGGTTGTCCAGGGGCAAGAGGGGTCCAGAAGGCTTGAAGACCGAACTGATGCTGCTCTGGAGCTGGTAAAGAGAGGACACTGACTGGCAGTTCCACCTCTGTCAGAGTGGAGACAAAGAGAGAAAGAACAGTGGAGAGAGTGAAATAAATTATAAGGAAAGTAGGGAGGGAAAAGAAACAGTGACAGAGATAAAGAGAAAAGGGTGGGGAGAGGACAGAGAACGGGGAAGGTGGGAGAGATAAAATCAGAAGAGGCAGGAGAGAGAGAGAGAGAGAGAGATGGAAAGACAGGAAAAAGTGAAGTGATATGGACAGACACAGAGAGAGCGGTGAGGTGGATGAAGGCAGAGAGCAAGTAAATAGGAGAGGATAGGAAGAGACAGAGAGAGAAAAGAGAGAGATGGAGGAAAGTGAGAAAAGGGAAAGAGGAAGCGAAAGGGTAAAGACAGTAGGAGGGGATGGATGAGGAAGTGACAGAACGGTGGCGAGTGAACGCATGTGGATTGAGGAAAGGGGAAAAAAAAATCAGTGCAGAAGACTAGCATCTCTTGCTTCTTTTTTGTCTGGATCACCTCTCCATATAAAATATTAGTGAGTGTTATAAACACCATATAAAGACAGGCTACTCTTTCATAAACAGAGTAAACATACTAGACCACACACAGTTTGTGAGTACTGCACTAAACCACTGGTTCCTTATTAACCAATGCAATATAATTTTGCCAAAGTAACACTATCAATTCATGACCAACCATAAACACCATAACGATAGCACAAAACAATATCAATGAACAATAAAAATAAAAATAAAAACCCCAATGTTCTCTCGACTCTCTTCCCTCTCTCTCTGTCTCTCTCTGCTTGCCTAACATAGAAATAAGGCTTCTCCTGACCTCCAAGGTATGAATGTTCCGCAGGAGGAAGAGGACTCCCGACAGCGCGAGGACGAGGAAGATGGGGGCATATTTGGACAGGTTCCCTCCCATGGCTGTGGCCATACTCTGTCACCCCCACACACATCACATACTGTCTTCATGACACCAACCCAAGGACATGGTGAATCCTCCCTCACACCAGTCAGCAGCAGGACTCCTTCAACATGGTCTGGGGAAAGGAGGGGGTGGGGTGGGGTGGGGTTGGGTTGGTCATAACAAACATGAAGCATGATGAACATTTGCATGTGGCCCTTCTGGCTTTCCGTACACTTCAAATATATTGACTATATGACACCTTGGTTCTTAGCAACGTTTACTACCATATGAGTAACAGAACAGACCTGTCATTTAACCTAGTGTCTGAAATAGCGGCATGAGAAACCTCACATTCACTATAAAAAATAACGGTAAGATGGGGCTGGGTATTGGTGAAATTCTTGTTACAAGTTGCTCATATCACAGGCTTAATTTAACATAACAATCTGAGCCAAACGCAGACATAAAGGCATTGACAGCTGTAGCTACAGGGTCCATCATAATAAAAGAAGTGTTCATCCAGGATTTAAAATATATCCTACAGGCTTAGGTTTCTAAACGATCAATGATCAGTGGATTCCACAGGCAAATTCTGCAACAAATGCAAACCGTGCAGTTGTAAAATTACATCTGACCTTCACATCCTAATCACAAATAACACCACCCGTTAGCTTTGAAATTGCCGAGCGGTGTGCAATGCACCGACATTACCAGTTTACGCTATAGGGGCTAAGTTAGGAGGATCTGTGAATGGTCGATTTAACGTTAGGGTCCTGCTAGCAACCTGAGCAAAATAATTATTGTGGAATTATACATTAGCCTGCCTTCAGTTACATAAAATGATTAGTCATGTTGAATCCACACAGTATACAGGAGTGTGCGATTAAAATCGCTACACTGCATGATATGCTCTAGGTAAAACAGTCCAAGAGCTTTTGCGTCACAATGATAGCCTACCTTTCTAAGCGGTGTTGTGAAATGTTATAGACGTCTGGGCAGGCTTATCCGCAAACGGGGACATTATCAAGAACACTCCAGGGGCCAATGCCAATCCGTCGTCTTTGTCTATCCGCGTCGTAATAAAGCCAGGCTGTCGCACTGGACACATAAAATACACACAACCTCAGCATGAAGTGACGTCACATAAGACACTCCCCATATACGTAGCCTCTCTGTTATTCATACAAAAATAAGGCTACATTGCATTAAGTTATTTTGCCTTTGGTTAGAGAATGATTTTGAGGCGAAGCAGAATCCGCTTTCTATAAATGCGCCACAGCCTTTAATGAAATTATGTCAGAAATAATCATAAATCCCCATAATTATACATGAAATGTGACAATGCATAGGAGTGGAAAAAGCACAGTGATTAAAAACTAGTCATTTATTTTGCTACAAGGCTAATCATTAGCAGCAATAGGCCTACGCTTTATTCAGTATTCCAAAACTCCTTAGATCTAGAACACTTATCCTTGTGTGCTGCTGGAGCTGTGGAAAAAGAATACTGTAATTTCATGATTAACCGAGGTTAATACATTGATTTTGCAAAATGTCTTCATCTATGAGGTTAATGAATGGGTGGCCTATACACAGGATTGCATTTCTTTTCATTGTACTCGATCTGATCTGACTGATTTAATATGTATTTTTTTTAGTAAACTGAGGTTAATACAAGGGTGAGGTCAATGCATGGTTTTGTTATTTAGTTTGCATGAAACACTGCCCTGAGGTTTATACGTGGTGCAGCATATATTTGGGAAATTACTGTATTCAATGCTGCAATTGGCATCTCTTCGTGTGCAAAAGTATATAAAATATGTTAAGCATGAGAGGAAGAATTTTTGTTTCTTGAATATAAACACGATGACAGTCAAGAGAAAGTCTGTTCTTTCGGCAGTCACTTAGAATACAGTAGGCCTACATTTGCATGTGGCCCTTCTGGCTTTCTGTACACTTCAAATATATTGACTATATGACACCTTGGTTCTTAGCAACGTTTACTACCATATGAGTAACAGAAGTACCACTGACCTGTCATTTAACTGAGTGTCTGAAATAGCGGCATGAGAAACCTCACATTCACACTCACACAGAGAAAGTCTGTTCTTTCGGCAGTCACTTAGAATACAGTAGGCCTAATAGTACTTTAACAACTACTTTGTGTAGGCTGGTACTGTAACCTAGCATAAAGCAGATGGTAAAAAATAACCAATGACCAGATATTGTCTGTCTCCTAATATTTCATTAACAAAGCTGGTGGTCTAATATCTACAGTTAAAATAATGGTAATCCTCAGCCTTGAGTCTAATCCCAGGCCTTAATGTTCACAAGCTCTTTGGACTGAGTGCACACAGGAGTATTACATCAGAGCTCTTACTGAGATGATCTCTGGAGTTGAGGACAGCTGACAGTCAGCACAGAGTGAGGTTTTGATTTTAGTTCAAGTTTCACAAAATAATACATCGGGCCACCTCTTCTCTGAATTTCAAACTGTGCCATGCAAATGTTTTTATATCAAATATAGCCAAACAAAATGACAAAATGACATGCAAATAATATCAAGGAAGCAACTGAGGCTTTTTCACCTACCTGCGTCATAATGCTCACTGATTGGCTTCAGACTTATATAGTTTCATATATTTATATAATATAAATAGTAGGTTTGGCATGCAGCTGGTGGTGTGCGTGTGCTAAAATTATGCTAAATTAACCATGGTTAATGGTAAATTAACCACGGTTGTTCACCTTTCTTACAAATTGTAGCATGAAATTTAAAGACCCATACTCATTTCGTACAGTGCATCACATGTAGGTTATGAACTTTAAAGTAGCCATTACACTCGTTTTGAACAGACTGCATAACAACTTGCATAGGTGATAAGACAAAATATGACCATCAGCTCAAGGCTACTAACTTACTTATTACACACACACACCACAAGCCTACCTGGTGAACATCAACATCAGAGATGTCTGATGGGCTCCCTTAAAAGTAAATGTGGTTCGATTGTCGGCTTTCTTATTGTAATATCCCATATGGAAAGTTCTACTGAGAGTTCTATCCATATCATATGCCTCTAAGCCTATGTGACCAAGCAGGTCTACTATTACAGAGCCAGAATAAACTGGAGCTAGAGATAGTGTTAGATCAAAATGAGTATCTTTTATTTACATCAATGTCCACAAGTTCAACTGGATAATTATCTAATTTATCAGCAATAAATACTAATTAGATATTTAAAACAATATAGGACTGTATTACACCACCAGGGCAGTTGGAGTGGCGGTTTGGACAAATGTGGGAGTCACCACCAGTTTAACACCACAGCACCCAATGTAGTTTTAAACAACACTATTGCACACTAAAATGTCCCTGCTCACAACAGGCCCAAAATGACAGCAAGCACACAATATAACACACGTGCATAGTTACTGGCCCACCATTCCAATCCCCCTCTTCAACAGAGGTGCAGTACTTAAAGACACAAAACAAAATGGTCGGTTCACAAAGGGTGGGAAAAACAGTGTTTGGCTCCTTTCAACAGTCTCTGATGTAAAGCCAAAACAAAAAGACAAACATATTAATAACATACAACACATTTTGAAAGCAACCATAACTGTACATCATTTACCTCACTAGTCAGCAACACATTTCTACTCCTCGGATCCGAAACAAGCAGGTGACTGGAATCTAAATTTACAAAGACACATTAACATCTCAAACTAAGGACAAAACGCATTTTAAAAGTTTCACCCATAGTTTGATGCACCTTCTCTCCTGGCTGATGTGCCTAAAAACTCACTCCAGGTTGCAGCCCTTCAGCAAACAGAAATCTAATGGGTAACAGCATTGCTTGCTGTTTAAATCTTAAATAAACTAGTAACTTTTACATTTCACTGTGATAACCAATTTTACACAAAGCTACCTGATCACCAGCAAACAAAAGCTGACATCAGGTGCATAGAGTTCAGGTGTCCTCAGTACAGGAAGAAAGGCCCAGGTAAGTTCCCACCCCTCTTTATAAACCCTGCTCCTCCCCTGGGTCTGAGTGTCAGTCAACCACCCCTCCACGCCAATAATTAAGCTACAATTATCTCGCTCATTTTTTTCCTTAACCCTGTCTATCCTAACCCTATTTGTGTGAACTTTACACTTGAGAAAACACTGTCACCAGAATTGTAACCTACATTTATACTGTGTAGGCCTATAGGACTAATTTTCCAGGAAGCTGTAAAATTTTCCAGCTCTACAAAAACAGTAATGTTGTGGAAAACCACCTTGATGCTTGCAAAACCCACAAATCAATATTCTAACACATACACTTGGTCCAAACCAAGAACTCACTGTTGAAGTAGAATTGTTGACGAAGACTTTATTCACAATACCAGCAAAGTATACAAGAGACAATTGCCCCAAAGTATAAGTTGTTGATCAAGTCTGACTGTCCCCACCAAAACATCCAATCTTAAGTTGCTAGAATCACCTAGAGGCCTCCCCTACCTGCGTCATATTAATTAATGCAAGAGGCCTCGGTCCTGTTCATATTGGTCCTCGGTCCTGTTCATAATTCCTTGCTCATCCGGTTATAAAAAAACTATCATTCTTGCTGGGCGTTTCAGTCTAACGTGTGTTTCCTTACATTAGGCTCCTATTTTGAATTTTATATATGCTTCTTATATTGGCTGGCATGTACTTCCTTACATTGGGACTTCTTACATTTACTTTTATCTCTATGATTTATATTCCCTTCATCTAATTACCATGGTTCTCATGTGTAGAGCATCTATTCCTATCATGGTTCTCATTTGAACAACACCCACTGAACAGCAGATCTCCGTCACTGCCACATATCATGATGTCCACCCAATGCATAATCATTCTTCAACATGTCATGGTACCCACACAAACTGAGGTCTCTCATGCACAATACATGTATGGAATCTACCCAGTCCTAGGCGTCCCAGGCTCCAAAGCACATTCCTGCACTAAATCTTGTCTGTTTTTCTACTCTCTTTCCCCCTTTCTCTGCCTGGAATATTTCGGCCTTCTGGGCTACCATTAAGATGTTGCAAACCACCCTTCTTTCATAAGTCAGTATAAGCATTACACTCTCAGGTTAATATTGTGTATAATAGAATACTATATTCTTTATGATAAAAATTTCCACAGTAACCTGAAATTAACTTTAATTTATAAATTTCTTTCGAGGCAATTCGTGGTGCAGCTGATTTTACTCAGACCTGGATTTTTGTCTATTTAAAAGTGAAAGTAGTTCTCCCTATACTGATTAGCGCTAGAGCCCTATCCCGCATTCAATATCAAGGAAGCACTCGCTATTATGCTACACCACGGGCGTCAGATGGCCAATTTGCGCGAATGTAGCTAACTGGAGATAACTTCATCTCTATCAATGGCCTAAAGGCCTCGTGCCGCTCCAGGCTCACGGTGGAAACCTGTCACTAAAGAAAGAGAAAGATGCACGCTGATTAGCAGTTTAACCCGCAAGCATGTAGTGCTACAAAATGCATGGATTGTTCTGTCGAATATATCCTTGTCATATTGAATTGAAACTATATCAGAGGATACAGAGCACAACCAATGCATTTGGGAGTGGAGAACCCCTCCAGAGTACCACTGCAACATTGGGGTTGCACTTACAGAATGGAGAACGTGAAGAAGGCAAAATAATATTCAGAATTATTTTGCCCCACAACAGCCAAAAAGAGAGGTGAAAGTGGACCGGCCCATCGGAAATCCTATTGAGTCTCCCGAATACCCACACCAGCTTTGAGATAGCCTTCTTAAAACTGATACTTGTGGACCGACCTATTAGACCGACTGCAGCAAATAGAGGCGCGCAGTGCGCTATCAATATCGCACTTTTTTACCGATATCATTTCGTTTAGATTAAATGGTGCGCAGGACAGACCCCAGGGGATGGTCGGACCCTGGGCCCACGTCCATAAAACCATGGGTTAATCCGGTGTTCTGTCGAGTTGTCCTACTTCCGCGAAACGTCCTATAGTAGGAAGATATGACAGACATGTCTGCCGAGCTGTGCTACCTTGTCAGGAAATCCTACCGTGGGCTTTCAGTTTCATTTTTTGTCGCTGTTCGCTGTTTGATCGCTGTTTTAATGTTTTTGTCTAAAGTAGGACACAGAGAATGATGTCAAAAATAAAACCTAGATATATGCATGACGTTCTGACAATTCTAATTACAAATCAAAATATGCTTCCACATTAGTAGGCGCAAGTAATAGCCTATGAGTTAAATTTACCTCGCCAGAATATGCTTCCACAATTATATACCAGGTAGGACGTTTTGACAATTCAAATGACCCCGTCAAAATATGCTTCTACACTGATATATGCAGGTAGGACGTTCTGTCAATTCAAATGACCCTGTCAGAATATGCTTCTACACTGATATGTGCAGGTAGGACGTTTTGACAATTCAAATGACCCCGTCAGAATATGCTCTATATTGATATGTGCAGGTAGGACGTTCTGACCATGAACATTACCTCGTCAGAATATGCTTCAGCATTGATATAGTCAGGTAGGAAGTTCTGACAATTACAATTACCTCCACATAATATGCTTTTATGCATATGTTCTGTTACTGAAACAAACCTCATTTGAGTGTGTTTTTACATAGCCTAGAAGTACTGAAGTAGTTTGTTCTAAACTAACTCCATATGGATGGAGGATGAACAAAAATTATATTTTAATTTAACAATTAAATGACATTGAAACTTATACAGACAATTTACACATCAAGATTAACTTAATAACTATTACTACTATTTACATTGAATTATACAACACTCACAAATTCAACAGTTTGCAAATTCAAAATTTTAACAACACTAAAATAAATTAATTTAAACTATGTACATTTACTACAAGTGTAGTCAGTCTGACTGTTTATATACTTGGCACATTCAAAATGGGCCCATCTCAGGCATGTCCCACACCTAGAGATGCAAAAATACATTAAAACTAAAATTGTGAACGTTATTACACCTATGACAAAGAATTTCCACCCAAAAAAAGAATACTTACTTCAGCCCTTGCAACTACTTAACTTTCCAAACATGATTTAAAAATAATTCTTATATGATTATCTTACCATTTCAATCATGCTGCGCTCAGCATCAGTGTCCAGCATGGAGCACACAACACAGTAGTCATCTGCGTTGGCTAGAAAGAAAAAATCAAGGGCATTTTGTTTTTATTTGTGTAATTACATGATTGTAGGAGCCATTTCTTTATCTAGTGAATTCCTTTAATAATGGCTGCTCTTTATATACCTCTACATTTGTGAGCATGTGCCCCTATAGATCAAGAGGTCACATAGGAAGGTAACCTTGAGGTGGTGTGGCTGACTGGGAGCACAGCTCTTTGACCTTGTGACTCACCTGCTTGATTTTTAATAAGCTGAACTGAGAACAAAATGCACAATGACTAAAATTCTGTACTGTTCTATGGCAATGATGCAATATATGATATACATCATTCATAATATATGAAGCATGTCAATTTTATGTTCCCCATGACCACATGGACAAGGCTGTGAAAAGACACGGCTTTCAGCAACTTTATGTTGTTGGTGTTGAAGTCACAGAACTGTAGCTACAAACTATAAAAGCATCTCTAAACTTACCCCGATGTTCTAGTAGGGTGCAGGCAATCTGCCTTCGGTATAGCAGTACAGCTTCAGCTGTGGTCAGCACCCCCATTACTTCACCAGAGCGGATGTGGTGCTCTGCAAACTGTAATACATTGTTTATGTGTTTTTACATAGGTAGTCACCAAGGTTCAAAAACAGAGAAGGGAAATCATCTGTGCAGTTGTTACGCATCTTCAAAGCTTCTCAAACAAATGAACAAAACAATGATTTTAATTAATACCTTCAGCACCAAAACTCCGCAACTACTGGAGTCCTGCTGTTTATGATGCACCCGCCACGAGTCGTCAGACCTCTCCATCATCTTCAGGAAGTTTCTGGTTACAACAGAACCAAACCAGTTTACTATCCAAGAACATATGATTTTAAAAGGCATCCTTCGTCTTCTGTGCTGTGCCCTGACCAACATCATGCAGTGTTTCCCTAAACATTAAGGAGAATTAATACAGCGAGCCAACGTGGATAATTTAAAATATTGGGGAACAATATATATATCTCATGAATTCATAGATCTAGTTATCCCGAATTCGTTTGTCCAGCCTACCTTTCTGGCTGCAAGCTAATCACTCAGTCGACCATTTAAATAGCAGTCATATTGTGACAGGTTCTTGAATGCTACAATCTGTGAAAGCCTTTCGTAATTTTCACTTTTTTATCAAGGTTTGACATGGCAGCATGAAATGACGATACTAGAAACGCACTTGGAGAGCGCAGATCACCGCCAAGACAATATAGGGAGAGACGGTAGAGTGACAGAGTGTCGCGAGACAGTTGTTAGGTGTCCTGAGACAGCGGCAGAGTGTCGCGAGACAGTTGCTGGGTGTCCCGAGACAGTGGCTGAGTGTCCCGAGACAGTAGTTGGGTGCAGCGCGGCAGTGGCTGAGTGTCCCGAGACAGTAGCTGAGTGCCGCGCAGCAGTGGCTGAGTGCCGCGAGACAGTGGCTGGGTGTCCCGAGACACTGGCAGCAGGACAGTACAGTTTTTGCTCCCACCCCTACTGGAGAGAGGGTCGCTGGCCCAATACAAATTCCAGAAGGTGTTACGGTTAGTTGTCCTAAGACTCACATTGCCCGAAAATGTTATTGAGTTATCTTTCTCACCAACAGACAAACGCCGGCGAAAACGTAACCTCCTCATATAATATTAAACTATAGAAATAAAGGTTGATAACATTAGCTTCTGGCTTATCTTGACAATGGCTCAACATGCCATCTGAAAAACCTCAATTATTAAAGTGTAGAGGCATCACGATCTCAGTGGCAGGCGTTGAGGTTGAGGCCGAATTTTCAGTTTCCACTGTATACTGCAGTGCTCCTAAGTATTATGTTTAATCACTGTAAATATTAGGTATTTCATTATGTGTATATGACGCTAACATCCCTGGACTCCCAAATTGACGGAACCCTGTCAAGAAAGGATACGGTAAATTCCCTCCTGTGCGACAGTCACTGGACGTCGCTAAATTTGTCTCTTAGCATCGCTACCCACACAAAGTTTTTTTTCAAGGCAATAACATGACGCAAGAGATAATGAGCCCGCTATGCCTTATCGTATTCTCCCAGGTCTACGATTCACATGTAGTTATTTGATTTTGACGTGACGCTAAAATGAAATGGGCCCTTTCCGAGTAGGTGGAACCAGACGGAAACAACTGTCATGAGTATTGCAACTTCCGCGTGTATTCCTCTCAAATCCCCTCAAAAAGTATTAAAGAATGTATATTACTCTAGAGAGCCTACCCTATTAAAAGGCTCAAAAGATTTGCGTTCATCCCTGATTGTTTTCAGCTAAAAAAAAAACCTAAAGGCACTGCTTTGATTTGAGTTCTGCCGTTTGTTTCCCTCTAGTGGACGATCTTGTGACAACTACAAATGTAGGACATACATGCACATGTATTTAATTAAGATTTGGTGTACCCCATTCAAGTAAAACACAAGGCCCTGGTTATATGCTAGCACCTTTAATTTATAAGTAAGCATATATCTATTTAACATATTTTAAAATACATATCTGTTTTTCAAAAACTGGAAATGATTTCCAGTTAGAGTTGCAACAGTAAGGCTCAAATACAAAAAACTGATTCAGAGGTTTGTAGAGCACAATATTATTGCTACCTATGGTTAAATACACATTCTTACTGCATCTGTGATATCTTCATGGTACAGTGGCACAATTTACAGTTATGGAATCCCAGTCAACACAGAAATTACAAAGAAGTGGTGACTCCCTTATTGATTTCAAAGCTCTCTTGTTCATACAAAAATCACAGGGGGAAAAACACTTTGCACAAAACTATTAAGGACTAAATGAGCTGCAGGTTGAATGTTTATTGGTCTTAAAGGTCTTAAAGAGTCCATGACTAGTAAAAAGCAGGTGATGTTTAACGCAAACACACTAGCGGCCTGTACTACTGGTTACCCGGGCTAGCTTTGGGAGTCACCACTGATCTCTAAAAGAACCCTCTATTGAGTTGTTTCTGAAGCAACATGTTTTTAGATCAGCGGTTACTCCAGAAGTTACTTTGTATCATACCCCTCGGGTCTCCCCTCTGTGATCCTGTAATAACATGCTGTTTGGCTGTGAGTGCACAAGGAGGCAATTGTTTGGCCCTGTCGTTTACAGGCTAGGAGGTGGCAGCCTAGTGTGATTCAGCAACAACCCTGGGTAATTTAAATCAGAGTAGTAATCATGCTAATACAACCACCGAATGGCTCCTCTCCCAACAAGAGAAAGCCAGAGAGCTCCACTTAATTTTCACAAAAAAGTGGCCTGAATTTGACACAGACTGTACCTTTAAGGGTCATCTTGACACCTCAGCATACCTCAGCCCTACACAGGTACTGGACTTATAAATCATTGATTAAACCTGATCTGTTTCTACTGTAAAATTATTAATTTAAAAAACAAACAAAAACACCACCTTTCTATATCTACAGCATAAGAAATAAGTGTGATGAAAGCTGACACTTCTCAACTTTATTTGGAGACATTGCTTAAAAGCATTCATGAGCATTCTGTGGCTGTCTACCCATGAGCTTCAGAGGAATTGTTCTACCATCATTATATTATTATCACGGCTTGAAGAGTTCACGGGAAACCATTAATACTCCCAAGTCCATGGATGACTGAAATACCATCCTAAAATTTATTTGGAGACATTCCATAAAACAGCATTCCATGGCTGTTCCCATTTTCAAGCATCAGATGAATCTTTGCACCAGGACATGTTAGAATGTTATGCTAACACTGGGAAACTAACATGTCCAAGTACATGATAAATTAATTCAACATGTTAATATACAGTCATTAAATATATCAATGAATGAAGGTACAACATTTAAAAAGTGTCAAGATGTTGTGCGTTGAGGACAATTCATTTTTTTTGCAGGTGCACATTGGTTGAAAGAATATGCTACTTGGCCACTATGCTGTTTATCGCAATTGGGAAATCATGATATCTGGAGATAAGGTAAAAGAAACAGAAACATTACTGATGGGCTCTTTTTTCTGTCACTTCTTTGCAGGACAAAACTCGCCTGAGAAATGGAGTAATGGGTGGACAGCTGATGAGTGTACAATGAGTTATTAAAGGGGAGGTGCTTGGCTCCCTAGCAATCCCAAAGGGTTGGACTGGTGAGGTGTTGTGACTTCAAGCTTCAACAGCCTTGGCTTTTTGTTCTTGATTGTGCCTGCAAAAAATAATAAATAATTTACAATATGTAACATGTTACACTGTGATCCATTTCATGATGCAATGTTCAAGTGCTAAAACTGATTGGTCACAGAAAACAAGCTGGACTGACGGTCACATGCTGTATGAGTAACCATTGAGTGGAGTGGGTATTTACAGCGTGTATGTACTATGGACTTAAACAAGTGATTAGTTATCAATGTGCATAGATAACTGTCCAGACATGCTGTGAGAGCACAAGCAGATTGAAAAAGGCTTGCGAGGAGAGCCAGCATTGTCTCTTGTGGAATTACTGGGGTGATGGCAAAGAGGCAATGCTTGATGAACTGATAGGCATTCTTAAAAAAAACATCCCTCAACCCTTGAATGGGAAGTGCTGAAGAGCACTTATTTGTGGCACACTGACCTCCCCTATCTGTTTATCGGGAAGACCAATGGTCATCAAACTCTCCTCCTCTTGTTGACACATTGACAGACTGATTTAAATGTGGCGGGTGCTACTGTGATACTTGTCTGGGTTAATAAAATATTTTTTATCTTATGTACAACTCTTGGAACATCCTGCATCCCCACTGTGCTAGATATCAGTGAATGTTAACACTCCATCATGTCAAAGAGCACCATTCCTTACATAGTGCAATAATAATAATAAGAATCCATACTCTATAATATATATCACATATAAAGAAGAACCATATCAAAATAGTTGGCACATAAGTGAGACCTTCCATGAGTAACACAAAAGGCTAGCCTTGTTAAATCTAGAAGTATACAAAATTCCAGTGACTTATACATGCCAAACACCATGAAAAAATACTGTGTGGTCATGGCAATAGGCCTAAATAAGCCCTGAACCCTTCCTGAGTGTGTTTTTAGTCCTCTGAAACACTCCAGCTCTTGCACAAGCACCCCACTGAGATCCCCAGAAAATGGCGGGATCATTCAAAGAACAGTACCGTGCACCATGCACAAAGGACACTCAATCATAATGCTCAAAGGGCCTGTTATGGGATGGCAAGATGGTGTTGCTGTGGAGACAGCTGTGAAATGGGCGGCAAAGAGGATGACTCACTTAAATATTCTGTACAGCTGGGAACCTCCGCAACCCCCAACAAAGAAGTTGACTGCAAACAGGTTCCAGTTCTTAGGTATGATGACCAGGGAGTACCTGGACCAAATCAGCCCTAAGAGACACAATAAAATAAGGCACAGAACAATTATCTTAAGCAACATGACACTAAACACAATTAATTTAATTTCGGTCTCAGTGCTCTTTTAAGAGCAAGTAAAGCACTTCATCTGTAGTAATAAAGCATAAATCTTCCTAAACAACAGATGTAACTGTGTCTGGGCAGTATGCCAGAGGAAAACATACCAAGACTGTCCAACACCTATGGATTTTCTCTTTCAAAGTGCATTAAAATATAAAAAAAACAGCATGGCCAACATGGCCAAAAAAATCCCCCTCTCTAGAGGCTCTCCGGTAGTTCTGTTGTATACCTGTAGCCGTCAACACAGCTGACTGGGATAAACTTAATTTTTCTGCAGGTCGTGTCATATCAGCGAACCCAGCGGCAACCAGGCCCTGCGGAAAACAGAGAAAGCACCCACTTATCAGAACTACTGGGTAAGTTTTAACACCCTTCTCTTCATCCCAAAAATTTGTGGTTACTCATTTATGGTTTACACAAGCAAAGATTACGTTTTCAAATATGTTGATTTTAAACAAAAGAATAATACAAGTTATCAGAAAATTTCAAAGTAGTCACATATAGTCTACTTTTCTTTTTTCACATATAGTGTACTTTTCTTTTTTCACATTTTAATCAGCCTTGCTCCTGTCTGTATTTAGGCAGAATGCCCAAGAACTGTAAGCCTTGTAAAATCCCTTTTGAACAGTTGGTGATAAGCATCTGATATGGTGATATGCTTCTGATACGCATGTCCTGCTGTAAATAAATATGTTTGGTTCTTATAGAATATAGAGAGATGTTGGCATGAAGCCTATAGGTGCTTCATCTCACCCATTTGAACATTGGGGCCCAGAAGAATACTGTCTTTGGACCTATGGACGAAGAGAAACAAAAAAATGATAATGGCAACAGGGGTCAGATTATTTCAATGGTATGCACGCAGTGACTGCTTCTAAAAGAAAAACAAACAAACCAATTTAGCCTATTGACAGAAGTCACAATTCTTTTTGATGTTAAATCACTGCTCATAGCTGCTTAACAAGTCTTAACAAGCACTTAAGAGAAACAAGCCTAAGAAGTAAATCCACATGTGCCAAATAATTAGATCATTGCACAATAACACTGTTGCTGATCTCGGACTGGCGTTTCAAAACCCACAATCTTACACAGAAATCTCCTCAAGGCCATGTTTCAAAATGCAAGCACACTTGCCCATAACTGCATGAGCACTGCATGGTTTCATCAATGTTTAACAGAAATTACCAGGGAGCACCAATTAGCACACCACTCAGATCTGAAAAACTATCCTAACTGAGTGATTCAATAACTATGACATCCTGAAATGCAACACATTCTGCTGAGCTATGTACAGATATCTGGAAATTCTGATTACGGGAACAAATGAGGAGCCTCTCGATTTACAGGTGGGGAGGCTCATAAAGGTTTCTCAAACAGGAAAACAAGAACTCCAGTTGCGGAGTAAAATGACCAAATGCACTGATTCTCAGACACAGCTATAGACATCCATGGCGGTGGATTTCAATGAGCTGATGTGGCAGCTCATAACCCGCATATGACCACAGGGCATTCTGATATTTACCTTTAGAAGCTCTCCCGTGAAAACATGCCCTCAGTCACCTTGGTAAAGTTGCCATACATGTTTATGGTAAAACTGAGCAAACCAGTTATCAGTGATCACCTTGGGAGAGGAGGTGAAGTTAAACCAAAGCCAAAGGCTGTGTGGCGCTACTGTCATTGAGCAGAACGAAATGCCCCCACTCGGCATTATCTTTCCTGATGCAAAAGGCACAGCTGATCAGAAGGAGAAATTCAGATTAACAAAAGTATATTTTATGAAAGAATCTGACTTAGCCGTCCAGCTCTTAGCATTACGCACCGATAACATTAGCCAAGGTTTAGTACGATTGTAGTACCTCCAAGCCAAATATTGTTCATATGCATCGACTTCAGGCATGTTTTCTAACGTTAGGCAGCTAACGTTACAATGATTTTATTTCCACAGATTCTGAAATAGGCCTAACGTCAGCCGCACTAGCAGGCGCCATAGTTTGAGTCCAAACAGCGGACTTAGCGCTGTCAAACAACGAAATCATTAATGAACAATTTTAAAACAATAAGCGGTGTGTGGGAAAAGCTGATAATATTTGCCACAACTGTTAGGCTCATTAATGAAACCATTTGTGCTATTCGGTGTTTAAACATAGACAATACAACAGCCTAAGTAGAATTCAAAAGCCGTTGCCCTAACGTTACTTCCTATAAGGGGTAAGCTAATCAAGAGGCTAGACATAAGGGTATCAATTACTTATTATCTGTCACACTAATAGCACTTGCATTAATTTCAACAGTTACCTGCCGGGTGGTTGTATAGGGGTCTCAGTTTAGCCGGTAGTATATGCTCGATCCTATCCAAGAGTCGGTGGTAAGAGGCTCTCAGCATTGCCATGGCAGCTAACGTTGACGTTGGGAGCTAGCTAGGAATATAAATGACAAGCTAACGGATCTAAACCTTGCGCAAGACTCAAAAACAATAGCAATGGTCTTTCCACCACTGCACAATGTCTATTTTGTCTTGTATCTTCTAGTCTGTAACATAAGGTGCGGCCATACAGTGTCCAATGGGAAAGTCTTCGGTTTTGTCCTACTAGCGACCTTCCTTCACAAAACCAATGTTGTTGTGAAGCATGCTATGCTAAGCTAAATTCAAGAGGACCTCATCACAAGGTTACCGGGCACAACCTACCAAGACTACCTTTTCATTGGTTAGCCAGACCAGTGCTCCTTAATCGATTGGCTTAAAAGTGGACTAATAGGCGGGATTTAATAGTGGAGGTGCGTCCTGATTTTCCTCGATATATCATAGGTTTTGTTTTTGAACTTTTAATCACTTTCATCATTTGTGTGGATAAGACTGAAACACATGTGCGAGTTTCACTTCATTTTAAAACAAAAAAACAATGATTAGTCAGCACAGACAGATTCAAAATGACAATTTGATATAGATCTGTAAGTGAAAAAAAAACATTAAAAGTGGTAAAGTATTAAAACATGCCCCAACGTGTGCGCGTGCACACACAAACACGCACGCACACACACACACACACACACTGTGTGCATCAATGATTATGATCCTCACAATGGGCCTGCCTGCTTAATTTTCACTACAATACTACCACCTGATGATGATATTATTAATTCAAATGAATGTTTGAACCTTATCGCCTACTACATTTCTGGAAAACAACAAAAAACATAAACAGCCTACATAAAGGATAGAAATCTGTTGATGTGGATGTAGGAAGTTGCAGTTTTATCTTGAATACACATTGGGACAGTTTTAAAAAATTGCAAAAAGTGATCAGCGGATTGTTGTCTCAGAGTTTACCTAGACTTGTGTGAGATAGAGATGCTCACATCTGCAAGATAAGATATAGTCTACTATGTATATAAACTAAGTGTCATTTGACTATACGGCTGTTTTTGTTATTGGAATACAATAGCTAGACTAACTGATAGTTTTTAGAAACTGAATTTCTTGTAGGACAAATAAAGTATCTGTATAACCAGAGTGAACTAAGATGTCTTTGCTTTCAACTTGTATGTGCAGGCCTAGTTCCATGTCACGAGACAAATTATAAATTACCAAGTCATTGGTGTGTAAGGCATATTCTTCCATTTCACAATTATAATATTGAAGTCGTCATATTGACAGGAAATTTGGACATCGACACACTTTGCGTAAGAATGCGCAGTCATGACGTTCTCCATTTCCACTAGATCTTTGCGTTTGTCGGCCCCTGCAGTTCATTGGACGTGGGGATTTGACATAAGTGGGAAAGGAGTAGCTTGATTGCAGCTAAATAACAAACAACAGACTGGACAGCATTGAGAAGGCTTTGGGGAACCTTGGGATGCAGTTGGTGGGTGTTGAGCGTGCTGAATGGGAAAGAAGAAGCAAGCCCAACTTCCTACGCTTTCGTATTCTCATTAACTCGATAGTAAACAGACGTTCAGGACCCCAAAAGAGCATAAAGGAGACATAGATCGCAATTTGCTAGCTTTCCATTCTTTCGATGCTGTTTTTAAAAGAGGAGAGGAGGTTTGAGCACAATGTCCTGCCCCGGTAACCTGGTTTGGGATGTTCGGAAGAGATCCATTGGGTATAATGACCCAAATGTTTTAAGGATCAACTATATAGGTAAGAGAGAGTTGTATTTAAGATGACAAAGAGAAAGTGTGGACGAGTGAATTTCAGCCACCTTGCACAAACCAACAAGGGAATGTGGCGTGCGTAACATGAACGCGACATTACAGCTCTTAACGTTAAGCTAGCCAGATAGCTGGGAGCATAGCAAGCTAATAGGGTTTTACGTTTGATTATGTTATTTAGCATTTGACATTGTCATTTCACAGTGCTGCAGAGCAGCCCAAATGATATCTGCCTCTGTAACTATAAGCATTCTGCATTTGACAGTTTAAGTCTAACCATACCCTTCAGCTGGTTTAACATTAGCTAACCTGGAACTTGCAGAGACGCTATCCGCTACCCTCTTCATGAGCTAGTTGTTTAGTTTGAACCTGTTACAGGGTGCATTGTGTTTAAAATGCCCCGACTATTAAGTCTTTTAATTGTATTTACGTCAGTTTTGAGGGTTTAAACTGCAACGGGCTAACTTAAACGTCAAATATACTCAAGTACCAAATGACGCTGTCAATCAAGCTGTTATTTTGATTTTGACGTTTTGATTTTCTAACTATGCTTCGCCACTGGGTTCTTCTATAGACGCAGTCTCATGACTGTAGTTATGTTAAAAAAGATGAGTTACCCACCCGTGCATAGTTTGTTGTCTTTAAAAGGACCGGAGCTGTGCTGTGCTGACGGGGGTCAGATAGGGCCACGTTGATGAATTTGAATACAACCCACGTAGGACACTTCATGTTCTTCCCAATTTCTCATGCCCTGCTTTCCCAGCCATATATATTTATGTATTTATTTATGCAACAGTTTTGTGGTGTAATTTTCATTTTCTGTGGGAATGTGAAACAGTGAGAAGGCATATTGTTTTGCCTGTTGTTGCTTTGTACATGATGGATAGCCCAGGCTTATTTTTGCTACACAAATAATTGATAGGATGCTAAACGGGTTGGAGATTCAGCAGTCTCTGACATGCGACATGCATGTGAGGTAGAGTGAGGAAAACTAGAATGTTTTATCGCAAAAAAACAAACAAATGAACTGATGCATATAACTCAAATAGGTAAAATTATTGAAATTTTGAATCAACCCGCCTGCAACCCACATTTTTCTCTTAAAAAAACAACCTGCACCCCCCAACCTATAGGTAACCCGAGGACTTTGGGTTGACCTGCGCATCACTAGTGTCTATGTACTTTCAATGGGCTTTTTGCTTTCCTTGTAGTGTTCTCTTTGATGGAGATGGTGTACTTGAGTGTAACTGCCAAACAGAAGTGAATGCTAATTGGACAGGGCTGTTAGTATGTTGTTTCTCATCATCTGCATTAGGGCATTTTATGACCTGTGGTATGGCAGATTACTTTCTGAGTACTTTGGATTTTGTGCATCAGCCCAGTATGTATTTAGTACTCAGTTGAATTCATTAAGGTATGACTTTCAAAACAATTGGAAAAGGCAGTGGTAGATATGGTTGTTGTTGTTTTGTTTGTGCACTTAAGCTTGATCAACCATCAACCTTAATGTATGGTGGTTGTGGATGATTGATTCCTCTGTAGATATTCTACATATACTACAAGGCATACTGGTTGCTGAAAATTATTCTGAAGTTTGGAAACTTGGTAGATATTCTAGAGGGAAAGTTACCTTGGCATTCTTGTTTTGAAAATTAATCAGGTGTTCGGGTTTCAATTATAATTTTGAACATGAACAGGCGTTAGGCCTGCTTCAGGTTGAGTCATGCCTTTTGGGGGTGTGCTACACATCCTATGGCATGAAAGGGAGTGTATGTGTTGAAGCAACTTGTTAAGCAACATCGCTCACGTAATGGCCTTTAGCAATCCACAATTTCCTTCTATTAAGTTGTTGGGTTTGGGGCTTGGTCTCTGGCCCTCTGATGTTACATTGACAAATATATGGTACGTGAAGTGAGCATATGTGTCAAGCAACTCTTGGCTTTCTTTTAGAATCAGTTCTTTGTAGTATTTTTTGCATAAACATGGTCAGTATCAAAGGGCCTGATGTTCTAATTCAGTAGGGCATATTATAACCCATGCTATTAAGCACAGCAAACACTTCTTTATCAGTTGACTCCTGAAGATACTGAGATATCAAGAGCCCTAGACAAACAACTGAGGGTGGGAGTAAGTGAGTGAGTGAGTAAAGGGAAGTTCATGTCCCAGAACTATAAATCAAGTAACGGGCCTAGACGGTGCTTTTCATGAAGGCAAACAGGAGCCGTGGGACTGTGGAACCAGGCCCCTGGGTCTGGGTAGTGTAGCTAACGCTGGGAGGTGTGGGAGAAATAAACTCAAGTCATTGAGAATTATTTGTTTTAGTGGCTTAGAGACTTTGTTAGCAGCCTGTCATTTTCTGACCAGACCTTGAATTAACAAACAAAAAAGGAAAAATAGGACGAAGGCCTGTAGGATGAAGCTTACGGCAAAAGGAAGAGAAAGGAGAGGTTTCTGAATCATAAATGCCTTTCTGATGCACACAAACTGTAGCACTGCAGCTCTAGACTTTTTGGCTCTGTGTGGAATTGTGTACTGCCAACTTGATGTAAACATAATGGTGAATTGTTTCCAAATGAAGCCAAGCTCTCCTAGATTTATGCATGGCGCTAGTTCCTGGCTTGCACTGTCCAGCTCTGTGCTCATAATCTAGTAAAATTGGCCCTGCTGTTTGTAATGGATGCTTTGTTTTGTGATTCCTGTGAGGTATTCTGTATTGGTGGGTATTTCTGTGTCCCCAACACTACTCCTGCTCACAGTCCTCATTGGAACATGACACCTTGTCCCCAATGCGGTTGTCCTGATAGAGGTGTCCGAGCCTCTTGGCTGACATCAAAGCACATTTATATAACAAGCTTCGTGATTCCATCATGGATCCCTTGAATGGTGTTTGTGTGTGTGTGTCTGTTTGTTTGTTTGTTTGTCTGTTTGTTTGTCTGTTTGTCTGTCTGTCTAGCCCCAATGTCTAGTTTCCTTGCTGACCAATGACTTGAAATGGGGCCTTACTGACACTGTCACTGGGGGAGAAAACATGGACTCTCCTTACAGGCAGTGTTGGTTTCAAGATAAAGTGGCTGATCTGGAGCCAGAGGAGTTGGGCAAGTGCTGTTTTTAGACGCGCTGCTCGGTGAGATATCAGAGCTGTCACTGCTAATGGATTGAGAATACGCGCACAAGTGGCTACAGTCTGGCTGCACAGAAACAACTATAGAGGGAGGCAGTTGGTCAGGTATCTAAATTTAGTCCTCCTGTCGTTGATATCAGTGGGTGGGGGAAGGGTAAAGTTGTGGGCAAGAAGACAAGTCAGGAACTTATCTTATCAGTGGCATTTAAAGTTTGACTAATTAAAATGTTCACTGTGTGTGTGTGTGTGTTCCCATGCTTATTCAGTAGCCATCTGTGTGCTGGTGGTGACACCTGTCTTTCTCAAGACAGACCTGTATGAAGACTTTTTCTAATGGCATTGCATTCAATTCCAGACAGTGTTCACAACAGGCTTTGGAAGAAGTGGCTGTTGCTGAAGGCAGTGCAGAAACAGTTTCTCCTTCATGATCTGAGGAGGGGAACACTAGGCTTAAAACATTGTAGTTTAGTTTCAGTCAGTTATTTTTTCCTTTAATCAGTTAGTTGTTTAACTGATTAAGTATCAGAAAACGGTGGAACGATGTTAGTACTGTTCCCCAACTCCATCCAACCCAAGGGCACATCAGATAAAATGGCCCTCTGATTGACCGCCTGACACGTGAGCCTCAAGGCAGTGGAGAGTTTCTGCATAATCCCAGCCTCGTCACAAACAATGTTCAGGAAGAGGTAGTTATTCAGGCCTAGCCTAGATATCAGGGCTCTGGTGGGTTATGCAGATTTGACAGGCGCTTTTGACCAAAAGGCGTCTGTAAGATCTATATTTACAGTCTAAACACTGGCTTGTATTACAATAAAAATACTTTACAACGAGGGGAAAAAACTTTAAAATTAATAGTAGGCTAATTATGGTAAGTAAAGCAACAATCCGTGTTGCGAACAGGGAGAAACACTGTGTGTAAACTATGGCAGTTACATGGCTAACAGAGAGACGATCATCGTTACTTTTTTTCTGCTCTAGTCCTCTAGTCCACAACCCCTGCCCATCACTGTTCTCTCCGTGATTAGTCACAGAGTTTAATTTTAACTGACTGCTGCCTTACCCCTGTTGTTTATTATGTTTATTTCGGCCGTTTTTGTGCTGTGCTCCACCCCTGTCTGTTTATATTAGTTAGTGAATCCACTGACTTAGGATGATGTTGAAGCCAAATTTTTCTGATGCTGTGTTAAGACGATGTACTTTTCCTTGGTACTCTCACATGATGCTGTGTTTTCTATTGCACTTTCAACTTAAAATTCTGTAAATTTTATGTTAGCAATATGGACTCTATGTTAGTTTTTCATTGTGCTGTAGCTTGAATGTTTTCCTTTTTTGTAAGTCGCTTTGGATAAAAGCGTCTGCTAAATGCATAAATGTAAATATAATGTATTTTGGTGGGCTTGGTTGGGGACAGTGATTCAGTGAGTGAGACAGGTGGACAGTTGGTGGCTGAGAGATCAATAGTGAGGTTTGTTTGTGCTGACTAGTGGTGTATATGTCGTGTATGTTATTCAGAGAATAAAATTATGAAACTGGAAATCTTGGGGGATACAGTGCTGCCTTTGGTCTTAATGTGATGTAGGGCTAGTACTTGGGCTGTAGAAAACTGTAGAAAGTTAAAAAAAAAAAAAAATCTGGCTGATGAGGAAGAGTTGTGAAATTGAAAATGTGGTGGTAAAGACTTTTTGATTTCATTTATGGTCTCATCAGTGGAGTAAGACGGTGCCCAAGCATGTGTTCATATGAAGTGAAATTTGACCTTTTATCTCACGACAGGAGGCTGTGCTTTCAGCAATGCTGTCCTTACTGCATGGATTACAGCAATAGATAAATAAAGGACTTTGTTGATGCTCAAAAGAGAAGGTGCAGGCAAGGAAGCGTCGGCTGGATTAATATTGTAGCCTGTTGTGCATGCTTCACACGCTTCAGCAGTGTTGTTTCAGATATTTATGTGACAGTCAGTTTTTGAGCCTCTTGAGTGTGGTGCTCTCCAGGACTGAATGTCGGATCAATAGAATAGCAGTAAATGAGGCAACTCACACCATTGGAATGCTTCTGGATTGTCAGACTGTGTGCCGAAATGTTTCCAGTATGAAAAAGAAAGGATGCTGTTGGGAACATCCCTCTGGCAAACAAAGGAAGGCCTATAAGAAGGGAAATATTTTTCTGGCTAACAATGATGAAGCCTTTTTCATTTTGGGAATCCATTTTATGGTTGCTTTCAATAACACATACTCTTTTACATCGTCTTTACCCTTTAGGTAATTAGCTAGGCCTAATTAAAGGCCTACTATTGAAGTAGAAAAGTTGTGAAAAAAAATGTCAACACAGAAGCTCAAGGCCTGCATGTTAACAACTTTTCATTTCTCTCCTCACAGGGAGAAGGGAATTTGTCCAGCGTCTGAAGCTAGAAGCCATTCTGAATGTACATGATGGCTGTGTGAGTATAATGATCTATTTTAGGTGTATGCCACTGAGCTCTGCAGGAAACCAAAATAGAACAAAAATCTACCACTCCATACTTTTTCACCTGAGAAGCTCTAAAATATTCTTGTATTTTTTGACAAAAATAAGAAAACATTGTTGAAGTAAATATTGTCTGTTCCTTTCTGGTTTGTGGTGCTGCAATGATTAGTGAAAAGACTCCAGTTGACAACTAACATGATGTAGTAGATCGTGCTAAATGGTACAACTTTACTCTAACTTTGAGGGCCATGAATTTGAGTATTGTCATTGAACATTATCATTCTGTCGTTTCAGCTAATGGCTATTGTCAGTGTTGCACTTAGAACCCCAATCGTGTGTGAGTGTGCGCATGCACACTGTCACTCTGACAACTGTTGCTAAGCCTTTGTTGTTGGAGGGTGGGCTCAAGTCCTTATCTATCGGTGGTTTGTGTTGAAAGCAGACAGCAAACTGACCAATGTGGGGTGTTTGTGCTTAATGCACTTTTGTTGTTGGAGGGTGGGGTGGTGGTAAATGACCACTTAATGCACCTTCTGAATACGGATATTATAAGTTACTGACAGACTGCCGAACACAGTTTTAGCATTGCATATAGGTGAACCTCACCATAGACTACTGTCTGCCACATCCTCTGCTGTTAGTGGGCATCTATTCCGTCCTGGCTCCTAGCTTTAGAGGTGTGTGTGAGTGTGAGTGTGAGTGTGAGTGTGAGTGTGAGTGAGTGTGAGTGTGAGTGAGAGTGTGAGTGTGTGTTGCTGATGGGACCAGCTGTGCTGCTGCCCAGTGGAGTGGATAAGTGCCTGGTGACGTTTAGCCCTGAGGCAGTCACCCTAGCTTTTTATTATCCGTCGGGCCTTTCTGGAACAGCTTTCCTATCAGCTCTCTTAACGTCATCTGCATATTACTGGTTCCCACATTCGGCATGTGTGGGCTGAGTGTCGTCTCAAAGTGTTTGGGATTAAGGTCACTCATCTTTTCATTCAAGCTATGTAATTCTTTGTGTTGGGGCTTGATTTTTTTGCTTTACCACGAAGTGGTATGAATCATTCCTAATGTAACCTATTGCACAATAACACAGACAGGTAGGCAGGCCAACCCTGTGTGCATATGGGGACCAAGGATAAATTCACCCTCCCTTTGACAGAGGCATTTAAATCCCTTTTAGTGTCACCTTCTGGAAGTTATCTGACAGTGGTGTCATTCATTTGTATTGGGGCTGAGCCAGCAATCATTGGCATGCCTGCCGCCCTTGACTTGTTCATAACGTTGACTAATATCTCTGTCTGCTCACATCCAATAAGATCTGTCCCCACAGGAAAGATATGATGAACAACTTTTTATTCTGTGAGCTGTGGAGAGGGCTGTGTGGGCCTGACATCCATGATATTGAGACCTGCTGGAACCATATTGCTGTTTTGCTGTGTCCAACCTAAAGCTCAAATTTGGCACCAGCCACCAATTAAAGGCTGGTGAAATATAAATTTGTCTGGTCGAATTCAGACAAATTCGACCCCCCCCCCCATATCCTACCTCTTTTTCACTTTATCTTTCCACCACAGGGAAAACACTAAACAGTACTGAGAGCGAACGTGAGAGAGAGAAGAAATTGAACACTGAAACATAACACTGGAAAACAGTGATGCAGATCAGATAGGATGTGAATGTGTGAACACCTGAATTGTGGCTGACTACAGGTTACAGATGCATACTACAAAGGTCTTGGGCTGTTTACTACTGAACAGTAATGGCAAGCCTATACTTTTGGTGCATGTGAAATGCTGATGAAATGCATATTCATACAATAGAAATTGTCACTTTGAACAAATGCTCTCCAATTGGTAAAGTGAATGTGATGCATAGAAGCATTTAGACTACTGACAACTTTATGGATTAGCCTATTTGTTTTTGCCCATAAGCTGACACATGGGCGCTAGCAGACGGCAGCACATTCAGTGGTCCTGCAAGCCAGGGTCATCCAGAGCACATTTGCCACAGTCACCTGTGCCAATCTGGCATTCCACAGGCCCCCACAGCTAGCTTAGCAGGGCATGGGTAAAGCTTTTGACAAGATAAAATTACAATGGTACATGTTTTAATCAGATCAGTGATCGGTAATATAGGCTACAGTGCCTGTGCTTGTAGCTATGGTAAACTAAATAAGGTGTGTATGTGTACTGTGTGTGTGTGTGTACTGTGTAAAAGTCTGTACGTGTGTGTGTGTGTGTGTGTGTGTGTGTGTAGGCAGATAGCAGAGATATCAGGTCTTGTTTTAAATATGGGAAGGATCCGATCTCATTGCGTGGTTTTTAGTCGGGCTAGATGGACAGCAGAGATCACCCTGATATAACCCTCATGGTTCATGTTGTGTGTTTGTGTTAGTTTGGGAAAGAGAATAAGATTCGATGTCTGTATAGAGGAAATGAGTTCTTCTTCTTCTTCTTCGTTGTCTTCTTTTTTACAACACGGAAAGATGACTCGGGTGTCCTTAATCAGAGCCTGCAAGATAACCTTACAGCTTTCCGACCTCTATGCCTGGCCTAGTGTGTTTTGAGCGGCCTCGGAACGTTGCATTCCACAGTCACTGACATCACTGACACACTCTTATTTTAGCACCTCATGCACCCCCCCCCACACACACACACACACACGCACACACACTTACACTGACGCACACTCTCACACACTCTTGCACACTAGTCTATGGATAATACCCATCCCAGGTTGCTGGTGGGGGTGGGATGGAGTGAAGGGGGTGACAGTAATGGAAAAATAGACTGGGAAGTCCAGGGGAGCCCAGGATGGCCTAACGCTACTTAATAGTGTTTGCAAAGCTGCTTGTCCACTCGGTGGCATACACCAGAGAGCAGCTGCCTGACCAGAGAGGGGATTAAGCTGTAGGTGCACTGTGACACTGCAGAGCAGATAGAGACGAGGCGAGGCAGGCAAAAGCAAATGAAATAGTGTGGTAAAGCATGCTGCTGTGCTCTTTAATGCACTGACTGATGGGGTGCGTGTGTCTGTGTGTTTGTGGGTGTTGGGGAAGGGAGGGTGGTGAGGAATAGTAGGATGAAAAACCGCACAATGGTGGCGTGGCTGCTAGCTCGGTGAAGTTAATGAAATATTGATCGATGGGTGTCTTAAAGGCAGAGGTTACATTAAGGGACACAGTCTTCCCTCAAAGCAGTCAAGGTCTTAGGTTTTTTACAACTCCCCAGAACAACACAAAGTGGTTAACTGTCTGTTCTGAAACAATGTGACCGCAGAATCCAGTACCAGGAAACAGCATAACTTATCAAAGATTTTGCAAATTTTCATTGCATTTACACCTACACACACACTCTCAACATTATGCACTCATGAAATAAGCTTAAGATTCTAGAGGTTGCTGATTGGTTTATTGATGCTGAGAAACTTCTACAGTGTTATTTCCCCAATGCATAGAAGTATTAGGGTCTATTAAAATGTAATGTGGGATAAACCACTAGTGGTTGTGTGTAGTTTGTGTGGACTGTAGACGTTAAATCATTATATCATTGCATAGAATTTTAGGCTGTTAGGCCGAGCAGTGGTACAAGAGAGGCAATTATTTCATCTGTGTTTTCATGCCGTTGGGGAATTAAATCTCTGACCCTTATAATACTGTGGAGAGTCAGGCTCAGCAATCTCCTCTGAAGAGGGCACTGAACGCTGTCACTGTCTTTTAAAATGGCTGTTGCTTACTCTTGGTACAGGTTAACACCATATCCTGGAATGATACAGGAGAATACATCTTATCCGGTTCTGATGACACCAATTTAGTCATCACCAACCCTTACAACAGAAAGGCAAGTCATTTTTTTTACTCTTTCACCCCTCTGTATAGGCCCAAGTAGTATATCATCACACCGGTTCACATCCATTTGACATGATTGTCAAATAAAAGCCTGTCTCATTTTACATTCTGTGGAAAATGAAGCGTTTCATATCAGTAGCTAAAGACATCTCTCCACTTATCACCGTTAAGCATGGGTGGGTAGGTAGGTGGGTGGGTAGGTAGGTAGGTGGTGGTGGTAGCGTAGCGGTTAAGGAACTTGGCTAGCGTGTTAGTAGTCTGAAAAGTTGTGGCTACAGGATGCTTTTTGTTTTTATATGGCCATAAACACCTCTGTGATCTCCTTGCCAGTCTTGTCTCTGTATTTTGAATTGCATTCAGGTGAAGCTCCTAATATTCAGAGAGAACTTCTTAAAAGACTGTTATTCCACACTTTTTTTCGGGTAAAACTTTGACCCCTTTTGTTATTTTGACACTGTCACTAAACAAAACAATAGATTGAAGTGTACTTTAAAATGGATCGAGATTCAGTCTTCTGTTTACACTGTGATGATAGGAAGGAGTATTATGTTGTGAGGTAGGTTTGGGTTTGGGGTTAAATATAGGCCTTTTGCATTTGTGTTCAACGGCCAAAATATTTTACTGAATTGTCAGAGCTGTAAACGTTTAGAAGCCCTTGGGATTGTATATACTGTGTGGACTTTTAATAACTTATTTCCATCTCATTGCACCAGTCTCATGTAATCTAGAACCTTCTCTGGTGATGCTCTCATCCTCCTCCCGCATCTCGTCTCCTCCCAGGTCAAGGCAACAATAAGGTCAGGGCACCGGGCGAACATCTTCAGTGCCAAGTTCATGCCACACACCAATGATCAGCAGATCGTGTCCTGCTCAGGAGATGGCATCATCTTCTACACCCACACGGAGAAGTGCCCTGATCTCAATCGTCAGTGCCAGTTCACCTGCCACTACGGCACCGCCTATGAGGTAGGAACCATTTACTGTTCAGGAGACGCACTGAGTGAATAGAGGGATCACTGTAGAGGAGGGAAATAGATGGGCAGGACTCCCCCCCCCAATCTCATTGACTTTTTTCTTTATGAAACGAATATCCAACAATGGATTCATGATTAATAATGTGCTTATAACAGTTGAATAATATTTAGTAGTTAAATGTGGTTGCTATTGATGCTTCAGCTGTAAAAAGGTACAGTGCTACAGCAAAGGGAGGGTCCTAATGAGGGTGATTTTTACTGGTGAGGGGAGTGTGAGGGAAGACAAACTTATTGTTTCATTATCAGATGCAGTACTATGGTACTTTTGGTGTAAAACTGGTGGATTAGCACACAAAACCTGCCATCCAGCCCTCTTGGCACTGCTAGAAGAGGCTATTTGGTGTTTGATAGCAATACAGTCAGCAGTGTCATGCAGTAAAAAGGTTGTATTTTTTTTTTTCTGGTGGTTTTCCGTATCCTCCAACCAGAACTATGCAGTGATCCTGGATGGCCGGTGGGAATAACACGTGTTTATCCCCTGTATGACTGCATGCCATCCAAATGAATTTGGAGTTGGTATTAAAACAAATTAAAATGGATTCTATTAGAGCTGGTATTACAATTACAATACAAATTAATTAAGGATATGTCAAAAGTAGTGGCAAAAAGTTACATAGTGAAGTTTAATATTGATTCCGTGAAGGATGCAGCATTTAGTGTGAAAGAAGGAAAAATGTGAAGATAAATATATGGTGGCAGTTTCGGCCAGTGGCCAATCATTAGTCTTTTTTATTAATTCTGCTGAAATCTACTGAAAGCAATTGCTTTATAACCCATCATAGTTATTCATGAAAACGGCCTTGACGTGTATGCAGTAAAAGCCCTTTGGTTACCTTGCCTTTCACAAGTGCCCTGTTGCCTTTGAGCTTGATGGCTAAAGTGCTCAAGTGTCAGACTTTTAATGGCATGTGGGAGGTTTTCTGTCGCTCTCAAAAGGAGAAGTTTGGTGGCAGTTTAATGGCTCAGTGCTCTTAAAGTGAAAGACGGACTGAGGAAAATGTGGGGTTTTTTTTTGTGTGTGTGTCTCAAGGAATATTGCCTTTGTCAGTATACTGTTATTGTGGACCCAGTGATAGCTGGGGATACAGATAGATAGGTACGTAAATAGATTGCAGTGTTTGTGCATCAAAGTATTGCCTCCTCAGAATGTTTTTTTTTTTCTTCCTCTGATCCACAGACTGCAATGCTCCAAAGTTAAAATGACTGTAGTGAGCTAAAACTAGTACCCCATCTCTGAATGTGGTTTGATTCGTGTCATGCTTTAAGATGTATTTTCATATATGTGTGTATATGCACATGGTCGTTACGTAACTGGTGTCATATGGTCCTCTCAGCAGTAAGAAGGCTTCTCAATGCCTCTGGAAATCTGACTGATGATTTCTTGTAGACTTCCTTTTGTAGATGTTCTGATCACTCACTGCCTCACTCGCTGCCTCACACACACACACACACACACACACACACAGACACACACAGACACATCCATTTATCCATTGTCTATACTTGTCCATTGTCTATACTATACTATATTCCTTTATTCCTTTGCTTTGTTCCGTTATTCCTGCCGTAGATTATGACTGTACCAAATGACCCCTACACCTTCCTGTCTTGTGGGGAAGACGGCACGGTGCGGTGGTTCGACCTGCGCATGAAGACCAACTGCACCAAAGAGGACTGTAAAGACGTAAGGACCGCAGGAGGGCTTAAACTGTCCCAGCATGCATTGCTTTCTCCAGTGTGGACTGTATAGCCACTGGGGGCTGCCTGTCAGAAGTGCTGAGTGTCAGAAAGCTCACTGAGCGGAAATAAGCTTTTTAAGTAGTCAGCCACACCCTTATCATACACATACGCGTGTGCACGCACATTCACACGTGCGCACAGACACACACAGTTACTAAGGTTAGGGACCTATGAGTGTGTGTTTGCAAGTCTGCATGTGTATGTCAGTGCCTGTGTGTGTGTGTGTGTGAATGTGTACATGTGGGTTTTTAGGTTTATTTGTGGTAATGGCTGAGAATAGCCCAGCTGTTTGTGGAGCTGCAGAGTAGACAGTAGTACAATACAGACAACAGTGTAGTGTGTTTTAGTGAGTCTTTGTGTTTTAGTGTCTGTATCTGTCTGAGAGTGTGCACAGAAGCACATAAGAAAGTGTGTGTGTGTGTGTGTATATGTATGTATGTGTATGTTTGTGCGTGTGTGTGTGTCTCCAAAAGTGTGTGTACAAGCACAGTTACACAAGACTATATCAAAAGAAGAACTATGTCAATGTTCAGGACTCTTTAGCTATGGAATGCCTCTGTTGGAGTTTTGCATGAATATCTCCCTCTCTGTGTGAATGTGTGCATGCAAAAACGTTTTTTTTTCTGACCATGTCATCCAACACCCTGCTGAAGTTTTCCCGAAATGAATCTCCTTGCCCTGCTGTAGTATATGGATACACATTTGGGCACACCAGTAAATTGAAATGGCTCATCCACTATAATAGTAATTCAATGGTAATTCAAAGGTGATGAAATGTTTCCTGTTGAGGAAGCAACTGTGCGTTTGCGTGTGTGTGTGTGTGCGAAAGCGCGTGGTTGAGGATGTTGCTTTTTCATGCTTTGCCTCCTTAGATCCATGGTGCTTATCTCAACATCTCCTTCTGTTTTAAGTGACAAACACTGATATGTGTCTCACCTGTCTTTCTACCCTCCTATTTTGAGACTTAAAGGCTCTTAATATAGAACACTGTGTGTGTGTGCCTGTCCGTGTGTGTGTGTGTTTAATTTTGTAAGGAAAAGCACACAACAGCTAATGTGTATTCCATGGTGTATTCTCTAGTTGGGATGTCTGTAATAGAGAATGGCTTCCACTTCTCCAGAGAACATGTTGATGAATCATCTTTTATGATTATTTATTCTTTATGCTTTCCTGATCCTTTATTGATTAATGTTAGCTCCAGCCCTATGCTGGATGCCTTTTAACTCTGTATCTAATGTCTGATGGAAATGAATGACAAGTACATCTTGTTTTTTCAATTCCTGGTTACAGTGAATGGATTCTTAAGTCTTCATGAATTGAGATCCACTGATATTTTAAAGTTCTAACTCCTTGCCATTTTCTCTCTCTCTCACCCCATTCTTTGCCTAGGACATTTTGATAAACTGCCGCAGGGCTGCTACCTCGATATCCATCTGCCCCCTTGTCCCTTATTACCTGGCTGTGGGCTGCTCCGATAGCTCGGTGAGGATCTACGACAGAAGAATGCTTGGCACAAGAGCCACGGGTAAGAGCAGCTTGGCATAGAGCAGACTATTAGCTCTAGTTTGGACATCTAGTCTCATCTCATCTAGCAGTGATACAATCATGTTGTTATTTGGTTCAGTTAATTGCTTTTTTTGCTTTTGAGGTGCTCTGTTCCCAGAACTTTAAAGTACATCTGTGTGTTTTTGCTATGTGTACATGTCTACAGTTTTCAGATTGAAAATGTAACTGTATTTTTGTGCAGGTAATTATATGGGGCGGGGCACGACGGGTCTCTGTGTGCGATTTGTCCCCGCCCACCTCTCTAACAAGTCATGTCGCGTCACGTCGTTATGCTACAGTGGTGATGGCCAGGAGGTTCTGGTCAGCTACTCGTCTGACTACATCTACCTGTTTGACCCCAAAGACGACCAGGCCCGCGAGCTCAAGGGACCCTCAGAGGAGAGGAGAGAAGAGGTGAGATTGAATGGCTGAAACACAATGACCTCCCTAAGCTCTACGCCCTCAAATACTTAATTGGCATGAACTGACTTTGTGTTCGGTTGATTCATGCCAGTTATCTCTTTGAGGGTTGAGGTCTTAGGGTTAGGATTCAGGGGTTAGGAAGGACACTGGAATTCACCCAACCTAACCAACCAGTTGTTTCTAGTCCACACTGAGCCCAAATGGTAGACAAAGGAATGGTTCAGATACAGTTTTGTTGGGCTTTATTATTCAGGCTCAGAAAGGACAGTGAAGAAAGACTGACTGAGACATGGTGAATGGTAGGGAGAGATTGGGTGGAATTTGGAACTGGCTGGTGGTCAGACTTGAACCACGCTTCCCATGGGCACTTGTGCCTGAGTGTGGTGCCACTCAGCCCAAACTCAGTTTGCTCAAACAAATATTTGACTACTTGGCATGGGTCTTTTCACTGGAGCTTGTCTGGACTAAATGTAAATGTGGCTAGTCTAGTGTCTCTTCATTGAGCTATGACTAGGTCTAGATTTAGAATAAGCACAAGCTGCTAATGTAAATATCTGTTGGAAGCCATCCAGCACCCACAATGCTAAAAAAAATACCCCACTAGCATTCACTAAAGATGTTTGCTTGTCTGTATAAGACCATATGGAACCTCTTCATAACACTGAAGAGCCACAAAGCACAGTTGCAAGAGTAAACCTTTAGTGCTTTGATTTCCCTCCTGTGTGTTTCCAGGTTCAGTCCCAATTAGCTGTGTACAGGCGCTACGTTGCTGAGCAGTCCCTGCTCTCTATGTGGATGAGACTCTCATTATGAGTGTGCAAATGTAATGAGCCTCTTACTGCCGCTGTTCACAGCACTCTGAATCTACTTTGGCAAAAAAGCTTGTTCAGATTAGTTATTTGTTCAATTTGGGGCAATGCCTCTCTCAGTAAATTGCCTGCTCAAAAGGACTTGTGCTGTGCTATGCTGTGGCGACGTCTCTCTTAGTGAATTGCCCTGCGAGATGTACTTAACAGCAGCATGGTACGTGCAGTCAGATGGCACTCCCTTATCCCAACTACAGTGTTTCCACGGCTACTCTGTGGCTTGGCCTTGGGCCACCGCGTGTTGTCATCCAACCATAACTGAGCAGCATTGAGTTTGACTTAATGCAGCAAGAGCAGTCAGTAGTCAGGGGGCATGGGGATAAATGAGGAAGGAAGATGGGGATTTGGGGGGGTTGTGGGTGGTTAGTGATTGGTTCTGTCGCTTCAGGCGCCAGACTGAATGCAGGGAGGGAGATCAGATCTGTGTATAGGCGCAATGTGTCTGTTTTGGTGGGGTGTTGTTGCTGTGCTCTTGTGGATGTACATTACAGTGCAGCAGGAGTGCTCATGACATAGGGAGGTGTGTGTGTGTGTGTGTGTGTGTGTGTGTGTGTGTGTGTGTGTGTGTGTGGTTGGGTGGCTATATGGCCGTCAAAATAGATTCGGCCTGTGGCATACACAAATATATACACACAGATACTAACAGGTCCCTTGTGTCCAATCTCACTGTCTCTCTCTCTCTCTTGCTCTCCCTATGTCTCTCTTCTCTTTCTTTCTCTCTGTCTCTTTCTCGCGCACACACACACACACACACACACACACACACACACACACACACACACACACACACACACACACACACACACACACACCACTTATACACACAGTACACACACTCTCTTGTGCTCAGGCAGATGGGTACTCCCCGTAAAGTGCAGATGGGATTTTGAGTTGTTTTGGCAACTTGAGTGAAGTGCTCTCAGGGTCCCTCTCAGAGAGAGAGAGAGAGAGAGGGAGGGAGAGAGAGAGAGAGGGAGGTGACCCAGTGTAACCATGGAGGGGAGCAGGGGAGAGGAACAAAAAATGGAGAAATGTGAGAGAGAGTTGGGGAAATGGTCAGATATAGCTCCTCAAATAGAGCTATAGATAGACATAAGGACACACCATCCAGGAGGTGCAGAGAGGTGGTAGAGAGAAAGAGGACGGGAAGTGAGATGGCAAAGTGACTACAAATGACTACATACCACATCTAGTGCAGAACGTGGTATGGGGGCAAGGGGAATAGGGCAGTTAGGCTTGAGGGACAGGAAGTCCAGCAGTGTAGAAGAGCACTGAATAGTTCCCATGAAGAGCAGAGGGTAGACGTGGAGGCAGCCATGAGCAGAGGGCAGGAAAGAGAGAGACAGGAATGGCCAACATGGCTGAAATACTGATGACTTTCCTATCCAGCCAGGAGATGCGTGACTGCGTGTGTGTGCGCGCATGTGTGTGTGTGTGCTCGTTTGTGCCAAGCACATGCTCTCTCGCGCTCTCTCTTACCCCCACACACACACACACACACACACACACACACACTCTCGTACTCATTGCTCTGTCTCTCTCTGTACCTGCCTGGAGGTGGCTGTGTGTGTGCTGTCGGACTGCAGGAGTAACACACACAATCAGACTCTGACCTGCCACAGACTCTCTCTGCTGGCCTGCATACTCGTCTGTGTGCATAAACGTGTTAATGACTCGTGTACATAAATGAGATGTTTACATGTGGAAAACTATGCGTCCAGCGCATACATATGCATATGCAACACACAGTAGCACACACACAGTACTTGCACACGGGCAAATACACTCTACAAACTCTTCCTTCGTATCAGAAAGGATTTGATGGGCATTGAAGGTTCCTGCACAGAAAAGAAGATTTGTGCATGTGTGTGTGCATGTGTGTGTGTTTTGTAGATTTGTGTGTGCTCGTGTGTGTGTTTGTGGGGGGTTGAGAAATGTGCTGGATCACCGCTTCAGTTGCTCAGCTGTCACACAGTGTGTTCAGCTGTGTCTGACCCCCCACCCCCCTTATCCCCATCTCCTGTGTGTGTTCTACATTCCTTTCCAAATACAGCCTCACATGCTGCCCCCCCCCCCCCCCTCGCCCCACACCGCCCTCCCCTGGGGATAGAAATAGCCAGGGAACCATGGGCAGTATGGAGGTGGAGCACCACAAGTGGCCACAGCAGGACCATAAACCCATCTGCAAAAAGAGGCCGTTTTTAGTCATTTAAAGTGCGCAATATTGAAAAACAAAACCAAACAATCTAGGCTAATTGGGACATTTTTTGAGGTTGTTTTTGTTGAAGTATGATGGTGCTCCAAGGGGTTCAGAGCCCTTTAAGAGTGGTTGTGCCATTGTCATTTGAATTGTATAATAATTTCCATCATGTGTAACTTAGCGTAACCAAAGGTGTTTCAGAAACTAAGAAAAGAAGATGTGCTCTACATCAGCCTACACATTAAATATCTACAGACATGTTGCACTATCTTTGTAAACCCTCATTTAGGGACACTTAGCTGCTGAAAGCAACACCATTAAAACTTGCTCATAATATCAAGACTTGACAGCTTGTCCTCTTGCTCACCTATGAACTGACCTTATAACTTAACCTTCCCCCTACCCTCATGCTGCGGATGACCCTAGTGGTAGCTCTTACCATGACTTGTCAATTTTACCCAATTCTGGTCAGCCTGTTTTCCTCAATTTGTGGAGTCTAAATGGACAATTACAAGGCATCCAAATTAAAAAGGGATGGATTTTTTAATGTGTGTGTCTTTACTGGAAGCAACAAATAGTCTTGTAGGTCCTCTCTTTCTTTAACTTGTAAACTTGTATGTGGGCTATGGATGTAGGGTGAGACATTGGGGTCCTTACCCTCGTGAGTGCTTTGGAAAATTGATCTGGGGCACTTGAGAAGTGTGTTTATTTCTAGAAAGGGAGAGAGAGAGAGAGAGAGAAGGAGAGAGAAAACTGAGAGGAAGAGAGATGTAGAAATAGAGAGACACTTGCACAGAGAGAGAATGAGAGAGACGTGCAGTGATGAGATGGAAGAGAAGAGTCAGAGCGAGAGAGAGAGAGAGAACACTGTGATCTAGAGGGAGGGTAGGTGACTCTGTGGCACGTGGTAGCAGGAGAGAGGCTCACATTCTCGGGCCGTATCTCACATCACTCCCCAGCCCATAGGGTCTAGGATCCTGGGCTATAAACCTGAAGGGCCGGCCTGCTGACTGACTGACTGCCTGAGTCTTATTGTGTCTCCAGAGAGGAGAGGGAGGAGGAGGAGGAGGAGGGCTAACATGGCCTGGGGTCTAAAAACTGCTCCTGCACTTGAACCCTAAAGTGAATCTCTTAAGCCGGGGGACTTCTGGGGCCTCTGTCTCTCATCTCTCTCTGCTTACAGCTGACCTCTCTGCCTCCTTTCACTGGCTAATAAGCAGGAGGAGGAGGAGGAGAGAATGTGGCATCAGATGACTTGCAGTGGTTAAGGTTTAAAACCCCTCACTATATTGAAGAGAGAGAGAGATGAGAGAGAGAGGGGGGGGTGGGGGTGGAGAGAGGGAGAGGGACACACACAGATGGGGGAGGAAACTCCACTTTTGTAGAGGACATGGAGAAAGAGAGAGACTGACTCAGTGAGAGAGAGGTAGAGAGACTGTGTTTGTGTGTCTGTTCTTAGGTCAGTTTGAGAGGAACATAACACTAGCATCTTTCAAAGGGGCAGAAAATATGATCTCTAATGGATTTACGGATTTAAACTTCACGCAATACAGTTACAGATTACACCTGTGTATTTAAATCATCAACATGACCGGCGGTCAAAATGGAATACTACTCTGAATGCTTCTCCGAATTATTTTAAAAGCAGAGCTCTGTGTATTAGCGCACCTTCAAAGCAGTCACCGCTCCAGTAGCAGCAGCAGCTGTTAGCGCTGTTTGTGATTCATTAGCAAGGCTGGATTGTGTGCTAGTGGGTCAAGAGTGGAGCAGGAGCTGACTTTGAGTTCCAGTGGCCTCATGAATGCAGTCCACACTGCTGACGTTGGATCTTTAGGATGATACATAGTTATTAGAGCACTGCTGAGAAGTGTGTGAGAGTGTATGTGTGTGTGTGTGTTTAAGGAGAAAAGGAGAATTCAACAATGTGGCGATTTTGAAGGCTTTGTCCTAAATGGCGACGTCATTCTCGATGTTGTCTCCATGTCTGAGTGTTCGTGTTGAGTAAGGGCATTATGGAATGGGAGCTGGATGCCATGAGGGTGGATATAGACCTAGGTGTGTGTGTGTGTGTGTGTGTGTGTGTGTGTGTGTGTGTGTGTGTGTGTGTGTGTGTG